>JAVRXN010000010.1:14310443-14910443 GCA_033556935.1 Timema podura
ATGCAATATATACACGTTGGCTTAGGGCTGTGTGGAAATGTGTTTTCTTAATAGTATGCGCCGTACTTAAATGTAAATGTGTAGGCCTAAGTCTAAAATACAATTTAGTTTTAATGTTTTATATTTATATCTGTGCATTACCTACCAATACCCATCTGGGACACTTATACTTATGGGTTAGTGGTTGGGAAGGTAGAATGTGTAGGAAATGTACTATTATTTGGGTTGAGTTGGAGGGGAAAACTATTTAGGGAAAATTATTTAAGTACACTTTGTTGGCTTAGAACTGCTAGCTCCTTGTCATAAGCACACCAGACTGGATGAGGCCAATGACTTTCATTTCAGCTTTCTCACCAACCGGTGTGGGTTGCAAGATATTGTGTTAATTTAAGCGTTTAAATATCGTAGCAACGCGTCCTTACTTCACCATATAAATTTACAGGCAATTTAACGAAACCAATGGGTAATTAAATATATAGAAATACCACTCTAGTAAAGAGGTTCCCAAACTACTTAATCCGAAGAGCATTTTTCATGAAACAGCGAATGTTGCGAACCCTCTACTAAAAATAGTTATTTAATATTTAAGTAATGAATATGTAATATTTAATTAAGTAATCACAAAGCTCCATCTCACAAACTTAATTTCTGTCTTCGTCCAAACCAGTATTAACTATTAATCATATCGATGGGAACGCAGGCTAAGGCGTCAACCCAGTCTTGTCTGGTTTGACGAAGACGGCGAGATTAGATATCAGGTGTATTGTGTTGTTTTTCTACTTTGAAAAATCTTATAAATGGTGGAGAATAGAAAATTTAATTATTTAAAAAAACTACAGTTGAACTAAGTTTCTTAAACTTAGTTCAACTGTAGTTTTTTTTTAATAATTAAATTTTTCACCCCAGGATGAAGCAAGATAGATTTCGACTGATGCATGATTGTCATCCACTAATGGCAAATAGCGTGCACGATATATTCCTAAACTTCCCCTTGTTAGTTTATTCTCTTGAGTCCTTATACTTTCCATATTTAATTACAGCTGGATAAACAATTAGCACTGTATATGTGACTTTAATATTAAATGTTATTTAATATTGATGTAAAAAACTTACATTTTTCGAATATTTCACTTTCATATCGTTTTTATTAAACGTATACTTGTTATTTATCTCACTAATCGACACTATACAGTATCAGAAGCATGATTAAATTTAAATCTTGAAAAAAATTATGTTTGGTCTAATTTACTTTTCGCATTAGAAAAAAATATTCCTCTCTGTTTCAAATCTCTCGTGAACCCTGATACAGGTACTGTAATACTTACTACATTGTATTTAAATCTTGTGAGGATTCTTAAAGTAGAAATTCAATATGAGTGACAATGTTTTGATCTCCATAGCATTTTAGAGTCCAGGACAGCGGAATAAATCAAAGTTTCGAGTTTGTTTGTCAATTTCTGTATTTTCTTTTTAACGGCGCAAGCCAGGGAAATGGTTTCGTTTGATATTGTGTGATGTCTAGAGGAAAATTATAGATTTTATAAATCTGAGTTGGTGATTCAGTTTTTCCTGGTTGAGGTTGGTTTTTCCTAAGTGGTTTCCCACCCTTCTTCCATAAAAATGTGGGTAGATTACCTTTAAAATGCTTCCTGCCTCATTAGAGTAATTATCATAGTACGTATAACTTGAACAGGTAGTATGACGCGGTGATAAAATAAAAGTACGTCAATGAATGAGTGACTGAGTTAACGAAGCTATCTTATATTAATACATTATAGACTTACTATCTTCAAAAAACACTTACTACATATTCCAATAGTACACATAGGCACCATATCTGCTATAGATTGTTTTAGCAGGGGTTCCCCTAAAATAAAGCACAGTAATTTCCGACACCCTCTCTTTAACTTGCTTGAAATCAAAAGGAAATGTCATTGATTGTATCTTTGTTAGATGTCAACAATGAATAACAACTTATATATTATCTTATCAAATTAATGATTTGCTTAATTTATCCAAACTTTCTCAAGAGCCTTGAATGTCTAATACTGCACATATAAATGTAATTCTTTCTCCAGTCACTTACAAATTCAGTGCAGATAAAATGTCAATTTTGAAATTGTCTAGTGATTCCCATAACTTGCATCACGGTCAGACAGTTAATCGGGTTCTCCACTACATCTAGATCGGTGAGCCAATTTATTCAAAATTAAGCTATATTGAAAGAGGTGACAGCTTTAAGCTTTCCTACTTAAAAGCCGCTCACTAGATGTCCATTTCAAACAAATTCATTTGAGCCATTTTTAACAAATTTGTAATTCAAAAACTCACTCATCAGTAAACTACTATTAATTTTAGGGCTAGGGTCAAAATAAAAAAATAAATCTTGACAGAATATAAACATCAAGTTTGAACAAAATCCATATAAACGTTTTAGATTCGTAGCCAGGGACAGACAGACATGCGTGTGAACAGACACAGACATATAGATATATATGCGTGTGAACAGACACAGACAGATAGATATATATGTGTGAACAGACACAGACAGATAGATATATATGCGTGTGAACAGACACAGACAGATAGATATATATATGTGTGAACAGACACAGACAGATAGATATATATGTGTGAACAGACACAGACAGATAGATATATATGTGTGAACAGACACAGACAGATAGATATATATGCATGTGAACAGACACAGACAGATAGATGTATATATGTGTGAACAGACACAGACAGATAGATATATATGTGTGAACAGACACAGACAGATAGATATATATGTGTGAACAGACACAGACAGATAGATATATATGTGTGAACAGACACAGACAGATAGATATATGTGTGTGAACAGACACAGACAGATAGATATGTATATATGCGTGTGAACAGACACAGACAGATAGATATATATGTGTGAACAGACACAGACAGATAGATATATATGCGTGTGAACAGACACAGACAGATAGATATATATGTGTGAACAGACACAGCCAGATAGATATATATGCTTGTGAACAGACACAGACAGAGAGAGATATATATGCGTGTGAACAGACACAGACAGATAGATATGTATAATGCGTGTGAACAGACACAGACAGACATGCGTGCGGACAAACACAGACAGACAGGCATGCGGACAGACACAGACAGACAAACGGTAAGACAGACATTCGTGCACAGACATAAATGTAAAGTCTACTTTATTTGGATTCGGGTTCGAGATTGATTTTTTCACGATTACAATACTTTCTCTTGATATGATAAAGTATAAATGAGTCTCCTTTGTGATATTTTTCTGTCCTATTTTTAGCAAAAATATGGCCATCATAAATTAATATAAAGGATAGGAGGGATGGAGGGTATTTAGTAAAAAGTGCACTTGCATTAGTTTGGAAAGAATGGAAAAAATAATGATAAATCATGTGTGGAAAAGTATCCCACGTTCTCCTGACCAAGTTTTGAGCCTAGTCCTTCCCACCACTCACAATCCAGCTGTGTGTGAGCCTGACGCCTTACATTACAGGATAAACAATAACGGCCAATCTGAGCTCTATTTAAATGTATTCCCGTATATTAATTGTCCATATTATTAATTACAATAAAAAGAACAATAAATTCACTTACTAATATGGTTTTGTTCTCCTCTTGTAGAGGCTAGCGTGGTTGCAACTGTCGTGAATATGAACATTAGTGTTGTCATACTGGAGCCAGCACATTCCATGATGGTGGTTTTCTAACTCCTAACTCCGGTCTGACCCTTCAATAGATTCTGTGAAGATAATTTACTAACTAAAGAGAGCAGGCGTACGCCCGTGTAATGAGGTTTAATCCACTCTTTTGATGCTTATATAAGTGCGGCCTTGTGCGTATATAATTTTCAAACAAAACTACACACATCTTTAATTATCGTATGTAGAATATTCTAGGATATTCCCCTCTACCATAATAGGAAACCAAATAAACGGTACTTCCATAAACAACATTTATTTAGTGTTTAAAACCATGTATTCACCATTCGCGAAAAGTAAATCAAATTGCTCCATTGTTGTCCACAAACAATCAGAGTGTTAAATTTTATGAGAATGTTTTCAAATTAAATAGTATAACATTAATGAAGTGTATAAAAAAATATATTTCGAAGACAATCCTCTCAACAAAATGTTAGTTATAATGGATATCTCTAAGCCTATATAAAATTGAGTTATGTTGTTTTTCAAAGGAACTTTGTGAGCCCCCCGGTCACGTACTCACGAAATGCTGTGCCGTGAAAGAACACAACCTAAAATTATGAGCTCAGTAATAAGTAATCATACGTTTATGACAAGGACAACAATGATATAAGTTCGCATAAAGCTATTTTTAAAAAAAAATTGAACTAATTTATATTTTGTTGGTTGCAATACTATTCCTTAGCTATTGCCCAAAACATATATCAAATATTTTCTATTAGCTCTAAAATTAATTAAGATCAGGTTCAACCTATACTGGTGTTCAAACGGTCTAAGGCTTCACTCTTTCAATAGACTGAATGGATGGTGACGGATAGGTCAAGTTTCGAATCTTGGGTGGATACATCGAGGATAGTCCTAATCAAATGATTAATCGGTGTGGTTTTCTCACCCACGCTAATACATTTCCTTTCAAACAACCTTGCTCATCATAACCCTTAAATCATTCCGCTTATAACTATTATGTTGAACGTAATAATGTATTTAAGGTCTACCGTTATATCATTGATTTGTTTTTAACTAAATAAAATTATTTAGTATCTTGTTTGAGTAAAATATTGTTGGATTTAAAAAATAATAATATTTGTTTCTGTGCTCTGCTTCGTACTACCGACACTAATACACTAATGGGGTAGGCGGGATTAGGGTAGAATTTTGAGTGAGTGCATCCGTATTTGCGAGGAGAGGTGTGTGAAACTATTTTGCAAAATAAACCTCAGTACAGCCGACTTGAATTGAAAACCTTCGCTGGCCAACAGAACAAGACGAGACTGACGCCTTTTTTCGCGTATAATGTGACGCCAATACATTCATTAATTTCATATTTTAAGTTTCAAGTTAGATAAAAAGGTTATTGAACATAATAAAAACTTATTTTAACCCTGGGTATAACTTAATCATTGTTTTAATTTTTCAAATCTGATATTTATTAAATCTTAATGATAATGTGTATTGATTTCTAATGCAAGACTTGATATAGTAAACTCTGCTAGCTATTAAAATAAACAATATTTTGTGTATTAATTTAGGGGATGTATCAACATTATCTTGATTATTGGATAGGATATCACAAAATTGAAGGCAAAATAATCTCCAGTTCATTCTGTCTGGTTTAAATCCGGATGCTAAACTCTCTGTAGTGCCAAATTCACCGGTAATATTTAAGGTTTATGTAATTGCTACGCTTGAAGTTGTTTTAGAAAATAAAAAAAATATGAAAACAATGTGATCGTGACTATTATCTTGTTGGCTTGAATAAAATTAAAAGGATTTAATCTTCTTCATCAATCACAGAACCTTGAGCGTCATGGGAAATCCATTTTTATTTTTATTCCTTTTAGCTGTTTGTTGTAGCAGCCGTAAGCAACACTCCAAGGTTAGAAAGGCCAAGGTGAACGTGATGTCATGGTGGATTCCCAACAACTTCAGGTGATTGTTTTCAAGAGTAGATCCTACAAAACTCCAAACATTTAGTAATAGTATTTCCATTTACATAAATAGCCACCTATGGATAATTAATACATGTATTTGCGCTAATTATCTGAATGTGTAAACGCGCCACTAAGTATCAATACTAGACATAATAGTAAATATAATAAACTAAATTAATTCAAATCGAAGGTGAAGGTGGCGTGAGAGCAGGTCTGTTCTGGAGTAATACAAGTATAATTATGTTTAAAAATATACAGATTGTTTCAATAATTATTTAATATTTTAAAAAATTCTTGCCTTCTCCTATTGGGGACCTCATCCTAGGCTATCATAGGTAAAAATCCTCCGAATATTACCTTTATGGTTAGGGCCTTGCGTCAGGGGCTGATACTGTTGACTATTTCGGAAAGACAAACCTCAAACCGTCTACAATATGGTTTTATTTTCTTGAGATGAATGTGGATGCAGTTAATCAACATTTAGTCTTTTCCTTAAGTTACCTTCAATGTATAATTCAAATGGCCGTTGGACAGTGCTTATAGTAAAATGCATGAACTTAGATCAACCGAAAGATAATTTAACACAAAAGGAGCAATGTGGTGTAGCTCTCAACTTATATTAAGCCAGACCTATGTTTTTTTAATGTAATCCTAACTATTATAAATGCGAATGTGAGTTTGTTTGTTTGTTTTGTTTGTGTTACGCTTTCACGCCTAAGCTACTCGACCGATCATCATGAAATTTCGCATATACGTTGTCATGGGTACATAAAAGGACATAGGGTACCTTTCATCCAGAAAAAATGCAATGTAAGTTTGTTTGTTTGTTTGTTTGTTTGTTATTGTTTGTTACGCTTTCACGCCTAAACTACTCGACCGATCATCATGAAATTTCGCATACACGTTGTCATGGGTACAAAAAGGTCATAGGGTACCTTTCATCCTAACTATTATAAATGCGATAATCGTGAGTATTGTTTGTTGTCATTGTTTTGATTGTTTGTTGTTGTTTGTTACGCTTTCAGCCTAAACTACTCGACCGATCATCATGAAATTTCGCATACACGTTGTCATGGGTACAGAAAAGGTCATAGGGTACCTTTCATCCTAACTATTATAAATGCGAATGTGAGGGTTTGTTTGTTTGTTTGTTTGTTACGCTTTCACGCCTAAACTACTCGACCGATCATCATGAAATTTCGCATACACGTTGTCATGGGTACAGAAAAGGACATAGGGTACCTTTCATCCAATAACATATAAATGCGAATTGTGAGTTTGTTTGTTTGTTTGTTTGTTACGCTTTCACGCCTAAACTACTCGACCGAGCATCATGAAATTTCGCATACACGTTGTCATGGGTACATAAAAGGACATAGGGTACCTTTCATCCAGAAAAAATGTGAATGTGAGTTTGTTTGTTTGTTTGTTTTTTATTTTTTGCTTACGCTTTCACGCCTAAGCTACTAGACCGATCATCATGAAATTTCGCATACACGTTGTCATGGGTACAGAAAAGGACATAGGGTACCTTTCATCCAGAAAAAATGTGAATGTGAGTTTGTTTGTTTATTTGTTTTTTATTGTTTGTTACGCTTTCACGCCTAAACTACTCGACCGATCATCATGAAACTTCGAATACACGTTGTCATGGGTACAGAAAAGGATATAGGGTACCTTTCATCCAGAAAAAATGTGAATGTGAGTTGTTTGTTTGTTGTTATTGTTTGTTACGACTTTCACGCCTAAACTACTCGACCATCATCATGAAATTTCGCATACACGTTGTCATGGGTCATAAAAAGGACCTAGGGTACCTTTCATCCAGAAAAAAAGTACTGTATCCTGCGGATAAAAAAAACTGTTAGACGGGCGTCCAGCTTAACAACTCGCCTACTGATATGAAAAATTAATTGCAACATGATGCCTGGAGTACAGAAAAAGCGACCTGCGGTATCCAGAAGAAAATCTGATATCCCGAATAAAATCTGTTCACGAGTTATTTTAGGCACATCATATCTTAAAATGATTAAAAATGATTATTTCAGCTAATTAACTCTGTTGTTCACACCGTTATAGGTAAATGACAAAATTGTCTAAGAAGTTTGGTATTATTCATTTCAGCAAAAATAGCTCTTGAGGTATGATGCTACGACAATGTAAACTTTTAGTGTGGGACGAAGTACGATGTCCCACAAAAAAGCTATAGAGGCGTTAAACAAAATCTTCAGACTTGCGAGAGAGGAGGAATGGTAGTTTTACTGGCTGGTGACTTCCGACAAACTCTACCGGTGATCCAGAGGGGCACACATGCAGATGAAATCAAAGCCTGTCTCAAGTCATCAAGATTGTGGGCAAAAGTGAAAAAATTCAGCCTAACAATGAATATGAGAGTCCACCTTTATAATGACGTAGATTCAGGACATTACGCAGATACACTATTGAAAATTGGCGATGGACGTTTGGACACGGATGCTGAAGGCTGAATTTTAATTACAGGGGAATTCTGTAATTTGGTGGAAAATGATGTGGAGCTCATTGCTAAGTTTACCCAGACTTACAAATAAATTTAAAATGTGATCATTGGTTGTGTGCAAGAGCAATTCTTGCACCAAAATATGAAATCGTTAACAAAATCAACACTGACATTTTGAAAGAGGTGCAGGGAGAAATAAAGGAGTATTTGTCAATAGATACAATCATGGACCCAGAACAGAGCACTTCATATCCCGCTGAGTTTTTAAATTCTCTGGAGCTATCGGGTGTACCCTTGCATAAACTACAATTGAAATTAGGTGTACCAGTTATGCTTATGCGAAATTTAGACGCACCCCGTTTATGTAATGGGACGAGGCTTCAATTACACAATTAGGGCAAAATATAATCTGTGCCACCATTTTAACAGGTGTGGGAAAAGGGGAAAGTGTAATCATACCTCGAATCCCAATAATCCCCACTGACCTACCATTTCAATTCAAAAGACTCCAGTTTCCAATCAAACTTAGTTTTGCTATTACTATTAATAAAGCGCAAGGGCAAACATTGCAGGTAGCAGGGGTGCATTTGGAAATGCCATGTTTTTCCCATGGCCAGCTATATGTAGCCTGTTCGCGTGTGTCCAATGCCCAGAATTTGTATGTATTTGCGCCAAATGGAAGGACATACAACAAAGTATATAGGAGCGTCCTAAAATAATGATCTATTCTGTGCCCATGATTGCAACGGTCAAGAACAAGCGGAGTAAATAAGGGATTTTAATTAACTGTAAGTAAAATTTAAGATGGAGTAGGATCTTCCAATTCGTGGCAAGGCATAAGCTATGACTCTACTGACACACACTCCACTACTTCTTTTCTACTCCTACACTTAATCCTGATTTATATTGTGTAGTTTGTTTTTTTCTTTATCTCTACCTCTATTTACTAACAACCTCAATATGCTCATCGTTTTTATTGTCATATTCCCTGTGTCAATCGACAACCTGAATTTATTGATAAAATCTACATTAACGCGAGCGAAGCCGCGGGCAAAAGCTAGTACTTAATAATTAAAGCCTCAGCTGGTTAGTATAAACGTGAAATATTATTCCAAATCGGGATTCAATATCATACATTTTGACGGAGCATTTAAAAAACTTTGATGTTCTCTTGATCTACATGTTAGCTGTCACGAGGAGAAACATAATTAGGAATGAAGTTATCTGGAAAAAAGTAGGAGTACATAGAGTACATGAGATGGTAGAGGAAGTAGGACTGAGATGGTATGGGCATGTAATGAGGATGGAAAAGAAGAGAATGACAAAGAAAGTGTTGGAAATGAAGTATGAAGGAAAATAGATCACAAGGGAGACAAAGAAAGAGATGGGAGGAGCAGATAACAGAAAGTGTGCAGGTGAATGGAGAAGAATATAAGCAATTAAATGAGGAAGAATGGTGGAAGGATAGATAAAGCTGGAGGCATTTTACTAAAATGACCCAGCTACAGGCTTGAAACAGCTGTTGACAATGATGATGCTAATGATGATATTGATACATATAATATAATTGCTGTAGTACTAATTTATCTTTCCCAAATCACAAATGTAAAAATTATTGACTCTCTAAAGCAGGCGTATCAAACTCTAATAAAAAGGCCGCATTGAAAATTGAAAATATTTAGGGGACTGGATTTCAGAAAAATCGCTATTGTCGCTACCTTTAAGTAAAAATTTAAGATTATATAAAACGTTAGCACTTATTCTTTATCCCCCCCAGAAATTTAAAACTTTTTGCAGCAAAGGTGTGGCTATACTTTAAATCTAATGTTGAAGTCACTTTGATAATTAATGACAAATGCATATCTGTGAGCCGTGATGTTCTTATGATAAATGAAAACCCCGGTGTGAAGTCTCTCAACACCACGGGAGAAAATTACTGTTCACACAATTATGCTGGCTGCCAAATATTGCACATTTGCATATTTTACCATTTTTGGAAATCGATCATTGGAAAGTAAAGAGTAAAAATTAGGTACACCAACATAACTTAGAGGATTTCTACAAATAGCCAATAACCAATTTCCAAATGGTTTATTACTAAAACGTTTAAAATAAGAATAATCGAGCGACATTAAATGTTAATTCACATATAGGTCCACGGGCCGCACAGAATCACGGATCGGGTCGCGAATTTGATATCTGCTTTAAAGCATTAAAATTAATATAATGAAAGAGAAATTTAAAAAAATTACAACAAAAATAAACCCTAATATACATTGTTAAAATACTATTTGGTTCACATTTTGGCTGTGCCCAAGCATTAATTAGACTATGTTACAAACAAAAGCATTTGGATACTGATTTGAACGTGTTAAGACAATAGTCTTGAGTTACATTCCCATGTCCAGGTCTCCTTCTTAAAATAATCTCTGCTACTTATAAAACTAAGTGTTGGTCTGTATGTCTGTTGCCAGAAATTTCTGGAACCGCTTAACCGATTATGGTGCAGTTTTTTTTAATTATGTAGATTTTTACCAGGAAGGCTTTAGGCTATTGATTAAAGGAATTAAATCAAATCAACTCAATGTTTTTCAAAGATTTTGTCTTAAAATGCGTGATCAATGATGAATGCTCCTATTGAATATAGAATTAATCATTTTTCTGTATAACTTGATCATAAAATCCAAAGAGTAGTTACACAATACCTACATTTCAATAGTAAATCCAAAGCTAGCCCATATTTTAGTTTAGTTGGCTGTTTTGAATACACAGATCCAAGGATAGTTTCTTTACGTAATATGTTCGCTTATAACTAAATAAATACTGAATATAGTTGAGTGCGATATTTTTTATACTATGTTGATTTACTCTAGAAAGTTTATAAGCTATTTAAACATTATCTATGTCTTCAAGGAGATGACCAGTGCAATTAAAGTCTATAAAAGTGTTTTATGTAAACTTTGGAGTGTCAAAAACGAGAACTGCTCCACGTGCAGCTACTGTTATGACTTCAGGAAAAAATCAGACCCAACTATATAGATTCGGTATAATTTCAAAGATTCCAAATTCAAACATAGACCCACAGCTGCATGCAAGTTTAATTAAACATATGGTACATGGCCCAAATGGACTTTTGAAACGATCTTCTCCATGCACGCATCAAAAATTATTTAAACAGCTTTCAAAGAGCTACATTGACGGGCATGACAGATATACCAAATATCGTAGATGACATCTCGACGCTGGAGGCGCTCGGCCGCGATCCGTTCTCGAACGTTTAAGTTGGTTGGATGGTCCCACAAAATCCAGACCCGTTGAGAGTGTTCGATTTGCAAATTAATGTGGAGCTGTGCAGTTTCATCAAATCCATTAAGTATTTATGCCAGTAAATCAATAAGAGCTGTAATCAAGAGACGTTTAGTATTAGCTTGACCAATGAAGGGGAACAATCATAGCTGGGATTATTCAGGTGTTTATGCATTTAGCTGGGCATTTCGAAAATGGACAACGTATATAATATAATTATTACAAGTATTGACAAATCAATAAAAACCACGACACACTATTAACCCTAGAATGGTAGGGTGGGGTACTATACACCCCAGCTTATATTATTTTTGTTGCCAGGCTTGAGTGGTGGGGGTATCTTTTGTTTCCGACCCATGTAGATTCAGTCTGGAGTTTGACCTTCACAGTGGATGACGTGACTTCTTGTTATAAGGTAGGTGGAACTATTTTTGTAAACAAACTACCACCATGGAGTGTATTGTACCCCATCTCACCATTTAAGAAACACATTTTTCCTCGTATTTATTTTTCTTTTACTTACTATATGTGATATAAAACACTATTTAGGCTTTCTTTATTTATCCATATAAATATTATACTCTAGCTAGTTAATATACTTTCAGAAGACATGGTGCTTGGACTGAATGTCGATGAAATCCGAGAGTTTTTGGAAAGAAATGAAGAAGATGATTTCTTTCCCCGACATCAGCTCACTGATGAAGAACCAGAGACTGTTATGGAGAAAGAAATCGTTGAAGATGATGAACATCCTGCAGATCTAGAAGGAGATGTGGAAGCCGGTCCTGTGGAAGAACAAGTAGCAGAGCTAGCACCAAAGAATAAAGAAGACGTTCAACTGGGACCTTTTGTCTATGGACGTAATGGGTTCCGTTGGAGCTGTACACGTTCAAGCAGACGAGGTAGGCCTCTTGCACAAAATTTATTAATAATCAGGCCGGGACCCAAAAAGGGGCAGAAAATGTTAAGGAACCAATAGAAGCATGGAGAATCTTGTTCTGTGGAAATATTTTGAATACAATATCTATTCAAACAAATGAAGAAATTGAAAGGAACTCTGCAAAGTATTCTTATGACAACTATACTGTTAGACCAACTAATGTTGTAGAAATCAAAGCTTTGTTTGGTTTGTTTTATTCGGCTGGCCTTTTACGAAGTGGCAGTCTAAATGTAGAAGAGTTATGGTCACACATTTATGGTAATGGTTTATTCAGGGCGACCATGTCAATGAAACGTTTTCTCTTTTTGACAGATTGCTTACGATATGATGATGATAAGACAACTAAACCTGTAGCGCACCTCCTTAATTTACCCAAGAAACTAAGGTCGGTGTGCAACAATGTAAAAGCAAAAAAAAGGGACATAAATTTGCAGAGGAGCTGAAGGACTATACAAAACAAATGGGCCATAATGGTTCATTGTGTTCTGTTATCCCGAAGCCACTCAACAGAATTTCTCATGACAATAAAGGGTTAGATGAAATTCCCAGAGGTCAATTTCACGAGACAAAAAAAGGCTTCAATATCTTTGGTTATTTTATTTATATATAAATATGATATTAGGATATGGTCCCAAAAGGGAAGATAAATATACATAAAAAATTATTAGAATTAGTTAACAATCCAAATATTTGCTATCCATCTTAACGCCGATGCCTCAAATCTTATAACAATAGGTAAAGCCTGCAAAAGAATTAAAAATTTGATATCACAATGTGTTGCCAAAAGGGAATGAATATATATACAAAACATTCAACAATGATTTAAGTTTTCTAAAATAAAATTAGGCTTCTCAACTTGTATAGCCACAAAGATATGATATTTGCAAGTTATAGTTTGATAATTACATAAATTACCCAAAAGGGGATAAATATATATTAAACTTATCAACTTGTATAGCCACAAAGATATGATATTTGCAAGTTATAGTTTGGTAATTACATAAATTACCCAAAAGGGGATAAATATATATTAAACTTCTCAACTTGTATAGCCACAAAGATATAATATTAGAAAGTTAAAGTTTGATAATTACATAAATTACCCGAAAGCGGATAAATATATATTAAACTTTTGGTAATAATTTAAGTTTCCAATCTATCTCAAAAGAATAGACGTCTCGTACAACAACAACAAAAAAATTAAAGTATTAGAGTTTGACAATAAATGTTCCTAAGTCTAACAGACTATAAATTTTGCAGTTTAAAAAAGTTATCATTCCGTTCCATTTCATAACAAAAATTTACTGAACGCGACCCAAAGGCGGTCTTTACGCTTGCCAAACAACAATAACAATTCTAAGTTCCATTTTAACTGATTTGTATACTTTAAAAATAAATTTTAGGCCGAAATAAAATTTTGATGTACATTGTCCAAAATGGAATTTTTACCTTTTCTAATTCTGAACACCTAGATGTGTTCTCGGAGTAATTCAAGACAAGAGTGACGTTCTTGACCTCCCATGTCAACATATACGCTCGTTTATTCGCTCAGAGAGGGGAAGAGGGGGAAGCAAAAACGAACGAAAAAAACATCACATGACGGAGAGAGAGAGAACGACTCGAAGGCAGGGGAATGATGGAGAAGCACCTCGAACAAAAGTCTTCCACAGAACATGAGCTTTTTTAGCATATACGTCACACTTTTTTCCGGCATTCCCAGCAACGCCTGGCGCCACAAGCTCGACTCAGTTATTCTAAGAACACAGTTTATCGTGCGCGGAGGTGTGATTGGAGACGTGATGCCACAACACAGTATAATCGGGCGATGGTAAGCCTACACTTGTTTTATATCTTTCTTGTTTAGTTGTGAACTTTTTTCTTCTTGTAGCGTAATAGCATTAAACGCTACAGACCAAGAAGGGTAGTAGTTGATTAATTTACCCATATTATGGATATTTGGGATATTTTCATTACCAATTGTAGAAAGTATTTTTCATCTAGTGCACACGTAACGATACACGAGCAATTGGTTTCAATTAAAGTTGCCCTTTTCTCATGTACATGCCCAATAAACCGGGCAAATACGGTATCAAGGTAATCATTATGCATGATGCTAAAACTTACTATATGTGTGATGAAATACCTTACACAGGACAATTCAATGATCGCCCACGTAACGAGCTGGTACCAGAGTATTACGTGCGTAAGCTAAGTGAAACCATATCAGGCTCCAAATCGTTTGTATTATTTTAATGATCTTTTTCTAACTGGGGTATGGCATACCCCGCCTTACCATTTAAGGCCAAAATATTCACCTTACCACTCATTGTAGGGTTAATAACCCTCTTCGAACTGCGCGATCGCTGGTGATGATGGAAAGAACGAACTTCACTATATACAGATCGCGGCACGGAGGCTTCTACAGCTTTGGCCTTCAATCCCAAGGCTACGCGTTGCAAATCTTCGGAATTGCGTCCCGAATTTGAATCATAGAATAAAAAACGTGCGAACTACGTCCCAATAATTCTAAGTAGACAAATAAGATGCATCCAAAGTTTGTTTAGTCAACAAATGAATTGCGTCCCAAATTGTCATATCAGGTACCTTCATGGCTTTTTCATATTTTCATCCACTACGCTCACTCTTCGATTCTATCCACACTACCAAAAACACTGGAGGAGCTGCAATCTTCTTTGGAAAAATTCGACACTAAGACGAGTAAGGAAGAACATTTTTTATTGATGAATGCTAGCGAAAAAAAATTGCTTTTTTTCTACGGCAATAAACTTTAAGTTTTTGGAACAGCTTAGCTTCATTTACATAAATGGAACGTTTCATGTTTCTTTAAAGCTGTTTTTGCAGTTATTCACCATTGTAGGCAGTAAAGATACATATATACATTATACATACGTATTCTCTTTGCTTTCAAACAAAACCGTAAACACGTACACTGTAGATCTTCAACACTTAATTCTAAATTTTGGTGAACTTGGTTTCGAGTTTTATCTATCAACAGTACCCATTGACTTTAAAGAGGCGGTGGGAAGAGGTACCTCCAAAAGTCATCAAAGGTTTAATCTAAGCTAAAGTCTATGGAGAAAAATCCAACAACTAAACCTTACTCAAGAATATAGGGCTACAAGTTCTAAAATTGAATAATTTGAAAAATACTTCTATGGACTATTATTCCTAAATCCTGGTGACGCGGAAAACTGCTTTACTGATGACTTCATAGCGATCCATTCCTACGACGACAGAGTAAGAAGCGTTACTGACTATATTTTAGAAACGTACGTAACCACACGTTCATCATAGACTCTGCCTTAAAATATGAGTGAGGAATGACCCTGAGCATGGACGATTCCTGGATAGCTCAGTGGCCAGAGCTTTGGCGTACTAAGCCAAAGGTCCCGGGTTCGCTTCTCCTGTCCAGGTGTAATTTTTCAATTTTCAGAATATGATATCTAAATGAAGTAATCCTCACTAAAAGCATAAATAATAGCTTTGGCTATTTGATTCTTCGGTATGAAATGTTTCGAATCTTTTCTTGTAGGTTTCTTTTCTAAGTTGATGCACACCAAACCTCCTTCCCTCTTTGAGTCGAAGAAGTCTTTAATTTCTTCTTTCCAACCCGACTTTGCCTGAATGATTTTTCGTTTTGGAACATCTTGTGCGTCAAAACAATGATCACCATTCGTTTTATTTAAATACATAGGTCCTCTTGTAGATATTTCGAGCAAATCCCTATATGTTGTCTAATGTGAAGCAAAATAATCATCTCTGAAACCTTGAAGTTGACAACCAGATCTTGTTACTGTTGTTACGCACCCTTCATACTCTAAACAATAATATAATCTACACGTTTGGCAATCTATCCTTGGCGACGAAAGAATCCTCTAGTTTATTCAATCTTAGAGTTAAAGAATCTAGCTCTCCGTAAGATTTTCCGATACAATCCTTCTGTCGCGTCTCTCTCCACGTGTCTCTGTCCACGCGTCTCTCTCTGTCGCGTCTCCCTTAGTATAGACCAGTCAGTTTAGATATTTCAGAAAAAAATTACATACAAGTAACTGAACGTGTATGCATATTATTTCTGTTCTTCCAATTTAAATTTTATGAATTCCCTCCTCCCCCAAAGAAAGTTGTGCTCAGGCCGCCATCTTGGAAAATGATGGCCACAATACAGTTTTTAACTTTTTTCAAAATCGTCCATTTTACAAAATAAAAGTTGCTAAGCATATAATTATCTACATTTTATGTCATCACTTTTTTTATTTGGCCGGACCTGGAGGGACAAAATAGCTTCAAACTTTTGTCCCATACAAATAACATCATGTACGTCGTCATTTTGGGGCTGGTATGTGTATAGCGAATGAGTGAAGACAAATTTGTTGGAAATAAAGTTTAGAGAACAAAATTTTGAAATAAATTGAACTCAAAATTCACTCAAATAAATTTAAAATTAAGGTGAAGCAACGGATATTAATATATACTGGACTATATGAACAAGGAGAATGTCACTTACTGGCACAATCTAGATATGATTAAGAAAATGTGTAAAGGGTGTATTTCAACTAAAAGAAATGCGGTTTAAGGAGTGCAACGTCATAGTTGGGTCTCAGACTTCGAATCAAAATAAATTAGAAAGCAAATAACCAATGCTAGAAAACGATCGAGGGAAGCAGAAACGATTACTCTATCTCAAAAATCTACGCAGAAGAATTTGGCCAGATATTTAATCGTGGTTACGACTTTGTGACGGTGAAGCCAGCGTATACAAGTACCAAACAACCATTGCATCGTATTTGGAGGAAACAATTGGGTCCAATAACAGATCCAACTCATGCAGGAGATGTCAACTTACCTCAACAACTGTTAAATATGAACGATGGTGAAATTTGCTTCATCAGGATGACAATCACGGGCCTTGGGATAGGATATTAACGTATGCCAGCACAAAAGTAAAAGCTGTTTTGCTAACATCATCTTCTTTTTACTGATGTAAAGATGAAAAGTTCCGGTAAGCAGTTTGGACAGATATTCACTATCCACGCTGATCAAGGAAGTTCTTTGGAAGAAACTAATGCCATCCCTGTCATCTACGCACTTCTGCCTAACGAGAAGCGTGAAACCTACGACAGTTTATTTATAGCTGTGAAAAACTGCTTGCCTGGCTGGAATCCAAAATATGTTGTTACTAATTTTGAGACAGTCATTATTCAATCAGTAAAATCTGTGTTACAATCAGCAAGGATTCACGGTTACAACTATCACTTCCATGTGTGTCTGTGGAGGAAAGTTCAAGAACTTGGTCAAGTTACTGAGTAAACCGCATATAAATAAGTTTAGCTTCACATTCGAATGTGTGGTGCACTGGCACATGTACCACTAAATGATATTGTCGATGCTTGGTTATGCATACAAGAAGAATCACCAGAAAATGAAAAACTCTGGGATTTTGACAATTATTTCGTCGATCAATGGCTCGAAAACGACAATATTCCAAGTGATATATGAAACTGTTCCGGCGGACGGCACTAAACAAAAAACGTTTCTGAAGGCTGGAACCGAAGGCTAAACAGTTTGGTTTCAAGGGCACATCTGAATGTCCACTCGTTGGCTGACACCCTCCGAGAAGATGCTGAGTTCCACGGAAACACTTAGAGCAGAAAAGCTCATAACCTCGAGGTCAATAAAATAAAACAATCGGCAATAAAATCTGATAAGACCATTAATGAAGCCTTGAAAAAACTTGAAGAAAATGTAAATCTTAAAAATTTCCTCAAAGTGATGGCTTGCATTCAGAATTTAGAGTAAAACAGCCATTATAGGCCTAACCATAAAAAGCTTACTAAAAGAGAAAAATGATAAATGGAACGAAAAGAAACCACCTCCACGTGTTGCTCCCTGGAAACTATATCCTATCCACTAAGAGTCTAATAAATAAAAATATATATTAATAGATAAGAATAGGAAAAAATAGGTCATTCTGGGCGTGTGTCACAAACCGATCTGGTATCACAATAAAGTTCGCTGGGTAAGGGGTTGTTTTGCGCTAGTGTCACTCCGTGCAAATGTCATTCAGCACAAGTGCTTCAAGATCTTATGCATGATTGTAAATTACCTCAATTAGCTAGACAAGAATTTTGTGTCACCCAGACTTAACTAAAATTTTATATAATTGGTTTCTTTTAACTGATTCATAGGCCTTTTTATAAATACATATACAGTATATAGTTGATGAAATGTTATGTTGGATTACTACTTTTTTAATTTAAGATTGAAATGTATTCTGTAATTACTCTTTGTATTCAGTTGATTTTGCGATCAAGTAAGACAGAAAAAAATTGTTTACATTCAATAGGAATATACGATTAATCACGTGGTTTGAGATTGAATATTTGAAAAACATCAATTACAATGGATTTTAATAGAAACAAATATAACCCATGTGTTATCAGGACATCCAAATTAAATCCATGCGAAATTTCAACACAATTGGTACAGTGGTTTGGCCGTGGTTGAGCAACAAACAGACAAACGACCACATTTGTATGTATATATTAGTAGAATGTACCGTCATTTCGGGTAAAGTTGATCAGAATTAGAGGGTTTTTAAAAATAATCTTCTAATTTAGACATAAAAAATCTCAAAAAATAAGGTAAAGTTAAATAAAGGTTTAAGAACAATATTCTGCCACTAAAAAAACACTATTTGTATAATTATATTTTATAATTTATAAGTGATCAATTTTAGCAACTTAAGGTGCGGTAAATTTGATCACCTAGCTCATCTCTATTCTTATCAACTTTAAACACTTGTGATTCTAAATATATTAACTCAAATTATAAGTTATTAGCCTAGTAATAAAAAACCTCACCATAAAATATTGATTTTAACTATCATCAATAAAATTATGATATTTATAGAATAATAATAATCATGTTTATAATCACAAAAACTAAGGAACACCCCCTCCTTGTCTACTCAAAATTACCTTTACATACTAATCACTCAACACTTTTATCATCAAGTTTATGAATAATAAAAATTATGTTTATAATTATAAAAAAACCAAGGAAAACCTTGTCCTTGTCTACTCAACCTTATTTTCACATACCACGGTAATCACTCAACATTTTTATGATCAAGCTTATGAAAAAGGTAACGATCACGCCTTAAATCTGTAGGATCGTAATTTCCTAAAACCTGACTCATATTAATTATTCCTTTGTCTTCAACTGATGGATAGTGAAAAAAGTTTGTTTTTGTCCTTTGAAATTTCTTAAAAACCTAATCCTAAAGAACTCGTTTCTAGGACGCTTCAGAATCTTCGCCATAAATTTTCGTGTACGTCCATCTGTTTCAAATCTGACCTATGTAAAATCACCTTCCATCAAGCTTGCCAGGTCAAACATCTCACTGATGCTTTCTTGAGAATCCACTTCCTCGTCAATGTCTTCAAAACTGGTGGAGCTTGAGTCCGGTGAATCAACGTTTACTTCTTCATTGCTGGTAGAATGGTAGTTTGAAACTTTCTTTTTTCCAGAAATATGCTTCTTTACAGCAATTACACTATCAGTTTTGATATACCTCAGTTTTAGCTTTTGTGGTGCTGACTGACAGCTCACAGCTGACTTCTGACGGCTTTGAAAAGCTACCAGACCAAATTATGTATCCCTACGCCGAACCATATGATCTTCAAAAACCATGTCTTTATCAGTTGTCACTTCTGACAGTCAAAATTTAGGTATATACCTAACTGTTGACTGTCAGAAGTCAGCTGTGAGCTGTCAGTCAGCACCACAGAAGATAAAACTGAGGTATAGTATAAGTTGATGTGGCAGAATCCCGAAAATATTTAAAATAAACTTGCCTACCAGGTGTGACATTTAAACTTTTCCCTCTTCCATGACTAGCTGGGCCCCTATTAGGATTTTGTTGAGTTTTAAGAAATTCTAAGAGTTCTGAACCCCATTCTACATTAGAAATATCCTGAGAATACTCCATGTTGTCTCTTGGAAGTTTCTTCAGAACAGCACTGCGATCCAAAGGAATGATACCCTACTCTCTGAATCCAGACAGAACATTTTCTGAGTTGCTGATTCCAACTTTCTCCGATGCTTCACATAATTTATTTTGAAACTCAGATTTAAGCAAAACTCGACCATTTTTTAATTTCCATTCCTCTATAATTCTCCTCTAAACTGTCTTTAGTGGTCGGAAATAGGCAACGTCAAACGGTTGATATAAATGTGTGGAATTAGAAGAAAGAAAGGTAAACCAAATGTTGCGCCTTCCACACTCTTCTATCATCGCATCAGAGAGGTGACAAGATAGTTTGTCACCAATAAGAACCACAGGGCCATCGAGATGCCTAACGTATGGAATCAGAATACAAAAAAAAACATTCTTCAAACGTTTGCAAGTCAAACCAACCCGATGTATTAGATCTATATTCAGACCCTACAATACCTCCTTCAGTCCATGGTTGATAAACGTGCAAGGCTTTATAAACAGCGAATGGAGGAAGAAAATTGCCATCACCTGTGCCAACAATCATTACACTTATGCTACTCTTAGATGTGTCCATAAGTCTATCTGCATGACGAGCCCCTCGTCTGACAACAACTTAAGTTGCCCCTGGATCGTCCTGAAAATTAATTTCGTCAAAATTTACTTTTTCTCGCACATTCTCAGACTTAGTTCTTTGTTTCTGTCCATGAAGCCTAGGAGCCACTCTCTTCTCAGTCTATTGTTTTTAAATCGTTTTACGACACTCCCCTGTAACGGTTCCCGTCACACGGAATTCTCATCCGATATTTATCCTGGCCCGTTAAATTTATGATTGGTATCTTGTGGAAGCATGCCTACAGGAGTCGGATACTTCCTGTGATGCGTGGACGTTAACGGTGCCTACTCCCGCCACGTGGCGCTGCGGTTCATCCAACAGTGCTATGAACTATCCGTGGGCTATGTGAGAACTTGCTCGGTTAACGGTGGTGGAGAAGATTGTGATGAGGGGGGAGTGAGTGTTCGGCGGGACGGACTCAAGTGTGTAAGTGGGTTGGACGTGGACGCCTGGCCGGTGTTGAACCTCTGTTTCCGAGGTGGAGGATTTGGAGCGAAGTTTTGTGGCAGGTGTAAGGGTCGGGGTTCGGCGTCAGGGGCCGGAGTTGGTCCCCGGACTGTGTATGGTCAACCCCGGACCACATCAGCGGTACGCCTTCACTGGTTGCATACCCAGGTCTAGGGACCGGAGGCACGCAAGAGCGGCCGACCATCGGGACACCCCTGAGGATTCCCTGTGGAGTGTATGGTTACGCGCAGGACTCGCAGAGACCCTAAGTGCTATATTTGTGTTGTTTTCCAAGGACGCTGGTATTTGAAGAGGGACTTGAGAGGGCACTATGTTAGGAAGTGACTGTGGTGCCTAGTGTAGAGTAGCGTTAGACTTAGATGAAATGTGCACTTTAATTTTTTTTTTTTTTTGCAGTGGGCAGTTCCCAATGTTTATATTTTCTGAAGTAGGAGTAAAGTCAATAAATTGTTTTCCGTGATAACTTGTTAAAAGAATATACTATTTATTCTAAACTAACTTATAAATGATTCAACTCATATTTTCCCTATGTAAATAATTATATGCTTCACCCATTTCATTTCATGATGAGAACTTGACTATATTGTCTATTGAAATTAAGACGAAGGCTTAACCAAAAATTTAAGGGGAAAGGTTAATTTATATGGAGATAAGGAATGTTTGTTTGGCCTGACTTCTTTTTGCACGCCCTTCGGGCGTATTGAGCACTCTTTTTTTTGTGGACTATTACAGGGACCCTAGGAATCCCGTCTCCGGGGTTGGGCCTAGCCCTTATTTATGTTAAAAATTATCAGGTAGGACAGATGTGATCATGGTAAACCCTGGAAAGCCTAGGGGTTTAATGGGGTGCCTCGTTGCCTAACAAGCAGTTGATCGCTGACCAAGGGGTCCCTTATTTATCCGGGTCTACCTTACGAGGGGGAGGGTTGATTTTCATATCTACATCTGGCGACTGAACGACTTTCCTCGTTAATGTTCAGTCTCGCTATTGCCAACGAGGTGGCTCCCAACCATCAACACTCTCCGGGACTGACCCTGACTTTAGGGGACCAGTGCCAACAGCTCTAGGACCACGCCCTTCTCCACTGAGGTGACGCGGGAGGTGGCACCCCTTTCGATTTAAATGGTGCTGAACAACATATTTAACATCTGCGGGACGCATAGGTAAGCTCCACTCTGCACACAACATCAGACAGTTCACTAAAGTGTTTTCATCGAATTCAGGAAAGAGCAGTCAGTCTCCCATATTTAAGGTTATGTTTACCTTTCACTCTATTATTTAGTGTTCCATATGGAATACCATATTCTTCTGAAGCCTTTCTTATACTCTTAATACCTTTTTTAATCTCTGAAACAGCTTTATCCACCACATTATCACTATATAACCGATTAACTCGAACACCAGGACGCCGATATTTACGATTTATTGGAGCCACTTCACCGATCAACTTTACCAAAACACACGTTTTTACTTTCTCTCTATCTTACAGATAGAGAAAGTATGGTGATCGTCAAAAAGATCGAACTCGAGATTTTGATGAATTTTGACGTTTTATGACTCCCTGAATCCGAAAAAGTGGTTTTTGAATTTCCGTCTGTCTGTCTGTACCTCCAACTAGAGCCTAAACTATTTTACCGATTGAGCTGAAACTTGATATCTAGGGTTTTCATAGGGTTGCCCCGAGGGATTTTTGGAATTGGATATCTACCCCTAAAATTAAGGGTAGTTTACTGAAGGGCAAAAAGAGAAAAAGTCTATTTTCTCAAAATCGGCTCTAACGATGTTGATTAAAATTCATTTATGAACATTAATAAATATTCCAAACAAAATGGCTACTCTCAATATTTCGGCAAAATGGCTTTAAGGGCTCCAGTCTGACGCGTTAATTATCATTTTTTATAATAGCTCCGAAACTATTTGAGATATGAAATTACTTAGCATTACAAATATGTATATATATTTATAATACAAATATTTTATTCGAAACATAATTTTATAAAATTAATAATTTTCAATCTATACGCAATTATATATATATTTTTAACTTTTTGGACATTAAAGCTTAAGTATTGCGATCGTAAAACAAACTAACCTGAAATGTTGATGGATGTCGACGTCTCATGACCCCCCGAACCCTAAAAAATAGTCTTTGCAATGCCGTCTGTTTGTGTGTCTATTAAAACTTAAAATTAAGGGTAGTTTACTGCAGGGAAAAAAGAGAAAAAGTCGATTTTCTCAAAATCGGCTCTAACGATTTTGATTAAATTTCATTTATGAACATTAATAAATATTCTAAACAAAATGGCTACCCTCAATATTTCGGCAAAATGGCTTTAAGGGCTCCGGTCTGACGCGTTAATTAACATTTTTTATAATAGCTCTGAAACTATTTGAGATATGAAATTACTTAGCATTACAAATATGTATATATATATATATATTTATAATACAAATATTTTATCCGAAACATATTTTTATGAAATCAATAACTTTCAATCTATACGCAATTATATGATTTTTTTTAACTTTTTGGACATTAAAGTTTAAGTATTGCGACCGTAAAAAAAACTAACCTGAAATTTTGATTGATGTCGACGTCTCATGACCCCCACGAACCCTAAAAAATAGTCTTTGCAATGCCGTCTGTCTGTGTGTCTATAAAAACTTAAGATTAAGGGTAGTTTACTGAAGGGCGAAAAGAGAAAAAATTTGGTTTTCTCAAAATCTGCTCAAACGATTTTGATTAAAATTCGTATCTAGGCGTTGATTAAGATTATAAATAATCTGGCTATTTTCATTTTCCTATGAAAATGATCTTTAGCGTTAATTTCCGTATCTCCACAAATATTTGAGAAACTAAACAACTTATCATTGCAAAATTGTAGGACTATTAGAAATAAAATACTTTTATTTGACATATATTTTTATAAATCAACAGTTTCTGAGATATTTCAAATATATTAATACAATATTGTGAGCTTTAGTTGTAAACATATACTACTTAAGTCTTAACGCAATAATTCTCCAATGCCATAGAGTAATTAAATATAAGTATCTAAAAAAGTATGTTATTTTTCCTTAAAGCTCTTAGGAGAAATGTTTGCACAGCAATGATCTATCTCCATTTTAGACTCAATAGTCAATATTTACATTTTTTATTGGTCAAAATGTATAAATGAATAATTAAATATCAATGCGATGACTTGAAGATGTGCAACACCTTATAAAATGTTAAAATTTTAACCAGAAATAGAAATTTTAATACGAAGTGTTGATCCTTGTGGAAGACTTTAAACTGTTTGAAATGCTCTTAGGTGGACAAAGATGCGCCTCTTTTCTCATTGATTATATATCATTGTATATTATTTTATGCGTGTTCTTATGTGGAGTGGTGATGATACAATGTACATTATTCCGTTCAGAAATCTTACGAGTTTATAGAAAGAGAGAGAAAGTCTGTGCGGTGCGCCGTACCATTTATTTTGGAATATAAACAACAGCTGAGGGAAAATATGACGTTACAAAGATGTCTAAATCCGTTTTCCAGTAGAAAACAAGATCGGCAACATGTACAGACTTTTTGGTTACAGTAAAAAACTTGAAAATCCCTAGAAAAAAAAATTAAAAAATTCTCCTTGGTTTCAAATACATATTTTTAATTAATACTGAAAAGTTTCTAGGAGGCTAGTGCTCCATGGTCAACCTTTTACAAATGCCAGAGATCTAGTAGGCCATGACCTGGGGCAGGAAATTCAAATTATTGAGTCAATGATCAACTTTACCTAAACAGATCAACTTTACCCGAAAACACAGTATTGTGTAGTTGTGAATATTGTAAATTATAGTAATTAATCAAGTTTATACATCGTAATGATAAATCAAATTTAAAAATTAAGCATGGTTTTGAAAGTTGTGTAGGTAAAAGAAAATTAAACCGTACAACACAAACGTACAAAATTACTCATAATACTTTATAGTTAGGAACCAAATCTTTAAAAATCGTTATTAATAAACCTCAATAAATAAATGATCCTTTTAAAAATTAACATATTGATTTGATAATCATCTGAAGTTAGAAAGAGCCATTTTTAAAAATAAATAAGAATTTTAAAAACCATTTATCACTAAACAATATGAGTATAGAACAAACGGGTGATGTTATGTAGAGACAAATAAATAACTTAGCTTGAATAGTTGATCGTTTTAAAAAGGTATATAAAAAACAAAAATAAAAGTAAATCTGAATTAATTTTTTTTCACGTTAATAATTATTCATACATATATTATTGAAACAAAATGTAATGTTATGGCTGTAAATTTCTGAAGGAAGTAACAGAAAAACATTTTTTTAAATGTAGGCCTACAATCTTTTTTTTTAGATCAGAAATGACAGAAGCATAAAAATCAAAAACGAAATGTAGACAATATAGTTTGGAATATCTTAAGTATGTATTTATACCTTCATCAACAAACCAGCAGCTGCCAATGTGCCTGTTATGTGAAAAGGTATTTTCTAATTAGTCCATGAATCCTTCCAGACTCATTGAACATTTAAAGAAGGCACATCCTGACAAGGCAGATAAGAACTTAACTTTTTTTAATCACTTCGTGAAAAGTTTCAAAAGCGACAAACATTGTTAAAAATGATTCGCAATAGTTCACAACAACAAATTGATGTTTTGCGTGCATCATACAACATTTCATGGTTGATTGCTAAGTCTGGAAAGCCCCATACAATTGGTGAAGAACTCATCCTTCCAGTGGTTATTGAGGTTCTGAATACTGT
The DNA here is from genome assembly GCA_033556935.1 of Timema podura. Lineage (NCBI taxonomy): Eukaryota > Metazoa > Arthropoda > Insecta > Phasmatodea > Timematidae > Timema > Timema podura. The sequence continues at coordinate 14,336,737 of JAVRXN010000010.1, forward strand.
TTTGCACAAGTCACCACATAATATAATTAAGATGATTCCTCTCAGAAACAATTCAGTACAAAGACGCATAGATGAAATGGCTGAGAATGTGGAAGATCTACTGTGCAATACACTAAGGACAACAGAATTTGCATTACAGCTGGACGAGTCAACTTTGCCAGGCAATGAATCTTTACTTCTCGCTTATGTGAGTTTTATAAAAGACGAGAGTTTGGCTCAAGAGTTGTTATTTGCAAGGCAACTAAAAACTGATACTAAAGGAGAGTCAATATTTCATGTTGTTGATGAGTTTTTCAAAGAAAAGGAAATTCCACTTACTAACATACTTGCTTGTGCAACTGATGGAGCACCATCAATGACTGGTCGCTACCGTGGGTGTGTCACTTACTTGAAAAAATCAGTGCCAAATATTTTTACCATTCACTTGTCATTCATCGCCAACATCTGGCTGCAAAGAATCTCAGTGGACGCCTACACAATTCACTACACACTGTTATTACTGTAGTGAATAAAATTAAAGCACATGCTCTCAATGATCGACTATTCCGGGAGCTCTGTTCTGAGAATGAGGAAGACTTTGAACGTTTGTTGTTTCACACTGAAGTTCGTTGGCTATCTAAAGGAAACTGTTGAGACGCTTTTACAATCTTTTTGACACTGTTGTGGAATATTTTGAAGACATGAATGCTTTTGCTCAGTAATGAACTCAAAGAAATCAAACATGACATTGCTTATTTGTCTGAGCTATTTTCAAAGTTCAATGAAATGAATTTGCAGTTGCAAGGCAATGACACCAATCTTATTAAAGTCAAATTATGTTGTATCTACATTTATTGCAAAATTAACTATACTGAAGCGCAATATAGGCCGTCACGAGCTAAACCAATTTCCGAGATTGTCTGAGCTAGAAAATCTTATTCATATGCGGGAGAATATACTAATCAAGTATCAGTCACTAATAATTTATTGAAACACTAACACATTTTCTTATGTAGATATTTGATTAAAAAAGCTAAATTTTTATAATTAATTATAAGTAAATTTTCACTTACTGTATTTCACAGATTTTAGATTTATTTTTTTTGTAAATAGCATCACTGATGTTATTGATTCTAAGATTATTTTTTAAGCTCAGCATATCCCTTATTATTTAAAAAAAATTAGATTACACGTGCTTTGTACACTTAATCGATACTTCATGGATTATTATACATTTTTAAAATAAAGCTAACATCTTTTATTCAATCTTTAATATAAATTGTTTTTCTCCCCTTCTTTCACGAATTCTAATATATTACTGTAAATTAATTTCATTTTTATCATAATTGTACATGTTGTATAAGAACACTTTTCTAGGATCGGCTGAAGTGGTCACTGTCCCCAGCAATTGCACAATTTGCCGATGGTATTCTGTCGGTACGAAAGAGGGTCAGTTTCAGGCCTAAATTGAGCCACTTCATGTATATTATAAATTATAATGTATTTGGACCCACTGTGGCTGGGGACCCCAAATTATTTTCCTCTTTTTACCATAATAATTTTTTAAAATATAAAAATAAACTTGATCTCACTTCTTCCAGATTGTGCTTTACATAACTTGTAGACGTAAAGTTATCCTGTGAACATTAATTCTGATGTATCTGATCTAGACTTGTAAGATAGCTGGACAGCGATACTTCAGAGGGGGTTCTCAATTTGCCCACCAACAAGTGACACATTTCAAAATCTTGTATTTATTATTTTCTTATCGCACATAATAATTCAGTACAGACTTCTATTGTTTCCAATCATAAATCAAATATATTAATAAGACGCATTGATAAAAATACAAATAAATATAGTCAATGGAATAACAAAAGATTAAATTGAGCTCTGTTAACCATGCTTCACTTTGTATTGTAATGTTAGCTTTTAATTCACAAAGCATTAGAATGGCCATTATATGCTGCCAATAGTGGCACAAATTATTAAAACATTGTTACTTGACTTTATCACCAACGGGGGAAGCTTAGGTGTCCTTCCGCTAGAAAGATGCGAATAAGAAGCCCACAAGTCCGGGAGGGTGTGTCTTTCATATTTAATATTTCATTCCTAGTTTAATTTATTGTTCTTCATTTTTATTCTTTTCCCCTACCAAGAATAAACTTGTATTTCCAATTTTTTTTTTCTAAGTCTAGCGCACGTCATTGAGCTAGCTGTAAAAGTAGTTTGTATTGCACTGCAACAATATATTAACGCTATAAATTAAAGTCTGCCTTAGAATAATTAATATTATTCTAGCAAGATTATTTGAAATTTACTGCAAAGACAAATGTTTTAGAAAGAAAAGGGAAGGTGCTCAGAAATCACAGTGAATCAATTGTTTTTTATATTTGGTGTTTCTTAATAAGTTTTTCCTTATTTTATTGATAAGTTATTGTATTATGTTTTACAGTGCTCGATATAAATATACCTCTCATGTTTGATTCAGTTTTATTTCGTCTTCAGTTTATCACTTTGCTTATGTTTAGTTGTTTTCCTTCTTGCTTGCGCATCTTGGATGTATTTTTGATCTCTTCTTGGCATTCCTCTTGTATCCCTAGGATCTGCAATCATGGAGAGGATACATTCAAAGTAAAATTTATTTGGTTTTGGAAGCATTTCTTGAAGCCAAAAATCTATATTCCTCTCCATCATGGGTGAACCACAGACTTTTCCCAAGGGAGGCAAAATATATTCCTCCACACACATGCACACATACACAAGCGCGCGCCCCTGGATAAGCTTCTAATGGTTACTGGCATTATAATTGCACTGTAAAGATACTAAAAATTACAGCAGCACTTATATCCTTCGTTTTCTATGTTCTCAGACGAGAAAGATTATGATGAAATATCGAGAATTGTTTAAAATGTAGTGATAAGTTTTATTAAGAAATGTATCTAGTGGATGTGGTGATAGTATATAACGATGTTAAATGTTGGAAGAAAAAAATGGTAGGACAAACTTGAAGATTTAAAAAATGGTAACGTTTTCTTGTCTAAGAAAACATAATTACAGGAGGGGGCAAGTGCCCCCCTTGTCCGATACTCCAGACACCCATGCTCGCCACACTGATAAATTCTGTATCGTAATCACAATGTAAAATCAGAATAAATAAAGATCTACTTGTTATATTTAGTTGTCCTTGAATATGGTATAAATAAGGATTCATTCTATCCAATGGTATCTCTACATTATCGTTTACGTACGCACCTAATTTCTTAATTTTGATTATATCTCAGATATTGGTGATGCTGGGTTGTCTCTTTTTAGTTGATAGAGTGAGGGCAAACATTTGACTTCAGTTAGAGTATCATCACCAACAAAGTTGTCTGGGCTAGCTCTAAGAGAGTAATGATCAGGCTCAATGAAAATACCACAAGATGCAACAGATCGATGAAACTTCTCTTCATAGAGTTTGATCGCAACCAACTCGTTTATTCTGCTATATTTGATTGCATCCGCGTTAAGTTCTCTTGAATTGACGATGGCTACTACTGTGTTGTGACAAAGAGTTTGTGGGAATAAATAGGAATAATTAAGTCTATTATTTTTATCGTTTTATTTAGCACCGCGTCTTAATAACCGTTCGGGTTATACACCTAAGTACTAATTACGCTAGTGGATTCGGAATTGGGAGGTTGAATTTAGAGGAAGTGAACCCGCATTTTTGTGGATGAGAGTGGAAGATCATTTAGGAAAAACCTTCCCCAGTTCACCCGACCGAGATTCGAACCTCGATCTCCCCGTCCACGGTAGACTAGCTCAATATGAATCTAGCGAGTTAGCCAACTACGCCACCGAGGCGAGTAATTAAGTGTAGAGTGGTTAGTTATTAATATTTTCCTTTTGATAACTAAGTTAATTTTTCAAAAGTGTTTGAAAAATAAATTGTAAACTATTTCAATAAATCTTTACTATCCAATAGTTTATTCTTATTGACTTTGAGACTCAATAACTCTTTTAGTTTTGGACTCTAGTTTAGTTTGCCGTAGGTACAGACTCAAACTAAAACGTCTCTTCGCTTCCGCCTTCCAGTTGTGACTTTTCCTCGGATCATTCAAGATCAGAAATCTCACCATAAATCCAGAAGTGTGCGCATGCGCAGGAGTTACTTGTAACTTCACATTCCTTCCAACTAAACTCTCATCCCTCTACAGTTTCTTGTGCCTGGTTAATAAGATAAAATGGAAAAAGAAAACCACTTGAATATTGGAACAAAGATAACGAGGGTGAAGTTCCATCTAGTTGCTGTGACTGACGCCAGGATCGTTACATTCAGCTTTATTTGGCCGCTCTGCAATACTACCTGAGGGCCAGTCTGGGTCACTTTGAATTGAACATGGGACCTATAATAAAAATAACACCACTCCCATAGTTTAACTAAATATTAAAAATAAAACTGATTAATAAACTACAATCCTTGTTCATTTGGTTAACGTATTAAACAAAACAATCAATCCATTCCCTAAAATATATTCTCCCATCAAAACTATATGTATTATTATATAAAATAAAACTTGAGATAGTAATTAAAATAAAATAAAAGCGTTGATTTTGGTAAATTTAATTATGTTATAATCATACACAATATGTTTACCTATTTTATACTAAGTTACCAGAGATTACGCTGAATAATTTATGTGTGGGGTATCTTTGTAATAAACCTTGTTCAAATGATTATAACTTCCATAAAAAAAATTTTTTAATTTTTATTTATTTTATAATCAATATTAATAACCAAAATTACAATTTAGAAATACAAATTTTCATGTTTCATTCTACCTTAAAGTCTATACTCACCTCAATGTTCAAGTCCATCAGAGGAAAAATAAAACAAGCACGATACTAAAGAGGGGAAGATAATTTCCCCTACACATCTATATACCCCTCCATTGACCCCTACACACCTATACACCCCTCCATTGACCCCTACACACCTATACACCCCTCATTGACCCCTACACATCTATACATCCCTCCAACGACTCAGGGAAAACTTCATGACCACCAAGAATTACCATATAACGTTGCCAAACAAGAAATAACAACGCCAATAACGAAATAACTTTGCCAATTTAAAGCGTAACTAACCCAACTATGCCAAAATTGTGCAAAAAATTGCAAAACATACCGCAAATATCAACCAGTTATTGTGAATAGCATGCAATTTTTTTAAACTTGTGAAAAATATGCGAAATATATTTTGCAAAATCGCAGAAAATATGCAACATATATTTTGCAAAATTGCGGAAATCCACAAAATATTTTCAAGTAATTTCAAAACCGTGTTCCTATCCTACTTATGTATATAACATAAATATGCATAGTACCGTATACATAATTATAATAAACTATGAATAAGGTGATTACTTTAGTGTAAATGAAAAAACCTTAAATAAATTGAAAGATGTTTCAAGAAAAATTCTATTTGTTCAAATTAGCAAATCTACTAATTGTCTTTGCAATAGCAAGCAATTATTGAAATAATGGAAGTGGTAAAAGTAACACAACATATTAAGTGTATACATCTATTTGAAGGGATGACGAGGGTAATTAAGAGGAACATCAACAAGGTGGGGAACAGCTCCATTTAATCTAAAAACAGTATTCTACAGTAGTGTTTTATTCATTTGGGATGAGAATTTTAGTGGTAATCTCACACAGAATAATCTATAACATTGAAGAATATTTGCTTCAGTCAACTTTTTAATATTATAAGTGATTTTAGGATTGTTGTTTGAGATTTTAAACGTTGTAAGTGACCACCCCTAGTTTTTTTGCTGGTTTAGAGAGAGATCCCCATGTGGTATTGTACATGTCCGTGGTTCAAGTCCGAGGTGACCCGGTGATAGTGCTGGTTGAAGAATGCCCATCCTTTCCTCCAGTTAGAATAGAAGCAGGGCCTGCAATATTTGACGTCAAGTCCAAAGTTCCACTTGCCACATTAGAAACAAAGTTTTCAACAGCCGGAGCCAAGCCGGAATAATTTACACTGCTACTTCCATGAAATAAAGGAAAGAGAAGTTAGCTTGGCTATTTAATCCAGAAGAATTATGTTTTCATGATTTCTAACATAATGATTTGATTTTGCAAAATACTTTGTAAAAGTAGTTTGAAAGAATTGATAATGCCAACAAAATAATTGACAGTTGGTGTGGTTAATATATCGGTCAATAAAGGTAGGTTTAGGCTAGGCGTGACAGGAATAATTGGTAATTGACTAAAGAAACTAGTCCAGTCTCTGATAAGTGCTGATTTGGATTCTAATGGCAGATAATAGGAATGATAGGATACGGGTTTTATAAATGGTGGATAATTCATCTCTGACTTTTGTATTCTTTCCGATGAATGCCGATATTCTCATTTGAAGATACTTCTGAAAATATAAGAAAATAAACAATGATCTTAATGATACTATTAAAATATACTACGTTTAGAATCATAAAATACTAATCATATTGTATTATTCATGAAATCTAAATAATACTAATGGTAGTTTTTAAGGCTGAAATGAATTTGTAAAGTAATTTTTTTAGGGTTATTGTCCATTACAAAGCAAACTTTTCAAAGTGTAGTTAAAAACCCTTCACTAGTAGTAAATATTTAGCTATTCATTAAAGAGTCTTAAAGATTGTTTATGGTATATGTTTAAACAATCAACGCATACATTTTCAACAATATCTTCATTTACACAAACATAATTTAAATTTAGACAATATCACAATGTTCAGGTCTGTCTACACTGAAAGGAAGCAAGCTTGCCTTGCTTTATTACACTCTAGTATAGCTTATAACTACCGTTTACCCTGAATTATAGCAGTCTTACCTTGATGGATTTAATTATGGCTCTATATTATAAGCCACACCGTATTGAAATAATGCAAGGTAGTCCTGCTACCTTACAGGGTAAACGAAGAGTACATATTTGTCCACTTAAATAATGTATATCTTGTTCTCCCCTTTGTCCTGCCTGATAGCTGACAAACGTGCCTTGATTTATAGCACGAAACTCTCTCACAGGCTTCATCGTTAGAATCAAGTAAAGTATGACTGATACTTTTCAGTGTAAATTGATAAATTGAGGTTAGATATTTTGTTCATACCAAGAAAGATTCAGTACATTCATTTGACCAAGCCAAGAAATATATTTGTGGGTGACAAGATATATTTGTATATGGCATAAGATATTCATAGCGATATAGGCCTATTTTATTTATTTTGTAATTTTATATTTTAATATCTAAAAATAAGATTAAATTAATCAAAGTGGTTTTATTGTTTTGCCTATTATGTATCTGTTGATCCTTTTGGTAAAGAATTTGTTTTTTAAATTTTAGTTTTAGTAGTATGTTTAGGGTAAACACATTTATAAATAAAATATATAAATAATATTTGATAATTTGTTAATGCACTAAGGTGCATGTGCAAAAGAAAAAAGAGGAAACTTTCTGGCAGTCAAGTTATATGATTAATTTTAATAGATTGATAAATTATACCAGACTATATTATGCTATAGTGGAATATCCATTAGATATCATTTCTGAATTGAATAGCTTAACATACCTATTAATTTGTAAATTTTAAAATAAATGCTTTGCCTACTGTATTTTTGAATGAACACACTAGTTATGAATACAATTTTAGGTAACCTATTAATGCCTATGTATCTGTGGAATAGGAAACATTTATATAATTTAAAAAATTAATAAAAGTTGCTATATATCATAATATTTAAGGACGTGGAAACAAAGGCATATCATGGCATGAGAAAGAAACACTTTTCTGTTTGCTACCGTGACCAAGGTACTCAAACGACAGGATTTTAATCCACTGCAATCTTAAGATGAATTCTCTACACAATCACGATATTTTATTTATACTTTGTAATTAATATATGACAAAGTACGAATCAAATGATAAATCCTAGTTTAAATAACTATAGTGTTTAATTACAGTATAACTACTAACATAATAATGTTTGAGCCATTTCAACAGATTACAACTAGAAACCCATGTATGCTTATACAAAAATAACCATAAACTTTGTTACTTATTAGTACTATTATTATTGATAATATTATTTGTAGTAGCATTACTACAGTTTATACAATGAAAATGGGATATATATATATTTAATAATAAAAATATATAAATATATAATATATATATATATATATAAAGATATAAATGACTTTGGAACAAAATGTATGCTAAGAAATAAAAATATATTATAATTCCAATGTTCACTTAAGATCGAATGCTTCTAAGATTAATTGGTATATTATATCTTGCTTTATAAAATAAAATCTGAGAAAAAGTTCTAGAAAAAGTTTTAATGTTAATAAACTCAGAATTTATTGGAGCACATGCTCTAAATATATATATTAGTAATATGTTAGTTCATATCTTTTTTTAAATATCTGAACTCTCTATCTTATAAATAAATACAATTTTATAGTACCGCTCCAAAAAACCCAAAATGCCTACAAAATACACCACACTGATGAATATACCTATTATAAAAAAGTATATAGGAATACAATATAATTATAACTATATTATAGAGGTAGTTCATTTAAAAGTTGGTTTTTGAATCAACCACACTTACCTTGTAAATACCTCCCATGTACTATCACAAATGACAGCACTACAAAAAGTTTTAGAGTCATGAGCATCATGTTTCGAAACTAAAGTTTCCAAAGCCATTATAAGTCATCATTTTATAAGACTCTAAACACGGTTGGAGCTAATCGTTAATGTTGACCTAACCATTTACAAACAAAATCCATTCAGATATACTAACGACATTCAAATGGACGCTAAAGTATTTATCTAAAATTACTATGTTTTTTTAAAAACAGCTATTTTAACCAAGTTAAAGCAAGGCCAGATAAAAAAATATATTAGATCAACAAAGTAAATTATTATATTTTAATTTTAGTATATCGTGACACTACTCATTCTGGTCATTAGCACTTTCATTTCAGAAATAGTTAAATACCTATTTCAAGCTATGAAATATTATTTGAAATTATATTAAACTATATACATCGTTTGTAATCATTCCCTTTGTTTCTAAGGGTTCGGCCAGACTGACAAGCGTGCGAGCGAGCGCGCAAGCGACTGGGAAGCCAGACTGGAGAGCGAGCGCATGATTAGCAGATAGCTTTCGCTAGTTGTTGACGAGGAGGCTACGAATCTTGACTGACTGAACTGAAGAGGGTTTTAACAAGTGATTTATTGTTGTGGTTTTCTCATCCTCTCTCCATGCTAATGGTGATTCTTATTGTAGAGGCCTACTTTGATAATATTGAAGTATTTTAACATATCATTTGTACATATATATATATATAAATATAGGTATGGTGTATGATCTTACCAATTAAATTAGGCCGTTAGTAGCAAGTGTGCTACCTCTCATTACAACCAATGTGTTCTATTTTATATTTTAGTCGCTCGCGCGCTCGCTCGCTCAGTCTGGCCACCCCCTAACAGTGGTGTGGCTAATATTATGAATAAGGGGAGACTGAAATGTTAGTTACAATCGTCTCACCTATTATATACTGTATGTTAGCTCTAGCCGACAGTTTACTTAATCACTGATTTTTGTACTAACGAGTCATGACACGTCAGACACACTAAACAATACATTTTGATCAGCTCTTTTCCTTCTATTTTAAAACTTAGATGATAACAAAATATATTTTAAATAACTATAGCGTACACATTACACGAAACACTGTCTTCGGAGTTAAGTTAAAAGGAAATAACAATAATTTTTAGAAAAGTCCAACGTACCCACACGGGAAAACCACCATCAGATTTCTCATTCATGAAAATACTATAATTAAAAAAAATTAGCTAAATTGTTTAATTCGCCTATAATTATTGTTAATTTGTGTTTGTTTGTGAACTAGTTCTTACTGTAACGGCCGGGTTCCTTCTGACACCATATTATGTAACGATCGTGGGTTTGTGTCGGGGTAAATGTGGAAGGACGGAGATGTTGGCAGACCTTGTTAACGAGGGGTTTATTTAACAAAGCTACATATGATGTTCAAAGTATAGATTTCGGTGAACAGTGATGAAAGATCCACGTCGTCGAGTTGGATTTTGACTCTGTTCGTTTGTCATTACTGGGTACTGCCCTAACCACGTAACCGTTCAACTAGTAGTCGTTACTCAACAGCGGTTCACACACTAGTCCATCTTGTACTCTTATAGGGAAATACAAGGCAATTGCTATCACCGAGATTCGAACCCGTGAGTCTAACATAGAGTCGTGGTTAACCCGACGTACTATACGTCACGGACGCGTGGTCCAAAACAAACGCGCCACACGACTGTCCAAAAAAGAAAGAGTCTCTCCTTCTCGACCTCTATTTAATAAAACGTCTTAACCTAGTTCTAAAGACATGTGCTGACTAAGGGTTTTGCTATCGAACACTTGAACAACGTGGCTGTGACACACTCTCATGTTAAGAAATCCTACCACTGATCCAACTCGAGTCAGCGAATTTCTTATAACATAATTTATTTACCTTAGTACTACACTGTAACACTTTAGCTCTTACATTACTGTAGGCTTTATGTGGGTAAACTTTTTAAGTTAGGTGGTAGAGCAGTAACATGTCTAATTAACTTTCGTAGAAATCTTTTCTCGAGTACTAACTCCCCTCTCCTACCCTTTTCCCTCCAAAACTTCCCAAAGCCCTTTTTATGCCACACGCTTTGGTAAGAGTTAAAAACGCAACGTTGACAAGTACAAAAATATAGTCAAATCTGGTCACAAAAGAATTCATATAAATTTAATAAACTAACTTTTTTTAAAAAGTTGAAAATACTAAGTTTATATTTGTTTTCGGAAAACTGTTTCTATGCATAACATTACGAGTAATACCAATTTATTAATACGTTAACCCCACATATAAATACAAATACAATTTGACAATTCTGTCGAGACTATCTGGGCTGATTGATATTTTGGGAATTATTTTCGAGAGTTGGTATAAGGTATTTTTTGATTTTGGTTATGAAGACCAGTGGCGGTTCGTCACTTTAGAAGCTGGAGGGCGCGGCCTGTTTAGTTCATAAATTATTTCTAAATATATATTTAAAAGAGGAAACAAATTTCGGAATATGTTTTGTTAAATGTTAATTTATTTAAACTCAAAAATTAATATCACAAACAACATGCAAAGATAAAAAATAATTAAACTCATCCCAAAGAACGTGGATCTGTTGTAGAAACTCTGCAGCTGTGTAATGGGCGTAAATATATAGGTATGTATGTTCAATGTCCTCACAAGCTCACAACATTAATATGTAGGATACACAATATTTACATTATTTACACTTGCGAGAAATGACTTTGTACGCAATAAACAAATAAATTATTTATATACGAAGTCCATACGCCTCCCCTTTAAGCTAATGAACTTTTCCATAACTCTGTCATCAAAGTCCTTCATTTGTGTAATAAGTTCCTTGTTGATGGCTACCATCGCTAGAGCATTAAGTCTGTCATTTGTCGTTGTATTTCTTAGGAAAGCTTTTATTCTTCTCAGTGTTGAAAAGCAACGTTGAGATTCAGCAGACATCATTGGGGTTGTTATGATAATTTTTAAAAGCTTCGTCACCTCACTGAAAACTGAAATAATGTTATTTTTCTCCATGAAGTTAAATAGATGTATTGCTCCTTTAATGTCAAAGTTCTGTCATCTGTATAATAGTCCCAATTCAGACCGGAGTTTTTCTTTTTCTAAGAAAGGGTAGTGTTGGATTACTCGCGTGAGTTTTTCTTCCAGAAAGCAAGTAGAAAATTGGGGAAATGACAAATTACATAACAAAGAAGCTGCCTCCAAATGACCAGTAAAAGCGAATCTGTCTTTTACATGTGCTGTAATGATATCACACACTTCTTTTACATCACCCACTCTGGTGCTACATTCAACATTACTTTTCCTTTTTCTTGGTTGTTCAGGGAACTCTTCGTTTATTTGCTTCTCTATTTCATTCACTTGCCCCTTCTCTTTCTGCATCTCATTTTCAAAAATGCAAATGTAGTTTTGACACATTACACTGTCTCTGTTCCTGGTTTGTAGTTGTTGGTACAATGTATCCACGTGAGGTAAAATTTTGTGAAAAAGAGTTAGCCAGAACATGAAATTTGAGTTCTGAAAAGCCCTTCTGTGGCTACTCACCTCGCTTAACAGTAAGTTTGTTTGTGCACTCTTTCTCAAGAACTTGGAAGCATTCCTCCAACTTATCTCTATTTTCGTACACAACATTAACAGTTCGAATGTTGTGGTTCCATCTTGTTGTAGCAACTCTGGGTAGTGTGACTTGTACAACTTGCTCCAAAACGTCAGATCGTAAAGATGAGTGCGAAAAAAATGCGGGAATGGCAGAAAGGTTTGAGAAAAAAATCTCTAACTTTGCTGTTTGCCCTGGTTTCTTTTTCCAATATCAAATTTAGCTGATGAGCGTGACAATGTACAAAATAGGCAAATGAGTAGGTTTCTCTAATCTTGGCCTGTACACCCCCAACAGAGCCACTCATAGCATTATCACCATCATACGTATGTGCAATTAATCCTCCTTTTGAAGTGTCTAAAAGAGGTTTGATGTGGTTCATTATGCATTTTGCTAAGGTTTCTGCACATCTTCCTTCAGGAATAAGAAACCCCCAAAACCTCTCACAAGCCAACCCCTCAAACACATACCTAAAAACTAATACCATCTGACAATGGTTCGTTATATCAGTTGTCTCATCACATTCGATGGCTACAAATTCAGAATCTCGTATCTGCTTTTCTATTTCCTCCCTACAGACATTAAGCATGCAGTCCAGTATGTCATTTTGTATTATTTTCGATGTTCCTTTGAATACAATGGCCGATTATAAATGGTCTTTCATTGCAGAATACAGCTCAGCAGTATAATTAATTAGACCTCTGTAGACACCAGGATTTGTAGATGATGCTGATTCATCATGACCTCTGAGAGGTAATTCAAAAACACCACAGAATTTAACACACAAAATCAAGCTTTTTAATATGTGCCTATTTTTGTCAACGTGAGTATTGTGTTTCTTATTATGTTCTCTGTATTGTGAGTCTAGACTAGACGATATGTTTACTTTGCCTAGCAAAGAAAGATCAACGACACTATTCATGTGATTCACAGATACTTCGTGATTCTTAATTATTTTTTTTCTGTTAAATGTTTTATATCATTGATGCCTTTTACTATCCACAAGCATTCACCACTGTTTCTGGGAGAAAACAAAATACACGGGAAACAGTACAAAGATTTTTTTCCACATCAAAGCCGAAAATCCAGCCATTTTTTTGGTATGCATCTTTGGACTTGAGCTGCCTTTTAAAAACTCGATTTTCATTTTTCTTCGTTTCACTTTGTTCCATACAGAATTCAGGACACGGCCTACCTAATGATTTCAATTCTCTTTTTTGATCAAGAGTTAATCTTGTAACATTCGTTGTCTTAAGCGCCTGAATTGAACTATTCATATTAAGTCTAGTTACTAAAAATATTAAAACATGTAACTCAAACTAACACTATCCTAAAATAAACTTACATAATATTATTATAAACACACACGCCACACACAGCCTCAAGATGAAGGCACACGCAGGATTACAGACAACAATTATTGCTGGTTCACGCTATACACATTATCTCACAAGCTTTCAACCTTAAGGCGCGTAAGGGAGTGCGCCTTCACACGAAGAATAGGGAGGGCTAACTAGCCGTAGCAGTATGGGGACAATAGGTTAAGAGGAGGGAATATTTGGTTTCACAATGCATGGCAAGGAACGCTGCGCGCCTGACTGCATGCCATTTGAAGACAAGAGGTGAAGGGGTGGGAAGGTTTGGTTTCACAATGTTAGGCGCTGACCACCACGCGCCATTTTAAAAACATTACCTGCTATTATTACTTAAACCGAAAACATATTTTTTTGAAACTATTATGGCAAAATAAAATTGTCGTGAGAGTGCGAATAATAACTTTAAAAGGAACTGGGGGTTCGTGGGGATGGGGGCGCGCGCCTTAGGGATGAGCCGCCCCGGATGAAGATAATTATAAACCATGAAAGAAGAGTAACCGTTGTTTTTGTCCCTTGCATTAGTTTTGAATTTGAATCTGTCCGCGTGAGGAAGAATTTACTTGCCGATGTTTGGATACTGGTGGTGACCATAAGAAGGTTGGGTGCTTAGAGGAGAGACGATCTTCTCCAAAATGTCTGCACTGCTCAGGAGGGAATACAAGATCCAAGGGTGACTAGGGTGGTGTGAGTATGAGGGTGCAATGCACGAACATACAATGTTCAAGAAGGTCAGCATGTTGTCATTAAGGGAGACGATACACCTTAAGGAAAATTGCTGCTAAAATAATGTACTTTATTCCCTCTCCCAATCAAATATATTGGTGAATAATTTATTGGGTGCACCGACAGTAAATCCTCATACTCCCTTTGGGGTTGAAGCCTATGTCAAAACTGTCCTGCTGGAACTAATCCTGGTTGGCTGGTGTCTGAGAATTAATATTTACGCATCTTTGTAAGTCTCCAATTGAGCTCCACACCAAGAATTTAGGATCCTGAGTATTACGAACCCCTTCCGGAAACTGGTGCAGTCCTATGGCAAAGTACTGTGTTCCGCTGAAGTCAGCGAGTTAGCAAAATTGCCCTATACACGTAACAAATAAAACTTAACCTAATACTACATTGGCTCTTTTAGCGATTAAACAAGGTAAGTATACGTTTAGTCTCCTAGCAATATTTTTACATAATAATTAGTTGAAAACAACTATAAATGTGCTTATTCGTCTTTTTCTAAGGTAATATGACCAACCAATATCCGGTCCTCACAATCCGCATGACAGCCATGTCCGATATGAAGTATCACGATGTCTTCAACACCCAATCAGAGCTCGTTGCTAGTTTTACTGGTCTTTCATCTAGCAACCCAGTGCATCTAAATTCTGTACGTGCCAGACCTGGGCCTCAAATACGCGATCAGTCACGTAGGCCATTCTGTTCAATTAAAGTTTGATTCACACTGATAGGACCGTGCTGGGACTGTGCTGTTAGCGCTACTGTTTTTCTCATCGGCAATTGTAGACATAGATCAAACAGGAAAATGTGATTGTTGCATGTGGGCTTTATCTTATTTCACTTTATAAAAATAGGAGAAAAAGAAGAAAATACTGGGTTTATAATTTGTTTAGAGCAAGAGAAGAAGGGAAATTCCACAATATATTTGGGCGACTCAGAGATGACCATCAAAAGTCTCACAAATATTTTAGAATGAGTCTTCGAAGTTTGAAAGCTTACAGAAACCTCTTGCATTCAGTTTTTTAACTATCTCCTTCCAAATATTTTCCTTAGTGAGATTATTATCATAATCTTTATACTGCAAATTATATAAGCATTGATACTCTTGAACCAACATTATTAAGTTTTCTTCAGCCATAGTTTTGGCTTATTGCATACAGTTGTGTTAACAATGTTGGAATGTTCCGCAGACACTGTCAGATTGTAGATAAGAACCTTCGTGAAGGTTCGCCGATTGCCGGAAGAAGCCGAATTAGGTGAAACGACACTAAGACAATATTAAGGCAACAGCATCTACATTCACACTGATATGACTGTGTTGGAACTGTGTTCGTACCGTGCTGGACTGTGACCTTGGGAAATCACTTTTGAAACGATCCAAGACGACACAGTCACAGCACTATCTGTGCACAGTCCTATTAGTGTGAATCAAATCTAAATCCATCACCCGCCTTATTGGTGACGCCAGAGGTGGCGCAGTGAGTCCTCACAACCACGTAGATGCTGAGGGTGGATATAGGATGACCTACCTTGAGACAGCCGGTCCACGTTACGCGTAGCCATGGCAACCACCACGGTAGCTCCAGCCACAGTTACGGCGTGGTTTTATGTACTGAGTATCAAAGTCTAGAGGATAAAAATGAACATTATAAAAGGTCAAGATTAAGGCGAGGATGAGCAGTATTATGGAGAAAAAAAATTAAATTTATGACATCATAGAAGGTGGTGGATTTAACGCCGGCATTGTGTTATCCCCTCTATTGTGCCTGTTTGAGACGTAATCTACTCCTTCCTTCGTGACGGTGGGCATCAGCTTGGATAATTTCCCAATGGTAGGGTGTAGGAAAGAGGAATCTGCTTGCCTCAGATCTACTCGCCTTAAATCGCTACAGGCTGCCTCCATATAGGTGGCCCTTGAGAAGCATCCTTTCTTGCTCGGCTGGGCGGTAGGCCCGACCGTCTAGTCAGGGAGGATGGTTGGCTGAATCCTTGTAGAGTCATCTGTGTGGGGGTGGGGGAAGGCAATGTCACAATCAATTTGGAGGGTATTCTTTAATTCCAGAAGGTTGTAGGGCTATAATTTGCTGATGTTGGAACGTTTGGGCTGATGTGTACCAGAAATTGCAGCACGAACTAAGGATACACCTTTGTGTGCTACAATACATAATGCTGGAAACACTTTTAAGTGGAATTTTCTTCTTCATTGTGTTTATATGCATGCACTAATTTGTTCTCCTTCAGGTATACTTCGCCAAATGTGACAACCCTTACTTGAAGATTAGGTAAAAAATACTTGTAAGGCCTATCTATTGTGCAGGTACGTGATTCATTTTGTTTTTGTGATTCCTTTTTAGAAGTATAATAATAAGCATTAAGTTCTTGAACTAGGGGTGGTCTTCATTTGTTGTCTAGCATAGCAATTTACAACATCTTCCTTGGGGATTCAGCTGTGCCATTAAACGTAATTGTTATTCATAGCCGACCCAGTCCAACCTCTTCCCTGTTTTATATCCACACATCTTTATATCTCTTGAGTTCCACACTCTCTCCTCCTTCTTCTTACCTGCTAACTGCAGTAACTCGCTGATCCTCCGTGGTTACGTTCCACGCATTCGTCATGGTGGCTCTCCAAGCCTCTCTTCTGCTTCGTATACTCTCCCTTTAGTAATTCGCCAAAATTTCATTCATGACTCCTACTTACTCCCCACGATATCTCACTAACTATCCCTCCTTCCTTCTACCACTTACAGTGGTAGCTGTACAGGCCACCTTTCATGCATATTTCCCACTCACCACGGTAAATATCTGAGCCTCTCATCCTTCCTAGACAATTCAAGTTGGTTGGACGTCAGAAACGATGTGAACATGATACACTTAAATTCGTTAAGTGCTACGAAAAACAATAACGCCTTTGGAATTTAAGACACGATATTTTATAAAGATCGGAATGCAATGGAGAGTGAATTAGAGGAAATTGTAAAGTGCCTTGATATTGTGGAATATGGCATCAACGAAATTAAATCAACGTTGAAGAATATTAGAAGTACAACTTTGATAAGAACAAGAGCAATTTAAACACCCAGCTGCAGAAAATTAAAGTGCTGCCCATACTTTTCAGGGAATTGAACCTTAGACGTCTAGGTTTTGAGACACGAGTGTTGCCCTAAATATAATAATTTATATACACATATGCTTGTTTACCCACAGTAATAATTGCTTTGCAGTCTAAAAGTGTAACAACTGCTTTGCGCTTAGATGATTTTGAAAAATAGGTCTATATTCAACCTAATTCGATTCCTGCCAGGAGAATAATATTAGTTGTGGTTTTACTATTAAATCTACATATTAATGCTTTTAAATGATCTCTTATGTTTAAGTAATCTTCCTATCCTTACTCCTTTGGACTAATTCACTTGTATTAGGGGCATTTAATATGCATTTTATGAGCACATAGTTAATATTATCAGATTACTTTCAAATTAGCTTAATATTAAAACAGACTAGACATCCTCTGTTGATAATTTACAAATGATATTCTCGATCATGCCAAGAATCTATATCAGCACCCTTAGTTCAGGAGAGAAGTCACAAATGACCGTTTTGTTAAAATGTGTCAGTGGCTAAACCTACAAAGCAAAAATTTTAGTACTTAATAGTACTTGAAATTGCTCCTTTGTGAGATGGATGAATTCTGATCGTATTAAGATCCTTCATCCTTACTTTTCTTTGAAATGTATTTTAACATCCAGGGAATTTATTCTGGCTACCCATTTTCTTACCTAAGCTAACATTATCTGTTGGTTTATTTTCCTTCTATATTCTCTAACTCCTCTGTAGCATGTTTGTTTACTTACCCAGTTTGCTAGTCAAGAAAAAAGTATATAACGGGGGACTCCTAGGTTCACAGATTGTAGTTCATCATTGAATATCTTCGAAGAAAGAAACTCTGCTCCAGCACCTGTTGAAGATACTGCTGACCATGACGGTTAGGTCGTGGGTGTCACCGCCTCACCGCTGAGGGAATCTTGTCTATTGATCCAAGTATACGGTTATTTTCCAAGTCCTTAAGACTTGTTGAGTTAGTCCATATGACTATGTAAGTTTTTGTTAGTCAAAGTGGCTATAATACTAGTCTCACGTTCATCAGACGTGTTTGCTTTAGTCAAGATGATTGTTTCTCTTATTAGTCCATCAGACGCGATGTTTTTAGTCAGAGTGGCTAAGTTTAGTTTTTGAGTCTAGCTGACTTAATTTTCTGTTGGAAATTTTGACTACATATTTTTACTATATCCTTATGATATAGCTTAAATACAGGAGCCTTGAGCTCTATATGTAATAGGACCTAGCCTTCACAATATCATATGACGCCGTGGAAGTCATGCTCAGATGTTCATATTTTTGTATGGCTACACGCAGGTTGTCTAACGCCTTTACATGAGGACCTAGTTAGGTTAGTATCAAACAGCACTCTAGTTGGCATCTCTTATTCTGTGTTATTATTTTGGATGCGCAAAGTGCGGAACACGGCTGATATGTATGGTGACCCGCATAGATAGTATTTTCTTTCACCCCTTGGTTGGCGCTTTTTATGATTTAATATTTAATGCTGGTGTATACCAAACTTGATGTTTACCCCAGGCAGTGGGTAATGACATAAATATACTATTGAATGCTCTGGCAGTACCCACTGGGAAAGGACCGGCCATAGTACTATTTAGTGTAGACACCTGGTTGCTTTTTAGCCATTTGCTGATGCAATGGACAGTCCGTCCTCTTACAATATATCATTTAGCGTCGAAACAGTTCTTTATTAAAAGCCAAGCCAGCTAGCTAGGACGAGCTTAGGTTAATAACTCTAAAATTATAGGATCTGTTGTCACATCTTTATTTGTATTTAATTCACCGTGTTTTCTGTATAGACCCTTCTGGTGGAAGTCAGGTGCTAGGCTAGATGCTGTTTAGGCGTCCAATACTCTGTATCTACTTAACTTCCTTTTGACTGGTGCCGTGTTGTATTGGACACGTATTCTCCGAGCCACGGGAAATTCCTATAACTTTGGAGTTGTTAAACCCTATCTTATATGCCAGTGTTAAACTAAATATTGTTCATCTAAGAGTTACTTGTTTTCCTTTGCCTATTTAACGGACATTAATCACTGTTACTTGTTTGGTCCAACTTACTATTTTCTTTATCAATTGTAATCCGATATCAACCTTTATGTTATTGTATAATAAATCTATTAAATAATAATTCTTTCACTGTTATAAAAAATGTACCTATCATTAAACCTATATAGGCCTATATTACCCAATAACTACACTCCGTTCCGGTAGACCTCAATTAACATATTGGCTACAATAGAGACAATATTGAGCACCAATTTATTTTCAGTCATGGTTTAAAATAATTACTTTTACAGGTGAAGAATGCGTGTTAAGACAACTTGCATGTTAGCCAGATAGCATTATAAAATTTGATTTAGTCCACTATGATTAGGTCAACAAAACTTAACCATGATAACTCAACCAACCTTCCCTCCCTATCGAAGAAATTACTCAGCAATGTTGTTTTTCCAACTACTACACCTTTAAATTGTTATCTCCCGAGCATTGATCCTGCCTTCTTCCTGCTAGCCAAGGTTACTCGTCTAGCCTCCCACTTGCCTCCTAACTGCTTAACGAACCTCTTATCTTCAACTAGCTCGTTCCATTACGACTCACCCGAATATACAGCACACGTTAGAAGGAGCAAGGGTGGCAGGAAATGAAACCAGCTCAACTAATTGTGACTAACAAACTCCCGGGCTCATTTAGAAACTGAATGGACTGTTATATTCAGCACACACAAAAAATAAAAAGTGATTGTGAGATCATATTATAGCTCCGCAGTAACATGTACAGTACATAGTGACTGAGGATGTCTTTGAACTTTGTATAAAGGAACAATGATTAGCAACTACGGTTTAAAAGTGTTTTCCCTTTCTGTGTATTTAATTCAATCAGGGGCTTTATTTATGTCTTATAAATAGATAAATGTTATTTGTTCAATAATTCAATAGCCAATAAAAACAAAATCATACTGCCGCAACAAAAGATTTTACTACAAAGGAAATGTATATGCCTATTCCAAAAACGCCACTATTTTTTGTCTGACACGTCCACAACAAAGGCACACCGTCACCCCTTATGTAGCGCACCTCCTTAATTTACCCCAGAAACTAAGTTTGGTGTGCAACAAAGTACAAGTAAAAAGAAAGAAACATAAATTTGCTGAGGAGCCGAAGGACTATACAAAACAAATGGGCCATCATGGTTCATTGTGTTCTGTTATCCCGAAGCCACTCAACAGAATTTCTTACGACAATAAAGAGTTAGATGAAATTCCCAGAGGTCAACTATACGACACAAGAAAAAGGCTTCAATATCTTTGATTATTTTATTTATATATGAATAAGATATTAGGATATGGTCCCAAAAGGGAAAATAAATATACATGAAAAATTATTAGAATTAGTTAACAATCCAAAAATTTGCTATCCATTATAACGCCGATGCCTCAAATTTGATAACAATAGGTAAAGCCTGCAAAAGTCATTAAAAATTTGATATCACAATGTGTTGCCAAAAGTGAATAAAAATATATATTGTAAACATTCAACAATGATTTAAGTTTTCAAAAAATATAAATTAGGCTTCTCAACTTGTATAGCCACAAAGATATAATATTAGAAAGTTAAAGTTTGGTGATTACATAAATTACCCAAAAGGGGATAAATATACATTAGACTCCTCAACTTGTATAGCCACAAAGATACAATATTAAAAAGGTCAAAGTTTGATAATTACATAAATTATCCAAAGGGGATAAATATATTTTAAACTTCTCAACTTGTATAGTAACAAAGATTTAATATTAGAAAGTTAAAGTTTGATAATTACATAAATTATCCAAAAGGGGATAAATATATTTGAAACTTTTGATAATCCTTTAAGTTTTCAATCTGTCTCAAAAGAATAGACGTCTCGTACAACAACAAAGAACAGACTTTAAAGAATTAGAGTTTGACAATAAACGTTCCCAAGTCTAAGTTTTCTATCTATCTCAACAACAAAGAAAAACATTAAAGTATTAGAGTTTGACAATAAATGTTCTCAAGTCTAACTGACCATAAATTTTGTATTTAAAAAATGTTATCAATTCGTTACATTTCATAACAACAATTTACTGAACGCGACACAAAGACGGTCTTTACGCTTGCCAAACAACCATAAAAATTCTAAGTTCCATTTTAACTGTTTTGTATATTTTAAAATAAAGTTTAGGCCGAAATAGAATTTTGATATACATAGTCCAAAAGGGAATTTTTACCTTTTCTAATACTGAACACCTAGATGTGTTCTCGGAGTAAATCAAGACAAGAGTGACGTTCTTGAGCTCTCACGTCAATATATACGCTCGTTTACTCGCTCAGAGAGGGGATGAAGGGGAAGCAAAAACAAAGGAAAAGACATCACATGACAGAGAGAGAGAGAACGACTCAATGGCACGGGAATGATGGAGAAGCACCTCGAACAAAAACTTTCCACAGAACATGAGTTTCTTTCTAGCACATACGTCACACATTTTCCCGGCATTCCCAGCGACGCCTGGTGCCACAAGCTCGACTCAGTTAGTCTAAGAACACAGTTTATTGTGCGCGGAGGTGTGATTGGAGACGTGATGCCACAACACAGTATAATCGGGCGGTGGTAAGCCTACACTTGTTTTATTTCGTTCTTGTTTAGTTGTGGACTTAGTTTCTTCTTGTAGCTTAATAGCATTAAACGCTACACTTACAGGTAGACTACTTGTACCGTTGGCGCTTTCGCACACCTATGGTGCGAAATTATTTCATACTCTAGATTTAACACCAGCGTGTGGGAAAAGGGGGAAGAGAATAAGTAATAGAAACTAGATTAAGAGAAGATATCATTTAATGAACCAGATTTAGAGATATTATAAATTAACATTAATAACAATCAATATGTTTATTTTCGTCTGAGATTTGTACATCACAATACGTTGGCACTGTTCCCTTGACTATACTGGAACACAGTGACCTTCGAGACATGAACTAAATTACGTTTGCTAGCAATGCATACATGCTGCTTGTGCTAGGATGCACCATTACACTGTCATGGGCAAATAACAATTACAAAAATTTATAGAAGCAATTAGGTGGTCACCCGAAAAGTATATATCTTACTAAACATAAACAAACAAGGCTTACACAGACTTATCAAATACAACAATAAATCGGCCAGGACGCCAAATCCTAATTAGGAACGCGAATAAGCTAAACAGCTGAAAACTCCAGCAAAAGAGACAGAATAAGAACCATTTCAAAGCTGTGGGAAATCCAAGGAACGCTAACATAAGGGCATCGGCCATTCTATAAAAATGGCACAAAGTGTTGTACACGGTCACCAGGGAATAAAAGCCCCATAGCAAAGGTAGTAAAGAGACTACGTTATCAAAAACTAGAACATATGAGAGCCGAGCCATATGGGCTGTGATCAACCGAGAATAACTAACACTCGTAACCTCCTGATATCCCCGTATGTTTATGTTCACACTTAGTGATTTAAGTCAGCTTGAAAGTCCTACAGTGCGACAAACAGCTCTTAGGGACGTGCTATAGTACAGCAAAAGTGAGTGATGTAAATGTAATTACTGTCTGGTTACGCACTTATAACACATGAAATGATAGCATTCTCCTTACTAGGAGGATTACCCTTACAGTTAATGCATTTACTTTTCTTACGTAGACTTAGCTAAGAATTCCTTGACTTAACTAGGATACAAGCAAGGGGATTGAGATTGGAACTACATGACAACAAAATATAATTATTAAATTCACTATATACAATAAGGCGTCGCTAACTTGGATTATATCAAATACATAAAAGTGGACCCCTCCACATTCCAAAGCAATGTTTAAACTAGCAAATTAAGTGTTTTAACACCAACACGGTATTTATAGAATAGTTACAAGTCTACCCTACATGTTGTCAGGATAAAACTAGCACATAAAATGTTTTAACCCGAACACGGGATTTATAAAATAGTTACAAGTAGCCCCTACGTGGTATCAGAATAAAACTAGCAAATAAAATGTTTTAATCCGA
The DNA here is from genome assembly GCA_033556935.1 of Timema podura. Lineage (NCBI taxonomy): Eukaryota > Metazoa > Arthropoda > Insecta > Phasmatodea > Timematidae > Timema > Timema podura. The sequence continues at coordinate 14,360,289 of JAVRXN010000010.1, forward strand.
ACACGGGATTTATATAAAAGTTACAAGTAAACCATAAATGTTATCAACCATTAAACTTAACTATTTCTATACCCTAGCCCGAACATTGGTTTTATGTATTAGTTACGAGAAGATTAATCGCTGGGCGCAGCCCTTCTGTGTCATGCCGGCGAGACCATTCGCTCCTGCATAGCGGTTATACCAATAGAAACAGTGGGTTGATGACGTCAAGAGTTTCTTCTCCAGACAAGGATAAGACCAAGGGACAACCCAATAGGCTATATATGAACAAAACAAGCAGGGGGGAAAGGAGGGGAGAAGAAAGGAACTTAACTCCTCACTCAACGAATAAGCTAGTTCAGCAATTCTCAAACTATTTTTAGATTGTATCCCTTGGCCATGACTAAAAGTTTAATGTACCCCCAAGATAAAAATCTACAAATGACAGGGTTAAAAAATTATGACCACATGTTCAGTTATTTATCTATTTAATCTAGTGGGAAAAAATAACTGAAATCAAAATATTTCAAATGTGACAGAGACATTTAGAGAAAATCCTACTGTTATAGCCTTAACATGGTTTCCTATTGAGAATCGTTATGATCAGTAAAAAAATAAAAACATAATTTTACTGTAAAAAGTCTGTAGACAAGTTTTATATATTTCCTTTACAAATTCGTTCAAAAATAAAGAAAAAATTAAACCTAAACACAATATTTTCAAATCAAAATGTTTAGTTGTAATTCTGGAGCTTATATATTATGAATCTTAAAGTTTTTCGATGAGAGGGGTGTGGTTTCATGGCTTGGCACAACTTTTTGATTTCTGGTTGTCCGGTTGAAACCTTCAAGCGGAGGTCCGGCTCCAAATTTAGCCTATTGCGGTACTTATTTTTATGTACACCATGAATGAAACACCACTCTCAAATATGGTTGTTGTTGATAAAGGCATCACAAATTTTTTGACACGGTCAGCGATATGAAGAAACTCGTTCAGTCTCTGCAACCAAAATTCTGCCCAATATGTTTTCTTGGGACTGGATTTAAGAGTTTCATCCCATGACATTTCAATAATTTCTTCCTTTTCTTTCGTTGAAAAAAGTTTGGTAGACTGGAGTCTTCCAATGAAGAAAAAGGGTCCAGAACTCACTCTCTAAATTTTCAGGAAAATATTGGCCAAAATCTTCAATCAAACCCAGATAATGCTCTTTTATATCGTCGACAACGGAATTACTAAGATCAAGTTCATATTATTCTAGGAAATTTTTTAAGGACGGAAATTATGACAGCTGTCACTTCAAAACTATTTTTTTGCAAATTGAAGTTTATTTTTAAAACTTTTATTTAGTCATGAAATATTAAGGGTATTGTGTGTTCACCCTGCAAACATTTATTCAGCTCATTCAGCCGCTTAATTACGTCATAGTTAAAGCTAGTCTGCACAGCCACTGCTTATTTGTAAATCTGTCACTAAACTCACACTTACTGTCAGAGAGGAAAACTTGAACTTTTTGTTTCATTTCATATAAACAAGCAAGACAGCTTCCTTTGGAAAGCCACCTTCCCTCAGTGTGGAAAAGAAGATTATGCTCGCTACCCATATCTTCACATAAGATTGCAAATAATCTGGATTTTCCTGCTTTTGATTTTATGAAATTAACGGTCTTCACTGCTTCTGTCAATACTATTTTGATATCATTTCGACATTTCCTGGCAACTAGAGCCTCACTGTGAAGACTACAGTGGACAAATTTTGCCTGTGGGGTGGCCTTCTTTATTTTGGAAACCACACCACTATGCTTTCCAGTCATAGCTCGTGCACCAACAGTGAGAATTCCAACGTACTTCTCCCAGTCTATACCATGTTAAGTTACAAAGCCATCAATAGTGTCAAATATCTCTTTGCCGTTGTCCGACCTGGGAGCTCCTTGCAGAACAAAATATATTATGCCACAGCGGGGTAGAATCAATATATCTACCAAATGCTAGCAACTGCGCCATATTGGTGCAATCTGTACTCTCGTTCAGCTGTACAGCAAAATATATTTTGTGGACTTCAATGTATTTATTAATTGCTCCTTCAACACATTAGCCATAATTGAGATCCTGCGAGACACTGTGTCATTAGACAAAGGGATAACATCCAGCAGATTTGCTTGTTTTTCACCAATAAGACTCGACACCATGTCTTTAGCAGCAGGCAGTAAATATGACTTACCATCAGTGTGGGGTTTTCCAGCCCTTCCTATTACTAAACTGATTTTGAATGACGCTTCAAGGCCTTTACCATTTAGATATGAAAAAGAAACAATTTTTTGACCACTATATATTATATCAGCTTCCTTACACTTAAATTTTAAAGTGGCTTACTTTTCATGTTCTCATGTTTAGTATTAAAATCTATTTTTAATAAAGATGCTTTCATTTAATTGTTGGATATACAAATAACACATAGAGGTGTAGGTTCTGGCTCACTTCCTGCATAAGAAAATCCTAAATACAAGTATTCAGGATCATACTTTATTAACTTAAGCTAAGATTTCTTCTGATTAGTAGGCCACCTATCCATCCTGACCGATACGAGAAAAGGTTTTAAAAAAAGATACTTCCAGCCCTTCCGTTTCTGAAAAAAAATTAGAAAAAATCAAAACCAATTGTTTTTAAACTCTCGTAACTCTATTTTCTACACGTGTAACTGTCAACAGTGATGCAAAGCCACTCGTCAATAAATACACCTAAAAGAAACAGAAAGAGGTCATGCGTATGTACCAAGCGCGGATCCAGGGGTTGTTGTCATGGGGGAGGTGTGGGGGTGAATGGTTTTCAGGCTCCTCAATGATAATCGTTGATAGCGAAAGAGTATGTCACCCTGTAACTCCCACTTTATTAACACTCAGAAATAACAGTCAGGGATGGTAACAAGAGAGTTATTGTATTCAGATAACAAATTACATACAACTCAATGAGAGAGGGAGACAACATAAAGCGTTATGCTTTGGAAATATATATTAGGGGCAAACATTCATTTATTTGGCGTAAACTGGTTTGATGAACCTTAGAAATTAGCCAAAGCCCAAACAGCATCATACACTGTGAGACAAGTGGTCAAAGGTAATTTCTGACGTGATACAATACTTTAGCCCATAAATGGTGACTCAAAACACATTAAATAATATATACTAAACTGACCTTCATATTAATCTCTATTATTACTGTCATAATAACAAATTAATATCGAAAAAAAAAACAGGTAAAAAATGATCAATCAGGAATGCGATCCAGCAAATACACCTAAGAGTTAAGTTACCCTAACTGACAGTTCCCAAATGTCAAACAATAACAATATAGTCTCATATAACATATTTCCTCCTGACTGAATATTAGAATATTAGACGTGTTAGAATCTATTCACAAAGGCCATAATATCGAAAACTACGCCGCCTGGCAACTTACAAAAGAAAAACATTAGTAAATAAAGCCAAGACTGCGGTATAGCCTCACCAACTTGCGGCTCCTTCTTTGACTAACAACACATAAACTTTAAACATTTCCAACAATGATAAATAGTCTCTTTGATTCCATCAAATATTAAAATAAGAAGAGCTGGCCAACAACGCTATCAGTGTAAATGACCGTCCAAAGTGGCTGTACCCAAAGGGTAAAAAAAAAAAAAAAAAATCGTTAAGTGGATAAGCAGAAGTTTCAAACTAAGGCACAGGATCCAAAGGTCCTCCATAGGGAGCAAAATAAACGGTGAACAAATGGTTTGAAATAACCGCCCAAAGATATTAAATATTATCATGGCTGGTCGGGTGGTACAGCTCACATTGCACACCACCACCCGCGGCTCGCTGGCTGCCAACCTATTTGGTCAATTAGGAGTCTCCAGCTCAAATGATTATATTTTTAACCTATGAAAATTAATCTAAGGCGGTAAGGACGAGGAAGGAATCCCACATTTGCGTGGAGAGAAACTAGAAAACCCCTTACTGGAATTAGAAACCCGATCTCACATTACAACTCTATGACGCGGAGCTAATATCAGGTTTCGAATCCCTGTCGTGTGTAATTACTGTCATAAAAAGTCTAGGTGTTGTGCCTGACTCCTTAGACCGTGTGGTGGTGTGGATTTCCATTATACCCCCACGAAAATGCTGTACACTTCATTTCTATCACCTAGTGTTTTTGATAACTTTTAGAAGTGCTCGTTAGGTGAGGGTTCAAATCTCTGCTAATTAATATTCACTTATATCTATACTTTAGTATAAGTTAATCTCACTTGTGTTAATCCTCATTACATTTTATTCATTCACAATTTAACGTTTATGATAATTATTTATATCTACCGTGTCAATGGTTTAGTTCCTCTTTGCTGGTTAGTATTCCAGGCGCAGTTTGGGTCGTGTATTATTTATTCTGCCACTTTTAAAAGTAGTCAGGATGGGTAGCAAGACTCCACCGCCCCTTAGACGCTAGGGGGGGAAAAAGAAGCAGTTGCTTATCCCGGCTTCTAATTACTAATATATGATAATTATCTAATTAGATAAGAATGAGGAACATTAAAAACTAATGGGCCCCACATAAAATTATAATGGAGCATACATTAAAAACTAATGAGACACACAACATCCTCTTAGGGAACAGGGTCAATGCTTGGGTGGGAATGAACACGATCAAAAACAGAGCAATTATGGGGGAGGTGTCAATTGTCAGACGAGCTACAACACGATTGTGTCGGTCGTGGACGTATTCCCCCTGGCGGGTAAGGGCACAATATTCCTTATCCGACCATTTCGGGGCTGTTCTCACTCTAAGTTAGACGTGCTGATGTACTCTCAGGACTCAATCCGTTGTGGAAGGGGTTGTGGGGTTTTCACATTTTATTCAACGCAAATGATGGCACACACCCTTACCTACTTTAATCACCCGGTCAAATGACATCAAACATAAACCTTACGTAGTTAGTTTTTTGTCCTAAAGGGTTGATAAGCTATAACTCTATATTTTAAAAAGGTTTTTATAATGGGGTACATGAGAAATAATTAACGGTGCAACCAGTAATTAACTACCTGCTCCAGTGGGCATGCAGTTTAAATGTCAAGCTCATTCACTGCTGGAGAGGTCGGGGGTTAGAAATACCTCTGGGTGTACTTCCACTAGTTCTCCCTAAGCGGTTTACCACTCTCCCTCCATGTAAATGCTGGAACATTTGCTTTATATTCTAACTTATTCCTTCCTACCAAATTATCTTAACATACTTATACAAACATAGGCTACCGGATGGGCTAGCTCGTCGTCAACATAGTCGGTAAGGCATTTGCTTATTTAGCTGAGGGTCCTTGGTTCGATTTCTAGTCTGTCAGAATTGGGGCTGCCCCTTTCACAGAGATAAATTAACGAGCCACAAACTGGAATTTGTGTCCGTTCTAGAGTTAAGTTAGTTTGTATGTCACATTCTAATATATAATCATTTGGGTCAAATACCGCACGTTAAATACCCTAATTATAAAAGTATTTTAGGATGCCGACACTTTAAATCAGCCCGGATTAGACGGGTTTCTTTGATTGTTATTTTATATCCCCACTATCAAAGGAATATTCACACTTAATTTCCTGTGTTCTTAGACTAGTTTATTTCAGTAGTAAATTGACCTAACAACCAGTAAGAAGCCATGAACTAAAATGGAACATTTTCATCTGAAAGTGTATGATAATATTGATTTAATAGTTGGGCCGTTTGTGAACCACACTATTTAGTCAATAATGGTTATTTTAGAAACTGTGGGTTGCGGACGTGCGCTAGGATGGCTAGTAAGACTCCACATTTTATTCTATACTACCCTGCCATTGCGGGTACATTTCTCATTTAATAGTCCCAATCTACAGTCCTTCCAAAAAAATGAGTTATTCTATTTTGACAACATTAATAGTATGAAAATTACTCTAATAGGAAACCACCCTACGGGGAAATCCTCACAAACCATGAACATTGCGTTAGACTCGCCTTAAAAATAAATAAAATATATGCGAGAGTTTGTACTCTTGGGTAGTAGCATTTATTATATTTAATATCTATATTAGGTCTTAGCAGGGAGGCAGGAGATTGAATCCAGGTCGGGTGTATTGCTTCCGGGTTCTCACTCACCATTCACTCAACTGCAAGTACATTTTATATCCTTCTCCCTACCAAATATACTGATAGCCCTGACAGGGGGTTAGTGCAACTAAAAAATAAAATTATATGACATACGTGCATGCTGATGATTGTTTCAGAGTTATATCTTTAAAACAAAATTATATTTACACTGAGAATATGTATTTTTTGTACACAATTTTTGTATTACTCCCGCTTTGGAAGGGGATTGTGATGAGGATTTTATTCCCTCGACCTGGTTTTACTGTCGCAATGAACAATCCAAGTTTGGGTGGACCAGTTGATGTGTCGGAGGGTAGACAAGTTGATGTGTTTACTTTCTTCCGCAGAACAATAACAGTGGACGAGTAAAGTTACACTCGTTAAAAGTACCTTCCTATGAACATTTGACTGTACAATAGCTCTCTTGATATTAGACGAGGTCAGAGTCCTCACAATTATCGGTTAGAATTATTTTTATAATTAATCCCTCTATCATGGATGTAGCAACACAGAAATATGAAATGAAAAGGACATTGACAGAAGGTTAAGAGTAAGTACTAATATCATTGCCATAAACGCTAAGGGCCAGTTTCATAGTCAGATTTAGTACGCCTCAAGTGCGGCGCTATAATAAATACAAGACGTCACCTACCTGAAATTGAATGGAATGGGCCAGTTTCATATGCGAAACTGGCCCATTCCATTTTGGTCTAGGTAGGTGTCGTCCTGTATTTAGTATCGACTCGCACTTTAGGCATGCAAAGTCTGACTATGAAACTGGCCCTAAGACCTAATCTCTACCATGTGTACCAAGGATGTTTCTCACCTACTTCAAGCGCCCGGTCAAATGACCTCAAACAGGGTAGACGTGTTGATGTACTCTCCATTGTGGACATGCTTGTTATGTTTTCTCGATTTCAGTCACACGGAAAATGCTGGTACACATCCTCACTATTTTAATCGCCTGGTCAAATTATTAAATTTGACTCAGTTAGTTTAATAAACGAGTGTGGTAGGGATGATGAAGGAACAGTGCTTAAAACACTTTCCGTATGGGTTTTCAAATTTCACTCTCACGCAAATGCTGGTACACATCTTCACCTAACTTCACATTTATTCTCTACTACCATGGCAATGCTGATACATTTTCCACTTTCTATTCCCTCCCTAAGGCCCTGCCAAATAAAATGCATACTTCCCGGTATTCGAACCTTGATCTCCCGAAAGACGAGAGTTACGCCACTTAAATGTTCCACCACCACACCTTGCGTGAGTGAGGAGAAAAGTTAATTTCTTTCTGAGTTTGAATCCCGGTCGTAAAACATGCCTGGCGTTTTAGATCGTGCGAAATTTTTTTTTTTATTTCATCTTATTCAGAATACAGCTTCTAGGAATATTTTTTCACTCTCACTCCACGCAAATGTGGGTGTGCCTAGCAGCGGGAATGAAGCATTTTCTTGGATGATGAGTGGGATGACCGGTCTAACGGGCATAATGGTGCTAAAAAAACTCCTTTTGTGCTAGGGTTTGGTAACTACAGGGGCATGGGGGGAGGTTGGGTTCGAATCCTTGCCGGGGTGAACTGTTGGTAGTTCTCCCATCAAGTAAAAGTCGGAAGTATTCTTTTATCTCGTTCCACGCAAATGCGGGTGCACTCAAACTTCCAACACATTAGCGTAAAGATGCGGGAAGGACGCATTTGCTTGGATGGAGAGTGGTACGAACGATATTTTGCACTGGTGGGCACGCAGCCTAAATTTTAAGCTCAGCCGCTTACGGGGGAGGGAGGTCGAGGTTCGATTCCCTTCTGTTGATAGTTCTCCCTTTGTCAACAAAATAAATACGTTTGTTTTGAAAAAATTCTAATTACTTTACTAATACATTAATGCTTGTAGTTTTCCCATTTCATTCCCACACAAATGCTGGTACATCGTCACATAGTTTAATCTCCCTGTTAAATGATTAACAAACACTAATTACTCTCGTCCTTGACTAATTAGACTGTGTGGTGTTGCAATATAATATTTTGATTTTAACTTATTCAAACTTATTCAAACAAGGCACCCCAGGCAAAGATATTTGGGTGCAAATCCAGACTGTATGGTGTTGCGATAAAATATTTCAATTTCAACTTATTCAGACAAAGCACCCCAGGCAAAGATAAAGGGGCTCGAATCCATGTTGGCACGGTAGGATACCCACATCCATATATACCAAAAATAGATATCCAACGAAAATATTTTATAGAGCTTGTCTATGAAAATTTTGCCCCTTAATGAGCGTTAGAAGCCACAAGCCATGGCCCCTAACTGTTAACGTGATTTATGTCAATGCTTCAGACTTCGATCCAGTGTGCTAGCTAGCACTAGCTAGCACGTCATCATCTAGCGTCGTGTGAATTAGAAAAGGTATACTGGTTCTGCCCCTTGGTACTGGCTACCATACTAGTTGTGAGGATAGAACAGGCGCTGTTTTCGTACTAGTTCCGACACTAGTCTGTGTAATTAGACCAATCAATACTCGCCGAGACTGTGTGTAGAGAAACTGTAGAAATGGCGCCAACATGGTCATCGGATATGATTTTGTTGTTGGCAGAAAATTATTCTAAGCATCCTTATTTATATAATACCAAATTGCCACAATATGACAATATATTTAATCTATATTTACTAAAAACATTTCATCTAAAAAGGACAAACTGTGTTCGAGACCCAATTTTAATCTAAATAAACTTGATAACATGCCAACCTTGGGTGTTTTTTTATATATATAAAGTGTGCTTAGGCCTAAAAAAGAACATTTGTGTATCAAGGATATTGTACTTGTACACCCATGGGCTTAGGGGCCTATAACCACTTCGTATATAAATGAATACAAATTTAGGGAGATACTAAACGTTAGTGTCACACCGAATGTATCTTACCTAACCTCCGAATGTATCATTTTTAGCATCCCGCAACTATTATTTTGTCTTTCCAGACAGTCCCGTGTCCGTATTATTTTCCTACGCTCCCTCTAATAGTTTTCAATATCATTATTAATGCAGCTGCTGCACCAAAAATTAATCTCTGACGTCCATAATTATTTGCACTAGAACCTATTACCAAACTAGCAGCGTGTGAATACTCTAGTCCCGTTTCTATTGTACTAGCTAGTATACAGATATCTAGGCTACAGACAGGTGGACAGACAGACGGGTGAATGCATCTAGGAGAGTAGTTGGATGTAGGTGGACTATTGAAAAGAATGAGGTAATATCAAAAGATGCAACGATGGCAGTATATAAAAGTGTGTAACGTCAACGTTGTTCTATGGATGTGAATCGTTGGTTTGTCAGAAGAAACACAAGAGCATGGTGAATGCAGTTGAAATGGGATATCTAAGAACTTTATGTAGAAAAACTCGTATGGACAGAGTCGGTAATGAATGGGTGCTGAAGGAGTATGGTTTGAAAGGGAATCTAATAGGTCAATGTGAAAGAAGTGTCTCCCTGTGGTTTGGGCATATTGAGACGAAACAAATATATGAAGTTAGAGTGTATTGATCAAAAGGAAGGATTAGGCCATTTAAGACGTGGCTAAATGTTGTAGATGAATTATGTGTTTAATAAAAGATAATATATTATGGATGTTGTTTAACAAGAAAGTATGCAAGGCTGGATTGGTAGAAAGTTAATGAGATGTTAAGACGAAGTTAGTACATTCACAGTATGACTACCCGTAGGAATGGGTGGAGAATGTATATGAGGATTGGATTAAGTAGAGTTATTTGTTAGTATTATGTAAGTTTATGTTGATAGTAGGATTATGAGCTGTATGAGTATATGATGTATGTATGTATGTATGTATGTATGTATGTAGTATGTATGTATGTATGTATGTATGTATGTATGTATGTATGAGTATGTATGTATGTATGTATGTATGTATGTATGTATGTTAGTATGTATGTATGTATTATGTATGTATGTATGTATGTATGTATGTATGTATGTATGTATGTATGTATGTATGTATGTATGTATGTATGATGTATGTATGTATGTATGTATGTATGTATGTATGTATGTATGTATGTATGTATTATGTATGTATGTATGTATGTATGTATGTATGTATGTATGTATGTATGAGTATGTATGTATGTATGTATGTATGTAATGTATGTATGTATGTATGTATGTATGTATGTATGTGTATGTATGTATGTATGTATGTTGTTTGTAACGTTTTGTTACATCATACTATCCAACCCCCATATTACCCTACACGCATAAACTCTCTTTTAGATTCATACTACCCGCTCCGAATAGTATCGAGACTAATCATCTTCCTGCAATAATAACCTTCTCTATTGTAGTCCAGGGTAGTTTCAGTCTATATCAAGAACAATATTAAACAATATAAAACAAAAATAAACTCCCTGCAAACACAAACTGTCCATGTACTTACACTTTGTATCTTCTGGCTAGAACAACCTCCAAAACTGGATTATACACGCCACGTCCTATATTGAAGAGTGGGACAAACATGCCTTGGTGAGCTATCAACTGATGTTCCGAGTGGGCTGGTCAAAGTTACACAAATGGGGGCCGATAGATATTTCACTCGAGAAGTAGGCGGCGACTATCCTGCCCTCTGGCAAACGAAACAGACTCGAGCACCAAGACATCGCGTGATTGGGTACGTCACGAGTGAAGGAGTCAAAAAGAACACTATCAACAAATGGTGTACGTGATCATTACAGTGCATCAAATCCTCAAGCGTGATCGATGTATTACGTATTCCTCTGCAAGCATCATAATGGCCGATGTATCGTCACTCTCTAGTTTTGAGATCTCCCACCTTTCCAAACCCAGCAACTAGTACCTATATAATCTTGGCTTATCTGAAGACAAAGTTGACTATAGGATTCGACGCCTTCAGGTTGTGACGTTGTCACAGACATGAATCTAAAGAAGACAGTTTGGACTCACCTAGCCTGGTCCCTTTTGACTGGCCTGCTTCACGGCTCCGAAAACACGCGCACTCATCAACATCATGTATACTACTAACCGTCCGTGGCTCGAGGTACAACTCCGAGCTAGACTCGAACAGATGAACATCGAGATTGCGCAGTCCCATATGCGCCAACGACTGTGTTCTGGTGAAATAAGACCTATCCACCGGCGCGTGAATTTGAATTATTACGAGGCTAAACGAGACTGTTCTCGAAGCATGTGCACGCCCCTTCCCCTGTCCCATCTGTGTTTCCCGCCGTATGTGAACACGTGACAGACTTTGTGTTGTATATAACGGCTGGACTGTGTAGTGATGTCACTCATTTCTCTGCGCTCAATTAGGTGAGGCACTTTGTCTTAGCTTTAGACTTAGTCTATTTTTCGTCGTATCAAAATTATGTTTGGCTCTTCTTGTTCAAAATTTATGTGTTTCGGCTTTATTTATTTATACGTTACTCAAATTTAATTTCTTTAGAGACTGCAGAATTTGCCTGTCAGCCATTATGGATTGTTTGATATTTAAACTCCGTTTCTTTTTTTTGCAGACCCGCCTTGTCCGCCTCACGAACGGGTTTGGGATTTATTACGCCGCCATCCTGGGGCGCTAGTTATCTTTTTAAAGTTAAACTTATTGAAATGTTTGGTTTGCTTGTCAAAGTTTTAAGGGTTTAGTGTTTTGTAATTGATGAACTTGTTGTTCAACTTTGGGGCCGCGAGCCCGCGCACTTAGCGCTTCGGCCAAGTTTATAGTTAGATTGATCTAATTTGAATGGTGTCTGTCATAACTGATTAGGTTGATTTAATTCATTGATTGTTTGTTAATTTTACTCTTTTGCACCTTGTAATGGCAGCTAGTAATTATTTATCATACTCATGTCGAGTTTGTATCGGCATCGATGAGCTGTGTACACCAATACTTTTTGTCTTTATTTAACCTTTTTTAGTTAGGTTAGTCGCCTTCTGCGCTGGGTCAATTTTATATGTATTCTTTTATTATTGTCTTACTGTTTTCTCTCAAAGACTTGGGGTCTTGCCCCATTATTTATTATTTCAATCAGTCCTTGTTGACTTTTTCACTCGACTACTCTTTGTATGTCTCACTTTCATATTTCTACGAGTTGTATGTTATGAATAAAAAAAACTCTCTTGTAATCAACCTACCTTTTATTTATAGTGTTATGAACCTATTAAATCAAAGGGGGGGTTACAAGGTGATATCCTGTCCAGGACATGGACACTATCAGGATATATTTATTTTTATCGAACTAATTTAAAAACTTAAACTATGGCTTGTTTAATTGTGGACTTTAGATTAAAAGAGTATTAGGAGTAAGCTGGAATAGGCATCGTAATATGATAACTAAAAATTATAAATGTTGTACCTACACCACGTCTCGTGATCAAAATTCCAGGAGATGGCTTATGTATTTTCCAGTCAGTATCCTACTTCCTCCATAATAGCATCAGGCTGAGCTTCGACGTTCGGGCCTCCATAGTCTATCATGCTATGGAAAACTGGGACAGGCTGCAATTTTGCATAGATTACGAAACTGGCAATAATTACGAAGAAAAGGAAAACTACAAGAACGAAATGCTGAAGACTACGAATTATGGGACAACGTATGAGCTCATCACAACACGGGAATATTTCTGTACCTATCCGAGGTCTACTTGGACGATGAGCTGTTCCATTCCTTTATAAAAATAGATAGGCCATGGAAAAGGCTTTATTTCACTGGTCATCCTAGAAGTAGACATTTAGATGTGTATGAATCTGTGTCTCTTATTGAACCTCCCCTAGAAGATCCAAAATTGTTTACAATAAACCACTTATTAAAAAAAAATTAGAGTACATTCAACAATAATTCTCCCAACACACAGGAAAACAAGATTGAGCAACAAAATATTGAAAAGGACACAGAGTAGGCCAAAATCGGCTAAATTGGAAGGCCAACCAAAGTGAAGCACGGAAACCACTCAGTGATTCAATAAATAAATTAATAAAGCAAAAACAATTAATAAAGCAAAAACAATCAGGCTGGAGGACAAAAGGGAAGGAAATATGGTAGAGAGGTTGACTGAAACATCAGAGAAACACATTATCGGCTAAAAGAAGTGCAAAACATAGAGAGTTTTGAATGAAAGACAGAAACATTAACAGAAAAAATTAAAAGTTAAAGGAGAGAAGAGAAAAATATTCGTTTAAAAAATAGGTATTTACATCTGAAGAAAGAGAGAAAAGATTCGAGGATGAAATAAGGAAAAGGTGTTAAAAAATTAAGGTACCATGAGGAGCTCAAGAAAAAAACTGCTTTTAGCTACAATTCTAATATTCCTTATAGCATGGAGAAGTTGATTTATATAGGATCTATAAAAGTTGTGTGTGGATATTTAACGTTTTGAAGTGGAAATAATAATCAGCTGGATTGTGTTTTCTCAAATGAAAAGTAAAATTAGAACCCATCACTCAGCCATCGGGACCCCATATCAGCTCAATAACGTCAAATCATCCCAACTCAAAACGTTTTTGTAACTTTCCAGAAAATATACAATTCTTCGTTTCAAAATATACATTTTGGTTCTAAAATAGTTAAAGCGGGAAATTTAATGCCAACTTTTAAAGTGCAAGGATTTAGCTGGATCATTACTACCCGTTGCTCAAAAAAGAACCAATTTTGTACACAAATATTTCTTAGATGACCAAAACAATTAAGTGGATTTGAAATGTAATCAGAGCCCTACACTGAAACCTTACATTGTGAAAGATCTGTAAACAATGCTCCACAATCGTAACAACAAGGTGAAAAGTTTTAAATATGCCAAAGAAAGTCAAACAAAAAAATATTTCAGGCTAATAATTCATGTAGATAAAAGGCCATCCAATGCTCAAAAGGTGCGTTTAATGAACCATTAGTGAATGAAGTCGCAGTGTTAATCATTGGGCATGATTTTGAAAAGAGAGATATAGTTTTTACAGCTAGAGATAATAAGATGCAGATAATTTCAGATACATATAGGTCATTTGATGCCCTTCAATACCCCCTTCTTTTCTGCCGTGGCAAGGACGGCTATCACCTCATAATAATTTATAATACCAGTTGGTAAAATTGTATGCATCATAAACTTTTATGCGTGCATATCCATGCTCAGGAAAGACGAATATAACCATCTTCATTAATTCTGATAACTTTTAAATCAATTCTGAGTAGATATGTATGTTAATATAGATACCGAACACCTGAAATGTATCTGACACAATCAAAAGAAACTGAGAGTATCTAATCTAAGAGATGAAATTAACAATGACGGTGATTCTCACAATGTTAGCAAACAGTTAAACCTTCCTTCATTCTTCACTGATGGACCTATATAAATGCATGAGAGGACCCAAGATGCTATGCCATATGTCCAATATTATGGTCATCTTGATTATTTTTACTTTCTCTCTATCTTACAGGTAGAGAAAGTATAGTGATCGTCAAAAAAATCGAACTCGAGATTTTGATGAATCTTGACGTTTCATGACTCCCCGAATCCAAAAAAGTGGTTTTTGAATTTCCGTCTGTCTGTCTATCTGTCTGTCTGTACCTCCAACTAGAGCCTAAACTATTTTACCGATTAAGCTAAAACTTGATATCTAGGGTTTTCATAGGGTTCCCCCGAAGGTTTTTGGAATTGGATATCTACCCCTAAAATTAAGGGTAGTTTACTGAAAGGCAAAAAGAGAAAAAGTCATTTTCTCAAAACCGGCTCTACGATTTTGATTAAATTTCATTTATAAACATTAATAATATTCCAAACAAAATGGCTACTCTCAATATTTCGGTCAAAATGGCTTTAAGGGCTCCGGTCTGATGCATTAATTAACATTTTTTATAATAGCTCCGAAACTATTTGAGATATGAAATTACTTAGCATTACAAATATGTATATATATTTATAATACAAATATTTTATTCGAAACATATTTTTATAAAATCAATAATTTTTAATCTATACGCAATTATATATTTTTTTTAACTTTTTGGACATTAAAGTTTAAGTATTGCGACCGTAAAAAAAACTAACCTGAAATGTTGATGGATGTTGACGTCTCATGACCCCCTGAACCCTAAAAAATAGTCTTTGCAATGCCGTCTGTCTGTGTGTTTATTAAAACTTAAAATTAAGAGTAGTTTTATAAAGGGCGAAAAGAGAAAAAATAGGTTTTCTCAAAATCTGCTCAAACGATTTTGATTAAAATTCGTATCTAGGCGTTGATTAAGATTATAAATTGGCTATTTTCATTTTCCTATGAAAATGATTTTTAGGGTACTTTACAGAACCTAGAGCAGAAAGACGGCATAGTTATTGTGTACCATAATGTCCGATCTCTGCACAAAAATATGGCAAACATCCTTGCAGATGACTGGTATTCACGCTGTGACATATTGATAATGTCTGAAACTGAAACATACCCACAAGACTTTCTCCAAATTCCAAATTTTAAGATATTTTTCAGATCTGATAACTTAGTGTCCGACGCCCAAGAGGATTATTATGTTTGGCAAAGAAAGACATGAAAATTCAAACATGTATGCACATTTCAATAGAAAACTCTGTTTTCGGAATAGATATTATAGGTTTCAAAATTGGGAATGTCACTATCATCACAGGGTACAAATCGCCTAGTACACCTAACATTGAGTTTGTCACTGTTATTAACAAATTAATCCCTTATTATAAATCTGATGTAATACTATTAGGAGATTTTAACTATAATATTATTAGACATAAAGACTATTTTTTGTTGGAATTAATGAGCAAATATAGTTTGAAACCCATTCTGAAGTCTGACGAGTCTACGACAAACAACAATACGCAGATAGATTTCATTTTCAGTAATATGACGATAACCAGATTTGGAGTGTATGAAAGTTGTTTTTCAGACCATAAACCAATTTACTGCGAATTTATAAATTAGTTTCCCGACACTCCGATTTATTTATTATCTGTAAATACATAAATCTTTATTGTTTATATTATTAAAATTAGAGGTCAAATCTTCTGTCCTGTTTTCAAGTGTTATTACTTCCTACTAATTTGATTTTACCTTTACACAAGCAACAACAAATAGTCAAAAACTAGTATTCACTATAGCTAATATTGCACTTTCACATTCTTTCATTAGTTATTGATTCCTAAGATTTCTTTCTTCTTCCCTCCATTTATCTCTAGTAATATAATTTTCATAAATTGGAACAGGTAAAGCAGATCCGAGTTTCCAAGCTGTCAGCAAATGGTTCAAATACCATTTTATTAAGGTCTTTAAAACATTAAACTGTTTGAAATGCTCTTAGGTGGACAAAGATGTGCCTCTTTTCTCATTAATTCTATATTATTTTATATTATTTTATGCGTGTTCTTATGTGGAGTGGTGGTGATACAATGTACATTATTCTGTTCAGAAATCTTACGAGTTTATAGAAAGAGAGAGAAAGTCTGTGCGGTGCGCCGTACCATTTATTTTATAAAATGTACATGTAACCCGAAAAGGAAATAACTAACAGTAGACGTATTCGATCAACAAAAACCCCATGATAGGCATGATGTGATTGCGAGAGTTTTTCATTTGAAAGTTAATACAATAGTGAGATTAATAACAAGAAGCCAGATTTTTGGTTCAGTCAAATGATACATGTACTCTATAGAATGGCAGAAGTGGAGACCTCCTCATGTTTATAGTTTGCTATGGATATAACAAAAAAATCAACCCAAATAACATGGTGTCATAACTGCTGAGCAATGTTTGAATGTTTGTTTTGATTTACATAACTCGAGTGGACGAATGCGCTAAAACCGCTGGTTTAGCATCTATGAAGTAACATACTAGAAAGGTTGCAGGGGAGCGCTGATAATTCATAGCAATAATTGAACTAGTTGGCCAGAAAAGGTGCCATAGCCTGGTTTAAAAGACCTTTGCTTTTTGGCTTTGCTTTTTGGCAAATCTATATTGCGTCTGGTCACGTTGTCCGACGTCGGACCTACCATATTACATCTTCGGATCATCAGTAGCACTTGTACTTAGAGGGCATCCGTTGAGCCCAGGGTCCTAATATCAAGTTCTGTAGGGGTCACGCGAAGTCACAGACAATTTCATCGATCTAACTATTTACAAGTAAAGCCAGTTCATCCATGAACGTGGGCGTTCATTCTCTTTATTTCTTTATCTTTCGTCTAATATCACATTCTATATTATATTTTAGTAACTTCTATTAAACCCATGTTCGTAAGCCTACGTATTATTTTGAATCCAAACAATTACCTTGCCGCGACCTTACCCTTCCCGCAAGCTATTCTGACAGTTCAAGCCCATAGGGGGTAGGTCGTGACAGCACAGAGTTTCCAGATCCACAGTCTGATACCCACCTCTTTAATATTATAAAATCTTATGTAGCAAAAAGTATCCTAAGCCATTTGTCAAGGACACTCAAACTAAAAAGGACGTATACATCACCTACCGTAGAAGAAGTTCTAAAGACGGTGGTTTTTCATTCAATATACAAACAAAAGTAGGTCAAGTTATCATAGATAACAGATGGGTAGTACCTTACTGTCAACTGTTATCTAAGACATGCAATACACCTAAAATAAATATTGAGTTTTGCAGTTCTTTGGAATCAATAAAGAATGTATGTAAGTACGTAAATAAGGGTAGTGACCAGGCAACATTTACAATAGAGAAAAAAACACGAAGTTTCCAAGTATCAAACTGGACGATACATAGGTACTTCAGAAGCAATATGGTGAACTAATTCATTTTCTATGCACGACAGAGACCCGAATGTTTTTGATTTGACCGTGCACTTAGAAAATGACCAAAGAGTATATTTCAACCCTGACAAAGTTCAATTCAATTAAGTTCCATTCCCAAAACTGACCGCTTACTTTGATATTTTCTGTAAGGTCGATTTTGCGAACACTCCTTTTTATTATGAAGTATCTTATACTATATATGGAATAATATAAAATTCAACAGAAGAAAATAAGGTGCTATAGTTGGTATCTGGCCAAGTCCAAGGAAAAACAATACCATTGGTAGAATGTATACAGTTCATCCCAAACACGCCGAATATTATTTTCTACGCCGGTTACTTTATCATAATTATTAAAGGTCCAACATCATTCGAAGGGTTGAGAACTGTTAATGGTTATGTTCACGTAGACTTTATATCAGCTTGTAAAGTGCATGGTCTGTTGGAGTATGGTTCCCATTGGAACAAAACACTCATATAGGCTACTGTAAGTGATTCCCCTCACAAATTACGATAACTGTTCCTCATAGAACTGGTCTATTGTCAAGTTTCATATCCTCTCCAATTATAGTTAAATCACAAATATAAACTTTCTGAAGACATTTTTAGAAAATACAATTTCCCGGTACGTCACTAATATTCATTGATAATATAATACAACATGACATTAACAATTTTTCAGGAAAAACTATTTTCTATGACTAATAAGCATTTGGATAGCCACGATATTCTTGTTCCTAAAATATGTTAATGAATAAAACAACTTTTATGATAAATAATGGGGGTCTTCTCATTCTAGAACCAAAATTAGTTTATAGCACAATTTTAGACAGTAATGCAAATGCCATAGACAAGATTTTTATTTCTAGATGCCCCTGGAGGAACTGGCAAACAATTTTAGCAAATCTTTTACTGTCAAAAATAGGGTCAACTGGAAGAATAGCACTCGCATTAGCGTCTTCAGTAATAGCGGCAACTCTCTTGAAAGGGGGTCGAACTGTCCATTCCATATTCAAGTTACCAGTTAATATTACCTACACAGAGTATCCTGTGTGTAACCTAAATAAGGGTAAGACACATGGGAAAATATTTATGGAATGTGTTCTAACTGTTTGGGATGAGTGCATGATGTCTCACATAGCAACTTTTGAGGTCTTAGACCGTATACTAAAAGACTTGCGTCAAAATAACATGTTAATGGGAGGCGTAGCAGTGGTTTTGTCAGGGGACTTCAATCAAACACTACCAGTCATCCTGCGGGGAACCATGACTGACGAAGTTAACGCTTCCATAAAATCATCTTTCATATAGAGCCATTTTTAAAAACTCAGGCTTTCTTTATTGTCAACCTGAGAGTGCATTTGAAAGGTGAACCGTCAGCCAAAAAAAAATTCTGAACTGCTTTTAAATATCGAAAACGGTGATGTAGAAAAAGTTGAGGGAGAAATTGTAGTTTCAAAATATTTAGGAAAAACATGATGTACCTTGAAAGAGCTTTTTTTGGAAATCACCCTGATATTTTACATCTATACGAAAAAATATTGATTGGTTCTGGGAAAGAATTATCCGGGCACCTAGGAATGAACATGTTGATATCGTCAATAGCAAACTAATCCATCAGTTCGAAACAGAAGACGAAGTTTACTTGTCTGGGACCTAGTATGGGAGGACGATTCTGTAAAACTACCCGAGTGAAACCATCGGATATGCCTCCTCATCAACTGCATTTGAAAGTTAAGATTCCAGTCATGTGCCTAGAAATTTGAGCCCTCCTTAAATTTGTAACGACACTTTATTACAGATTCAGTCTTTGAAGCAAAATATCGTGCAAGCTTTACTACTCACTGGCTGTAGAAATGTTGAAAGTTTTTTAATCCCAAGTATACCTCTCACACCAAGCGCCTACCCATTTAATTTCAAAAGAATTCAGTTCACATTAAAAATTTGCTTCGCCATGACTATTAATAAAGCTCAAAGCCAGTCAATTAAGTACACTGGTACTGATTTAAAGATTCCATGATTTTTCCCATGGCCAGATAAATGTTGTTTTCTCTAGAATCAGTTCACAATTTTTTTTGTATTTATCTATACCGACAAAAAATAATTGTGTATAAAGAAGTAATCAATGAAAATAATTTAATCACTGACAAAAATTCTCTCATGGTTATTTTAAAATGACCTTATTAGTAATAATATTAGACTTGCTGACTACTAAAACGGTTATTTTCTAATTAAACACGTAGTTTGAAATTTCCTTAACTAACTTTTTCCTGTTAAAATACAACAATTTTGCTAGATTATATTATTCTAAAATCTACCATAATTATTTTATATCCTAAGAAATGTTTGCCACTAGTATTTGTTTTCTTATAGTTCGCTCCCTCTTAAGAAATGAACAATAATCTCCCATCATGACAGTGCCCCAGTGACATTGGTAACGCTTTTGAATAGTGGATGTCTTAACGAACGCCAAGATGTCAGTTAAATAACCTGTAAGTTTGTCTCATAAACATCATCTTTCATTAGTTTTCTTAATGAGGCCCAATTAAAATTCCTTCTTTCAGTTTTGCATCTGTTATATCGGTAGGTAAGTGTAATCACTTCCATTCTTATCCAAGGTCGTAGCTGAATTCTTCCCCTAACAAAACTTTATAATTATGTAGGGGTGAAAGTATAAACTATTATGGCTCTACCAATAGAAAATATTTTACATTACGTCTTCCGGATAGATTTTCACTTCTTTTTATCCATTGTTACACAGTACAGCAATTTTCTTTTGCATTACCAAACCACAAACATAAAAAAAAACAATATTTTGCGAAACCTCTTTGAAGACCTGTGAGGCCACGGCCATACTTGCTACCCGATCGCCACAATCAGAGTGCTAGCACAGAATGCCTTGTTATATATGAGATACAGCCTAGCGTCAACGACCTCGTCGCAAATGTTTATAACTTTGGGTTTCCCATATAAAAAACATTGCTTGACGTTTTGGTGAACTGGTTTCAAGTATATTTCAAAAACCTTCATATACCTACAGATATGCCAAGAGAAGTCGTGACACCCAGAATCTTCGATATGACTATATAATTTCATACTTTTCTTCAAAGCCAAAGCTATGACGTAGAGGAACTAATGGATATGTCTTTAAATTAGGCAACAGAATTACTTTCAAACATAATTTTGATGTATCAATAAATATGTACCATTCATTAGGATTCAGTTTAATTACTAATTATTTTATAGGATCATTAATTTTTTCCCTATACTCTTCTTCCTAATTAAATACTTGAAACACTTCACTGCGTTGCCAATACAATGTTATTTTAGTTCCTGCTTTAAGTAATTTCCATTGCTGTAACTAGTAATCAAGAAGCTCAGCTTGCTCTTTGGATAACTTTGGGTCACGAGCTAAACTATATATCCTTGACTAAATAAATGTTGCTTATTGTTAGCTAACGGCTGGAAGTGGAAATCTTTAGCAGTGGCTGTTTCAGTAGATTTTGCAACACATTCATCTCCATTACCATATCATTGATTCTTAAACCCATTATTTTGGGGGAACTGGTACCGGCTGGTATTCACTATGTGGAACTGGCCTTATTGCAGATAATTAATATGAATATTTGATGCTGTGCTTGCTTTTTTTAATATCCCAGATAATTTTTTCACACATAGATAGCAATCGTCAACTTGACTACGCAATTCTTGCGACACCATAGGTACAACAAAAGGCATACTTTTGAGTTTACTAGTTAGTCACATCCTCAGACTCGTTGTGAAGTTAATACATCACATATATAAAGCCCAGTTTTGGTCCTTATCGACAATCTTGCAACCAAAGTATAAATAATTTGCGCGTTTGGTAGTGCTGTAGATTTACTTACTATGTATTTAATTGTAAACCTGTTACACATCTAGTAGAAATGGTCATAGCGATGGTTCTAGACTACAGTCGCGTGGCTTTTATCCCTTGTGAGACTGCTGTTAGCTATCCTTGTAACAGACTGTTTGAGATCCCTTTAGTGGACCCGATTAAAGTCATTACCTAGGAGACTGCCAAGTAGCTGTGAGCTAGGTAACAGTTATGTACTAAGATAGTGTGCAACGTCCAACGATTAAACACGACAGGTTTTGTATCATTTCAAGGAGTTATAAGACTTAGACCGCGTTTTGTCTAAAAGTATGATTTATTACATGTTTTGGTTGTTGCTTTAGCTAAAAATTTAATGTGAGCTAAGAAGTATGTCTCGTTCACCCCACAAGAGAAAGCTGTGTTAATTAATCTTGTAGAGGAATATAAAAACATAGTTTAAAACACGCATTAATTTCAGAGATGGAAAATGTAACGTATAATACAACATTAGAGGGATACGCCTTTTCGTATTTAAGAGGTTGATAACACAGCGCTATGATATCGAGGGTGATAGGGCTGCGTATGAGAGTAGGGCTGGAGAGAATCTAACACTATGGGTTAAGGAGTTGAGCGTCGCAATGTTAGCATGCCCGCTTTTATATGTTAGGAAGAAGAGGGTGGGTGTAATGGGATTGGGAGAGAAAGGTTTCTTTGAATTTCATCTTCTGTTCCTACACTTTATGGTTTATAAATATTAGGTCTATAAAATATATTTAAATTTTATTTTTTTATTCGTCTTAGGTCCTTATTCCTCTAAGATAAGGAGTGAGGAAGATTTGGGGCTAGAAAGTATACGTAGGGATTATTGGAGTTGAATTGAAAGGGTTTTATACGTTAATAGATTGATTAAATTATTTAAAATTTTGGTTTTTTTTCTCCATTCTTCCTCTTATATAATGGATAAAGGTGATTATTGTTTATAATATATGCATGAGTATCTATGGAGTTGGTCTGAAAGAGCTTTCTACCTTAAAGTAAGTATTGATTAAATGTATATTCTTCTATTCATTCTAGTTTATTCTTCCTCTAAGTGTTTATAATGCGTGCATAAGTAGGGATGTGGTTAGATGTCCTTTAGACATTATTGATTAAATATGTATTATTTATTTGTCTTAGTCCATTCTTCTTCAAAGATAATACATAATCATAAGGATAATCAAGGATATCTATCATGCAACAACATTTGCTTTAGGTGTGTAACATTATAAATGACATCCTTTATGTGTGAGGATGTATCGATAAGGGGTTGAGTGCAGGCAAGCCGACTGACACATCATTAACTAAAATATATACTTGGTGTTATTTCTTCTAAAAGCTATAAATGTTTAGAAATTAAACATAAGGAAGATAAGATGTATGCATCAAAATTTTTCCTAAGTATTTTTCCTTTAAGGGTGTTGAACGTTGGCAAGTCGGAGTTGGAAATTCCTTCAAGGTCGGTAAGAACACCGTAAGTTTTTTTAAATGAGTAGTCGGCATCATGGCTAAAAAGATTTATGATTACGTTCTTAGGTTTATGACCTCACCAACGATCAAAGAACGATTTACTACGTCATATTCGAAGCTGACATGTTAAGAGTCAGTTAAGTTTCAGTTAAGTTTCAGTCACTACACACCTTAGCACATTTTTGTCCTTAGCCATAGTAATGTATGGACAAATTATAAATGTAACTGTTCTACCATCCGTGGTTTTTTACTATACAAGTTCAATTTTAATTTGATTCTCTAAGCATTTTGATTTTTTTTTTTACCTTAAACAGCATCTTAAATAGAACTGAGTCGGTGATCTTGAGGAACTACCATTTACACATAATGTTGAGTATTCTCTATATAAAGTGTATGATCTTAAACTAGAATCGAAGTCAAAACATGTAATGTACATAGATATCTTCATGCTCACAAGATAAAACATAATATGTAACCGTCCCACCTTCTTTATGTTCATCTCTACCCAACCTCAGATAAACCTACGTCAAAGCTATCATTATTCCCAGTTACTTTTTTTTTTTCTGCCTCACCACCTTGTTTCCGCCCTGATGTAAATTACCTCTATCTAGACCCATCTGCTTACTTTTTAAATTTTCCACCTGACTGGATGTCACGATTATACTGCGAGTGCGGTAAAATGCTCAAAACAATGAGAAAAGGAATCTGATTGTATTTCGACAGACACATCTACAGTAGCATAAAGCATTGAGATGTAATTATTTTTGAGACAGGTAGATAATTTAGGCAAATCTCGCTAATCTGTTATATGTTAAGAAGTTGTAGGCTAACCAGCTATGAGATACATTATTGGTCAAAATCTCAATGAGAATGGATTTTCTACGTCTGCATATGGTCCGACTCAGAACCAAGTCAGATATTAGTAATTATAATTTCACTAATATTACTATAGCAGGGTTTAATGAGGCTTGGTTCGTTAAGAGTTCAATAAATCAAATACATAACATTTAACGTGTTTCACAGTAACTAATGTCGATATTTGAATAAAAAAAATATAGCTAACCCTCGTGAGTGCAGCGCTGTGGTTGTGAACCAAGACTCAAAGCTAATATTTTTTAAAATTCGTTTCCAAAGCAATTCTCTATCCCCGATTCACCATTGTAAAACTTGATACCAACTAGGATATTATTTGTAACCCACTAATGATTTTATAATATGTTTAATTTATTTTATATTCTTACAACCCGTGTTGCTCGAGAAAGGTTCCCAAATATAGGAAAAGAGGAGATATTTAAAAAATTTTGCCCAACAAGATATAATTTACAGCATTTTGTGCTACTCATGATTTAGATCTGAATGTTCCTACTGTAGTTAGACATTAGATTTAAATAATTTTGAAATAGGATTACGATGAGTAATTAAAAGTGTTTTGAAGGGCCCAAACAGTTAAGATCAAAAATAAATCCAATCTATATTCAATCAAACTATTTACTACACATATAGTTCTCTTTCAAGACAGAATTATAAGTTATTATAATATTAATCTTTGTTTCAATTGTAAATAATATTAAAGCCAAAGGTCTTTGGAATATTGATAGATGTCGTAGATTCGTACCTCTTCAATTTCATATTTAACGAACAAACCAAATATTAATACACCCAAATAATAGTTAATATAACATAACTTAAAATGGCATATAAAATCACGTTTTACTTTATTATGACAAATTATTTTAGGCATATGGAATATTTTTTTTCAATTCTCTTAGGTCTTATTTATTGATTGACTTTACGAGGCACGTAAATCATGCTAATGACTACGGGCGTATAGTACCGTATTAATAGTGAACACCTGATCACCAATACCTCAACTGTTTTCGTGCTACATGAAGACTAAACCATATCTATCCAAGAGCGATTAAACTCCCAAAAAAAACTCCTATAAAGTTGTGTCCACACCCTTAAAAATAAATAATTACAAATTTTTCAAAACACTCTATATTTTTGTGTTTGGACAGTTTGTTAAACTTTATCAATATCTATTCATTAATTGTATCAAAATCTATTTAATTTATTCAATACTTATATAATTCTATAATCTATTCAATAATTTGTAATCTCGTAAATTATAGTGAAGATATGGTGAGTAGTGTGTGGAGCGTTTGGAAAACCCTTATACCTCTGACGAGTTAGTAACGTGTACGGCGTTTGGGAACAGCGCTTTGATTGGCTGGTTAGATCACGTGATACCCTCCCCCTCCCCCTATCTATATGGTAATGGATATTTCCAGGTGGTATCATCGCAACCCTGGTGCCAGTATATTTCCGTCGGGGTTACTGACCTGAAATTCCCCTCCAATTCCCCTCTGATTATTTCCATGACGACATGGGGTTAGTGTTGCAAAGGTTTATTTCTGGAGTTTTTTTCCGTTGGTTTTCTATGTGGCAATGGGTTTTCCCTGAATGCCTCATACCAGTCACCAGTTTGGCGGCTTGACAAGACGGGAATAGATAGTGACCTTGAAACCGTGAGCTAGTACATGAGTTCATTGACCCTGGCAACTCTCTCCCCCTCTTCCCCTTCTATGTGGCAATGGGTTTTTCCTGGTAACGTCATCACTCTATCGCAACACTAGCTGGTAACAGCTATAAATATCAGCAACTATTTTGAAATCCTTTCTTGTATAACTTGTTTTCGAATATTAAACACGCCACTTCCTCCCATAAGAATAGCATGATCAGTGGCGGATCCGGAAATATTATTTTGGGGGGTTAACAATTCTTTCAAGTTTTATCATCGATCCTCCTCACTGAGGAGTTTGGTCACGTTCTCCCACATTTTTCGTCTTCACAGGGAAGGAGGGTCACTTTCTCCATAAGAATAGCATTGATCAATGGCGGATCAGGAAATATTGTTTTGGGTGGTTGACATTAAGTCTATCAAAATTTATCTTAGGCTCTCCTTATTTTGAGGAGGGTAACTTTCACCCATACGGATAGTATTAAGATTTCTCAAAGTGAGTCAGTGGCGGATCAAGAAATATTATTTTTGGTGTTAACAATTTTTTGAGTTTTTGCATTGATCCTCCTCATTGCGAAGTTGGGCACTTTCTCCCACATTTATCCTTCTAATAGAGCTGGTGGGTAACGCAATACGCCTTCATTATTTAGTAATTGAACATTTACACGATGTCTTTGATTCTCCATCAACTTCCTGAATACTGCATTGTTCATGAGTTTTAAAAAGTCCTTTTCAAATCTGTTTACTGTATTTTTCGTTGGGATGTAATATAATCAATATATGGCTTCAGCCAAGCGTTCTGATTAAAATTGAGAACTAAGTGTATCTTTTAAAGCTTCTTACCCAAAGAAATATAAAGTTTTAGATTATGGTAATGTAGTGTACCACACCACTCTCATTCTATTTAGTTACGGCCACAATAGACTAAAAAGGAGGAGGGTAATAGCTAAGGGAATAATAATATGAAAAAGTAAAGCAGTTAAAGCTTAAAGAATTATTTGAATAATTTATTCACAGTAACAAACAGTGTTAAAACAAGTTGCATGGCCTTACATGTCAAACTGAAGTGTGTTGGAAAACAAATAAATAATAGTTTTATATAAATTTGTCTAGAAGAGACTAATAAAATAAGCAAAATTGTTGCTATATTTAAAAAAAATTCTTTATGATATACAAGCTTCTAATTCACCACAGTGAATTAAGATCAAACAAAATTAGGATCAAGAGTTTAATATACTAAATAATAGAAAGATCAAAAAGAGCTTAATGAGCCTCTTTTAACTAGTTAACAGCGCGTCAAATTCACACCTGTGAATACAGACAAAACTGTTTTAAATTTAGGGAATAAATTTAAATTTAAATATCGCACCAGATATTTACTTAAAATTTTAACTCGTAAACATTCTGCAAGATCATAAAGAGCTTAATGAGCCTCTTATAAATGGTTTACAAAGAGTCAGATTCACACCTGTGAATACAGACAAAAAGTTTTAAATTTAAGAAATAAATTTTAAAGTATATATCGCACCAGATATTTACGTAAAGCACAAAGGTTTGACTTCCCGACTAAACTCAAACCTTCGCGGGATCTTTACCCTCGACACCTTTTAAAGAATTATTTAAGATTCTCTCATTTAAATTTCTAATAGAAAAACAAAGTTACATTAAAAAACTTATAAAATTTTCCTGAATGGATCTTCGAATATTAAATTCAAAACCATATTAATCACCAAAAATAAGCTACTTTAACATTAACTTCAAAGAAAAGAAGTCTACAAAATAAACAATAAATGAAACATTGTTAATTTAAAGAATTTAAATTATTACTGATAGCCACAAAAACAAAAAAATTAATATTTTACCTAAATATTGCAAACATAAAAAGAACCAAGAAGTGTGGCTACCTATTTAAACCAAGAAAATAAACGATAATTGTGCCTATGCGGTTACAAGAAACATTAAGTGTTCCATAACAGAATTAACTTTTAAATTTAAAGTTTTTAGCAAAAATTATCTATGCCTACACTGACAGATTTTCATAACAAACATAATCAAAGTATTCAAGAAATCAAACCCATCGTAGCAATATGTAGTTTTATAGATCCAAACAAAGATATTATTATCATCCATCCTGGCTAGATACCGTCCTAGTCCTGAAGAGGACTTCAAGTGGAAGTGGCTGATGAAAATGGTTTTCGATATTGTCTTTGTGCCCTCGTTATATAGATCTAGTTGCAAGGAGGGAAGGTGGGAGATTTCCTTTGTTATTACGTCATTCGCTAGCATCAGGTTAGAAGGCTGCTTGTTGTTATCACGTAAACCAGGCTTGAATTCAACCGTTGCATTCGACTCATTTTCATAACATCAACTCCAAGACATCGGATGCGCAGAGGTAGAGTTATGCTTGTTAGGTCACGTAGGCCAGCCAGGTGTCCAAGCACATGCGTGGTCTTGTCTTAGTACAGCACGGGCCAATCAGAGCATTGCAAGCTCACTCTGTTGGAACATCAGGGTTCTGCACAATTTGTAGCGTTTTTGGACTTCTCTTCCATCTAGCATTAGGGGTGATGAGACTGGACTTGCAAACATCTGTATTCTGGAGATATATGCGCGAGTAGAACACCTATGTTTGACATAGTAAAATCGTGATGTTTAATAATGCTGGATGTCTATGAGTACAAGATTACTTTGGAGTAGTATTTCTATTGCAGGATCTCTAAGAATATTAACTCTTTTAGGGGTGTGTAGTATTTCTATTGCAGGATGTCTATGAATATTAGCAGTACACGCTAATGTTACAGTACCACATAATTTTGTTTACTCTTTAGGTTGGGCACTAGCTTTTCTGTATTCCCGCTGGTTGGAGAATTCTCCTTAGATTTTCCTTGGTGACGTCATCGCTCTGTCTGCCCTAGCTGGTAACAGCTATAAATATCAGCACCAGTTTTGAAATCCTTTCATTTAATAACTTTTTTCAAGTATTAAATACCCAACCCAGGATGAGCTTCGCTGATGGATCTGGGTGAATAAATGTACTTTTAAAACAGGCAACGTCATTATTTATTTGTTATCAAATCAAAGTGTATACATTTAATTTATTTCAAAATTATAATAAACCATGGCAGAGTTGTCTAAGTTTATTAATATATAATAGGTATATGAGAATTAAAACTATAGATCATTTGAAGTTGTCTAAGCAGCTACTTTTTTGATAATATTTGGATAAAGTTACGCCTGAACAAGTGTTTAATATAATTAATGGTAGTTTATTGAAAAAACTTGATTGCAAGCTATAATTGAACGGTAATGAAGTTTGTTGGTAGTTTACTTATGGCTGTATATTGTTTTAAAATAGTATGAATAAGAGTGGTTATAATAAATTAGATAATGTGTTTTTTATTAAGAGTAGTTTATTGAATACATTTATTACAAACTATAAAACTATTTGAGGGTAGTTCACTAAAAACTAAATTTTATTTAAAATATGTTTTGACCAAGTGTTTATTATAATTAAAATAATAATTTGTTTATTGAGGTTAGAGTTTTAAAATTCCACAATGCCGTCAGTTTCTGTAACTTACCTGAAAAGTGTTTATTATAATTAAAAAAATATGTTTTTTTATCGAGGATAGTGTTTTGAAATACCACAATGCCGTCAGTTTCTGTGTATCCCTGCACTTATGAAATACATTGCATAGTTCACCCAAAATGCACTAGAAAACAAACCGTTTAAAAATAATTTTTGGGCTTCAAAAGCACTCTTGTACTGTTCGAAATATCTAAACACCCGTTCTCACCGCTAAAAATTTCTGTCTATTTCTATACAAAGCGAATAGATCTGAAACGGTCACCATCCTGTACATGAGGAATATATGTAATGTTCTGCCGTTGGCTGAGGACGCCCGGTTACTGTCAAGATTTAAAATTCAGACACCAAGAACCGGCTAACGCTTCAAAGTGAGGCGTGTGTTAGCACAAAGTATACATTTATACATCATTGCCCCGGACGAGCTAACGCTGCTAAATGTCTCAGATTCACTTAACACTCTGGAGATTATTTTATCTTAATATTATATCACGTAGATAATATGTTTAATATTTTAAATTTCAAGCTATACTGAATTACAAACTAAGCTGTTGCGTTGTATTTTTTTAGAGAATGAGTTGTGGGGAGATCCGCAGACATACGCGGATCTGATGGACCTTGGTGTCTACCTGGAGGAAATAACCGCAAATGGTTGGTAATTGCTGGCCATTGAAAGACCAGATTTGTAAGAAAGAATAATTAGCCTTTAAAAGCCAAATAAGAAACAAAATAACACCGCTCAAAATTGTTTCGAAATGTGAATAATGTGCAAAATTGTTGATTATAATTGGTTTATAAATGCTAAACGGTAAATATTATATTACTTTAAGGTGTTTGAAATATTATTGTAGGGAACCATGGCCCAGTTGGTAGAATGCCTACATACTGATCTAGGTGTCCCTTGCTCGAGTTCCGGCAGGACCATAGCTATTATTGTGAAAATGACTATTCAAATAATTAGGTAATTTCTGTATGATTATTCATGCCCGTCACTAATGTTGAAATATTCTAATACAAACTTATGTTTGTTTCAGATGGATGGGACGACTGTAGGATGACTCCTGCACATCAGGTGTCTGCGGAGGTTCCGGTAATATCACCTACACCAACATCTCTAGTGGCACACGCACCTATAAAGGACATTTTTTCGGCTCTGGATCAGAATGATACATCCATAGGTGAGATTATTATTTAACGTTAAAATAGTAAAGATATTAGTAATATTTTTAATAATTTGAGAAAGAATCATAAGTTTAAAGAACATATAATGAGCAGATTGCTAAGTAAACCTCTATACTAAAATACTAATAGGGGAAAACTTTCAAATAGAACCTTAAAGTAATTGAAACGTCCCAATCATTGTGTGAAATAAACAAGTGTCTTTTAAATTGGGCAAATGAGGATTCGTTTTAATATTGATATTCAAATTCTCCACTTCGAGAACAAAATATAAATAAAATGGTCATTTTGTTTTCGAGTATTATTTTGATAGCTTATATGATAACTTGTTTGATTTAAAAATGGCAAAGAATGAATTTTTTTAAATAACTTTGGTTGGAAGAATATAATTTCAAGTGCTTACTTTGAAGTTAATTTGACTTGTGTTTGAATTCAAACTCTTGTGTTTTAGATAAAATGGATGCTGGAGATGCCAGTCCAAGCTGAGGGAAACACTTGATCCCGACCTCAACATCCGAAGCCCCCATTCAGCCGGCGGGAGCTTTGCCGCCTCCAGGTAGCGGAGGCATCTTTCCACAAACCGGTGGTGTAGGGTCGAGGCAGGCGGGAATCACAGCCCCCCTTCAAGGATTGTATATGGTGGTGGCGGGGCAATTATCAGCACCACAGACGGAAATTAGTGGCCTGGTAAATCAGGTTGGTGAGCATTGTCGAGTGGTATCTCTCTTAGAAACATCGAGGAGAGAACAAAACAACTGAGGCGTTTCTTTTATACTGGTAGAGAAATTACCTTACATCTTGGTGATCTAGCAAGCGATCGTGACTCATTAAGCTGGCTTGAAGAGCAAATTACAATTTACTCAATCGGCTGCAGGACCATGGTGTCAGCGCTGATGATCATGTCAGCTTTATTTTAAACAGCACGAACTCGAAGTTGAATCCTGTATTCGTCTCTTTTAGGCAGGCCGGTCAGTTAGAAGCTCGAGCCGTGCTCGATAACGTAAGTCGCGTGTTTCAGCGTAATAGTTTGTTCTTGAGAACAACACCACTATACGTTAAACTTAGCCATAGAGCAGACGTGTTGTAAGGCCTGCCTTCATATTGATGGAAATGACCATCATTTCACAGAATGCGGGAGCGATAGGAATCGCATATTCAGGGGTGATGCCACAATGGCCGAATTTTTCGGATTTCTAGAGCAAATTAAAACAACAAAATTTAAGGACATCACCCTATTAGCCCATAATTCCAAGGGCTATGATGGAAATTTTATTTTAAAATATATGATGGAGATAAAAAATGGACTCTAGAGATCATAATAAACGTGGGAAAATCATGTCCATGAGTTACGGCCCTTTCCACTTGATTGACTCGCTGAACTTTCTTCCGTTGGCGTTTCTAAGATGCACAAAATATTCGGCTTGGACGAGAAATTGGCCAAGGGACATTCCCCTCATTTTTTCAATAAAATAGAAAACGCGTGGTACAGGGGTCCCTTGCCGTCAAAGGAGTACTATGGCATTGTTGAGATGTTAGTTGAGGGAAAGGAGAACTTTGAGAAGTTGTATGAAGCGCTGGTCAAAGAAAATGTCTTTGATTTTAACCGCGAGCTGGAACTGTTTCACGTGAAAGATGTAGAAAACTTATGGAAGGCCTGCCTAAAGTTTAAAGACATGCTCATAGAAAAAGCAAAAGAGAATCCTTTCAAAGAGGCGTGTACGATAACAAGATCAGCCATGTTGGTTTACCGCTGAAGTCACTTTAAGGGTAATACCATCGGTATCATCCCTAACGGTGGTTACTGGTGTGAAGACCAACAGTCGCACGTAGCTGTACAATGGCTCTTCTAGGAGCCCATTAACGCCGTGTTCTATACTTCATGTGGGAAACGGCCGTGAGCAGTATGTTTTAGGTCGACGTGTAAATGGCGTTGTTAAGGCTGAAGATACCACTACCGTATTCCAGTTATGGGACTGTTATTGGCACGGGTGAGCTCTCTGTTATCCTCGCAGGACCACCTCTATCAAAAACAGCCGCCACGAGACTATGGAGACATGCTATGAAGCGACCATGACCTGCATGGAAAAATTTAAGAATGCCGGATACACGGTCGTAGAGATGTGGGAGTGTAAGTTTAATGCGATGAAATGTACAGACAAGGATGTGAAACAATTTGTACTCCAGCACGAGGTGTACATAAAGGAGTCCCTCTGTCCCAGGGACTCATTCTTTGGCGAGCGTACAAATTGTATTAAACTCTTCCACTAAGCAGACCTTTCTTGTGGAAAGAAGATCAAGTACTTGGATGTGTGTTCATTGTATCCTTACGTTTGCAAATACAAAAAATACCCAATTGGCCCCCCAAAATTCAATTGGAACCAAATTGTCCGTCTATAGATTAAATAGAAGGCATAGCCAAAGATACCGTGACGCTTTCGCGGGA
Source organism: Timema podura (assembly GCA_033556935.1). Classification (NCBI taxonomy): domain Eukaryota; kingdom Metazoa; phylum Arthropoda; class Insecta; order Phasmatodea; family Timematidae; genus Timema; species Timema podura. The sequence continues at coordinate 14,393,287 of JAVRXN010000010.1, forward strand.
TTTATTCATGCCCGTTTTGACTACGATTACACGACAAGTTAATGTTCATCTTGTGCAGGAAATTCGGAGAAGAGAAAAATCAAGCAGTATGTCAGCACAACGACCAGAAAGATCTCTGAGTGGCAGGTGTCTGGGTGATTGATGAGACTTGGAAATCCGTTGAGAAAGGCTACACCGTTGAATCCATACACGAAGTGTGGAGGTACAATGTATCTGTGTACTATCATCAGACACGTCCTGGTGGATTGTTTCACGGGTACATTAATCATTTTTTGAAAATTAAATAAGAAGCCAGTGGATGGCTGGAATGGTGTGCCTTACAAGGTGAAAGGTTAGCTTGTACTCAAAATCATGAGGAAAGGGAAGGGGTAAAACTCAATTTCAATTATGTTTGTAAAAACACTTGTCTCCACACACATTGGCCAAATTATTTTTAAATTCACTATGGGGAAATTCGGGGTAAAGCCCGATCTACTATACGTAGCCGTTGCCAACGACAATCAGAGCATCCACAAGTACCTTGTGGATCCAGACATTACCATGGACAGCGTCATTGACGTCAATGATGTAGTTATGTTCCTCAATTACAAGGGTGCACGTGACGCATTGCGCTCTATTCCAAACACGATTGTCAAGGTGAATGCTACACGACTGTTGTGGCTAGGTTGCACTTATACAGTATCCTTTAAAAATTGGGGACACAAAGATTGCGTTCTATTCACGGAACGTTAATTTTTACGTTTTGAAAGTGATGGTAACCAAAGAGGCTGCGGTAGGTTACATACAGATACTGCAAAAAATTTTAATAAAAGTTCTTGCAACTGTATGTATCGTTTCTCAGACTTAAGACTAACGGTCCGTGTACAACAAATGACGGATAGCTGATCATTTTAATACGCTGCCTTTTGGGTATCAGAGTCCTTGTAAACGCGCTCACCACGACTAAAAGTTGACAATTTAGACGGGCTGAGTAGTCATCTTTTTTCTTTCATTCTAGACAGTTCCACTTACTTAACACTTTTCAAAGATTATGTTTTTCATCGTATTTTGTTTATGCATCAAAACACGCGTATAGTTTTATTGATTTATTTTATGCACCCGGGATATTTTTATGTTTTTTATCTACTAGTACAATCCTTACCTACATGATTATATCTAGTCAAATATAAATAGTTGTCAGTATATATTTATTCTATTCAAATTGGTTTATTTTTTGTTTTTTTGAACATATTTTAAATTGAAACCGTCCGTCTGTATGTATATATACAAATACTCACTAAACTGGACTTTGTAAATTAGCTTAGCTAGAGAAGCCACTATTACCGATACGACCTCAAGAAATTAGTTATTACTTCCTCTACACCTAAACATGTATAATATACTTCAAGGTGTAAGTGTCTGTGTATATATATTCAAATAATCTTTAAATTGGACTTTGTAAATTATCTTAGATATTTATTACCAAGGCTATTTTTCCCCCTACGACCTAAAGAAATTGATTATTGTTTCCTTTACATCTAAACATGTATAATATATTTCAAGGTATAAGATATATTTTATAAATACATATTATATAACTGCCATTTAAAGAAATTCCAAGTATTCTTTTCATGGTGTGAGCTATATTCTAGAACGGTTATGTTTATGTAAATAAATATTATAAAACTGTTGTGTTTGAGTTTTAACGTCTACATACCCCTGTTTCTTATTCTATAATTCCAAGATCATTTAGCTTATAAGCTCAGTCTCAAACATTATGGACAAGTTGAAACATCCATTTTCGACCCTCATCAGTGGCCCTTCCGGCTGTGGAGAGTCACATTTTGTAGCCGACTTTATCCGTCACTTGGACACAATGTGTGACGTTTAATTTGATAAAAATCACCTGGTATTATGCTTTATGGCAATCGGAATTCGAACAGGACGGACCAGGTCCCCACGTCCTATTCTGTAAGGGCTTGCCGGAAATGGATGGTGGCTGTAATGACATTCCGTAGCTGATTATCTTGGACGACATGATGCGTGAAGCCAACGAAGTGTTCGTCGATCTTTTCACCAAAGGATGCCATCATCAAAATATTAGCGTCATGTACCTTACACAAAATATATTCCACCAGGGAGGGCCAAAGAGACATTTCCTTAAACAAACACTATATCGTGCTTTTTAAAAATTTCAGGGATAAAGCTCAGATTCAACACTTTGCACGTCAGGTATGTCCTTAAAGCCCACGTGTTTTATAAGAGGCTTACACTGATGCTACAAGTATTCCCCACAGCTATATATTGTTAGATTTCAAGCAAGGTACATCCGAATGGATCAGATATAATACCCTTACAGATGTCGGGTGCTGCGTGTATCTACCACGCCACAAAAACTATAAAAACACCGACAATTCTCGATTACATATTATTTCATAACCATGATTCCCAAAGTTCTAAAGCAAGCCCCTCTGTTGCAGGCGATACATCGCGTAAACCCAAAGCAACGTGTTGCCTTGTTAAAACGGCAGACAAGAAACTGATTGACTCTGTTTGTGAGTGTGCCTACAACACTTTAAAATGAAGGGTGCTTTTAAAAATGCACAGAAGACAAACTTACATGTTCACAAGTAGGTGTTGCGCAAGCTGTTCAAACGAGGAGAGTGCTGGAAGAAGAAGAGATGACTACTCGTTCAGAAAGGAGGAGTGTTCCTGCCCTTACTTTTAGCACCATTAATCAGTAGTGTCCTCTGTTCCTTATTCAACAAGTAGATAATTGAACACACGATAAAGATGATATTGGTGTCCTCGGAAACATTACAGCGTTACGATAAAAACCACCAACAAGTGGCATCGGCCACAAATATAGAGGTCTTCGAGCTGGACAAGGAAGAGAAAGAAAATCCTAGCTTAAAAATTGACGACAAGTCTAAATGGACTTTATACCAACAAGTGCTATAGCGCTATCTGCACTTTATTTAGCAGCCTCCACCACCTGAAAATTCCAATACAACCACCCCTGAAGTGTCTGTACATCCTATACCTACTGTACTCAATACTGTACCCTACAGACACGTAAAAAAAGCCGAACTTTTACTAAAACATATTATTTCCCGGGGCAGTATCTCTTGGGAAGCAAACGAGGAAGTGGGTATTTACGATACGCCTCTCCGTAGATCCAATATTGTGGATTTTGTCAATTATTTGGTCAGAGCAAGAAGACACAGAGAGCCATCAGGGTGGCAAGAGTTTCTAATTGCGCTCCAAATAATAAACGCCCCGAAAGAATTTATTGTCAACCCGAAACGATTGGCACCTATTAGAGATCCAACGCCTGTACCCCAACCACTTTCACCATCACAACGCCTTTAGCATAAGAGACTGAAAGGGGTGGAAGAAAACAGGTGGCTGCCATTCCGAGCTTAATGAACCGTTTAACCAACATCTACTATGACCCTTCTCATCCTTAAACATTTGCAGGGGCGGTGTCGCTCATAAAATCGTGTCAAACATTGACGATCTCTGGCAAGCCGATCTCAACGATATGGGAAATCTCAGCAAATACAACGACGGTGCCGTGTACTTGCTCAACGTCATCAAATTGTTTAGCAAGATGGCCTAGGCGAGGACGCTTCCCTCCAAGACGGGGAGCATCGTGAAGGATGACTTTCAGGATATTTTCAAACAAAGTGGTCTTAAAACTCTAGTTTACAGACGAACAAGGGGACAAAGTTCACGTTACGTCTAGTCTGGAAATTTCTCAATAAATAAGACGTGTATTACTACACCACCCATAATCCGGAAGTGAAGGCGAGCATCGTGGAACGATTCAATATAACTCTGAAAGGGCGCATGTGGCACGACTTTACCAAAAAATAACACATATCGCTATGTGGACGTCCTCCAAGATCTCGTCGACACTTACAATGGCTCAAAACATTCCAGTATAAAGATGGCTCCTGCCGACGTTTCAGAAAACAATGTGCTTCAAGTCAGAGATAATCTGTACGGCAGACGGCGCTCAAACTCGAATTGTAAGTCCAAAAATCAAAGTCGGTGACACGGTGAGTATTAGAAAATCCAAAATGCTGTTTGAAAAGGGATACGTGAGCAATTGGATCAAAGAAATTTTAAAGTCAGCAGTATTGTGTTTCGACAACCATTCGTAATTGGTAGACCGATCTTGACAGTGAGGAGGTGGAGGGGACGTTTTAGGAGCCCGAATTGCAACGCATACGTCTTCCCTAAACTTTTAAATTTGATAAAATACTACGTGTCAAGGGTAAAGGCACCAGGTAGAAAGTGTACGTGCAATGGAAAGGTTACCCCTCCAAGTTTATTTCTTAGATGCCTACCAGCTACGTCAGCACCCTACCATGAAGGACTAGTTCTACATAACTTTGCTCAGCGATAGCTCTATGGGTTATTTCCCGAAAAATACCCTCGCGAATTTCACCACGCAACTACCTTACCTTCTTACAATCGACGGACGATTGGAAGTCGCTCTCGCCGAATTCCAATATCCATGTTCTTTCACCACCGTACCCGAGGGCCAAAATATTGTATGGTACAACTGTGTGAACGATAACGGCGTGGAACAAATATTCAAATATCTCATCCCGCCTGGAAATTACAGCACTATCCATGAATTGGTCAAAGCCCTAAACGAAGTAAAGGCGTTTAAAGGGGATTTCGGAATTGTATTCAAGTACGCAAACCCTGACAAAAAAAAATGAACGTTTTCTCTACTTCGCCAAAAATACAGCTGCTGACTCTATCTATTCAACTAAGTCTACAGCTAAGTATCGATCCTAAGACTAATCTGATCAAAGTCCAAAAGTCACCGTACGCTGCCAACATTCTACTAGGCTTGCCCTCGTATATGTACATCTACATGGATATCGTCGATCCTCAGCCCCAGGGCTATATAGTAAGGGCTGTCCCAGTTCTTTGATGCTAACGCTGCCGCCTTGGTTCCGCTAGTTGGAGGGGGGAGCACTGGCGTGAGTCACCGGCCAGACACAGCGCGGCACCTGCCAAATCACCACGTGTTAATACAGTAGTATTCCAATGCGTGATGTTTAGTTCGAGACAATTTTCAAATCACTTCATGGCGAGGAAAATTCATACAGCAGAAAGAGAGGTATCATGAAACTTAAAAAACGACTATCTAATAAATTTCTAATAAATTTCCTCAAGTGTGTGCACAAGCTATTCATGTTTATGCAAGAGTTAGAACATTCATTAGAATTAGACATGTAAATAGAAATAAGCAATGTAAGCGAAGCGAAACTAAGAAAGCTAAGAAATGGATACAATCCAAGAAATAACAAATACATGTAAATTGAGTTCCTTATGCTATAGAGTACGCAAGTTATATCATTATTATTACTATACCAACAGTAGTATATAAAGTGTTATGTATTAGTTTTGCTTGTATATGTAGGCAGCTTATGTAAGGGATATTATAGTATTATTTTTTTAAATTAAATACATATGATTGGTTTTTGTTCTAATAAGTATTGTTATATTGTGTACTTATTTTTCTGTGTTATTTTTAAATTATTATTATTATTATTATTATTTATTATTATTATTATTATTATTTATTATTATTATATATATTATGAACAATATTTTTAGAGGTTCTTGTAAATTTCAAGAAGGTTTGGCTTGAATTAATTCTATTTACTACTTTGTATAGTGATTAATATCACTAGTTTAAATATTATTGACGGACCAGTCTTTCTGACAAGTCTCATTCAGTCTATCTAAAACCAGGCGCACTAAAATAGCTCGTAACTAAACACGTCAAACTGAGCAAAGTAATTAAGCTACAGAGATGAGTCATATATCTAAATAAAATTCAGTTCATGGTCATCATTTCGTACGCTTATACTGCCCATCTATTTCAATTAGGAAAAAATTTTCAACAGAGTGAAAATGTGTCTGCTATAAAAACTTCATTATAGTTCTTTCATTAGAAAACAATTTTTTAAAAGCAAATCAATTGGAATATGGGAATTTTAATAATTTCCTCATGTCTTAAAAGGTTTTTATAACAAATTCTGAAAAAATGACTGTGATTGTTCAATTAGTTTACGAGAAAATGTGAGTTATGTTTTGGAACTTTCGAGCGTTCTTTGTGTGTCATTTGAGCTCCATCATGCCGGTGACGTCACGTCTTGAATGAGAGAGGACCACCTCCAGAGCCGTAGTGAGACAGCCCTTACTATATAGCCCTGCTCAGCCCGTGGGTGATCTTGTGGCACCGCTTTTACGTACCTTCGGTAACAACAACGCAAACTATCTCTATGGCATGCATTTAGACAGTTAGCTATACTCCGTTTCACTATGTGCCCGTACTTAGAAGGGAAATTGAAAGTCTGGAAATCAATAGTAAAATAGACACTGGTAACCTGTAGCATTCGAGTTTGGAAAAGTGTGCGTGAATCTTAATTTTCAACGCTGCTCAACATGAACTGTCCCTACCAAAAATACTACGTAAACCAGCCTGGAACAGGAATATCTTCGATCTACCACGGTGTTCCCTATCAACGTGGGCATGGAATAGGAAGTTTTTCAGCGGCCTTTTCAAGAGCGTCGTACCATTGCTGAGAAGCGGTGCTAAGGCCATTGGAAAACAGGCGCTTCATATAGGTATCGACATGCTCTCCGACGTCGCCAATAAGCTTCGTTCTTTCAAAGAGGCACTACGCCAGCGTGTCGGTGAGGCTGGAACAAATCTGAAACGCAAGGCGAAGCAGAATATCTAAACACTTATGTCAGGCTCAGGCTATAAAGGGCGTCGGAAGAAGCACTGACGTCAGTATTCTTTCGTTACCCGACGTAAAAAGGTCAAGAAAGAAGCGGTATATATTTTCAGTTGAAATGAATACCAGAAATAAACCTTTGTGACATTGAAGGAGCAACAGAGGACAACAGGTCGTTAACCCCATGGCGTCATGGAAATAACCAGAGGGTAAATAGAGGGTAAATTTTCTCACAGATGTGAAAAGTGGGTCAAACTTGGAAAGGGTGGAGGGGAAAATCACAGCGCTGTACGATGAGTGATTTGGTTCCTAAACGCCCCACACGCTACTATGGTGACCTGGCGGTTTAGGGGTAAGGTTTCAGGCTTCTTTTCTGGTGGTCCAGGGTTCAATCCTCGGTCCTGGCACAGATTTATCTGATTGCCAAACCCTTCCTTCACCTCTGACAAGACGTGTATTAATCACAACTTGTGAATATGTGGAATGCCAGGCCTTCACCGTGGTTCAGATCCCACGTTAAACTGTAGGTCCTCCATTTCATCTCACAATCACCCTACCATTACACATTAGCGTAAGTGCGTATAGCCTGAACGGGTAGTAAGATACGGTGATAATTATGATGATAATAATAATACTAATAATAAAATTTAGATTCTTTGTTTAATCGCTTGTGTTTGAACCAAACTTATGTTGACTGATATTAGGATTTTCCAATAATTCTGCAAAGAGGATGGACTACAAGACCGTATCAACATAATAAGTATCCTAAGTGTTACTAAGAATGCATTATTACTTTTGGTTTTTTCTGGTCATGATTTGTTCACTTGGTGATAGTAACTTTTCTTCAACAGCAGAAGTTAGGTACTTGATTAAAACACAGAAAAATGTCTACCTAAGACTTTAGGGCTATGTATTTTTGGTGTAGTCAACCTTTAACCTTGAATCTGTGATGCTTATAATAAGTAGAGGTGCCATACTATAGATTAAACACTTCACTAAATTACATCTTTTTAATAGCTATAGTCCAGTAATACCACATATAATAAATGCATTGGTACCAATGTCAATGGTAGCGCAACTTCTACTATCTGGAGAAAGTATATAAATATAAAGCTGAGTAATAAAGATAATTTTACATTGCTGTTTGACCTGGTTGATCAAATTGTTATGACTTAAAGATTACCTTGTTTTAACTTCAACTGATATTGTCACGTTCATCGTAATACAGTAAAGGTTTTCGTGTAGTATGTTGCTTTCGAAACACATGTATTCGTTTTAGGGATGGGCCCTCGAATCTTCAAATCCTTCGAATCCCTGAAATTCTAAAGATAATCGAGATTAGAGGATTCGATTCTAGACTAAAACTCTTAGAATAATACAGGACCTATATAGTATTATGAATTCCCAAATAAATTGAAAAAACCTGTTGCTTGTATTTAAATGGACGTAATCATTTTTATCTCTTTACCGTTTGAGTTTTTCTTCGGAATCTCTAAAAAGATTTTGGAAAATATAAAAAGGAAGTCTTTTAACAAACTAAATTTAAATAACTCTCACATTCCTAGTAAAATTAAATAACACGTTTTAAATCCATGTAAATTAATTAGTACTCCTTAAAGAAACTTCAGTTAAGAGAACTATACTTCAGTTTTAGCTTATGTGGTGCTGACTGACAGCTCACAGCTGACTTCTGACGGCTTTAAAAAGCTACCAGACCAAATTATGTATCCCTATGCCGAACCATATGATCTGCAAAAAACATGTCTAGCAGTTGTCACTTCTGACAGTCAAAATTTAGGTATATACCTAAATGTTGACTGTCAGAAGTCAGCTGTAAACTGTCAGTCAGCACCACATAAGCTAAAACTGAGGTATATGAAAACTATACATTCGAGTTTAACTTTATTTTTTGGAATTAATAATTATACTCTAAATAAAAGCTAGCCAGTTAATACAATTTGTATTGAAAGTCAAAAGATGTATAATCATAATACCAAAGAAACGTAGCTCCTATAGCCTATACGAGGCGAAACACGCACACCTATATCATTGACTTGAAACGCTGATACCTAGATTAGCTAGGTATTTCATAAACTTAACTATGTTTTGCTCTTATACATAACGGTACAGTAACATTATTATTCGAGAACATGATATTATGAATAATAACTGATATATCTAAATATATTATATTAATACTAATATATACATACAGTATATATATTGTAATACACTGTATATATGTGTATGATACGGATAAATAAGTTAATGTATGCATAAATAAAAATAAATATGTCGAGTGGACCTACTTTTCGAGCAAGGCTTTTTTCGTTGTGTGTTTTGATCGTTTTTTATTTGGTTTCGAGGCTAGTTTTAATATATTCTAGAAAATTAAAAGAGTATCTTTTGTATTGTGGTGAATAGGCTTTTTTTTAAATATAATTTATATATTTATACGTGTGTCCATATGTTCTACAATATTTAAGCACTATTATCCTTCTTTTTTTATATATATATATATATATATTGAAATATGTATATATGTATATATTTATTGAGATATATATATATATATATATATATTGAAATATGTATATATATATATATTGAAATATGGATATATATATACATATATATATATCAATAGGGATTAGTGTCATTATAATGGCTCTTGTTAAGTTAAACTATATAATCTTAGGAAAAAGGAAGAGTAGGATGAATTATATAGAAATTCACTTCATTTTTGATAGAACAAGACGAGAAATATTATTATGGGGGAAGATAGAGTGGATCATATTAGCTATCTACTAAAAGCTGCAAACATATCTCTCTCGTATATTGTATATGTCCAAATGTTTACGAATTTTCACGTTTGTGTCAAATAATACGCTGTATACATATGAGAATCACTATTTTAGGGATACCAACATTAGGAACCTTTACTTTCACATATACATCTGTGAGAATCACCTAATTTATCAATGTGAGAGGGTAAACATATATTTCACCGATGATAAATTTTCGGCCATGTCGGGACTCGTACTCGTGACCATAGGCTCAGTAGGCAGACACGCTACCGACTGAGCTACCAACATTAGGAAACTGTTTTAAGAAATTTAGTACTTAAGGGTGAACCAATCTTTTTAAACTATAGTGTAATATTAGTACCGGTATTTACATTAATTCTACGTGAGAGATACTTTATGACACCGTACTATGTCAGCACACAAATTTAACGCTATTTTAAACTAAGATAACCAAAATTACTAATTAGCACCTACAACTTCTAGAAGTCAGATAAATAATATATGGTCATTGTTTTAGGATAACTACATAAAGCCACACAAAAGTAATTTATTTTTAACCAAAGCTTGGATACTAACTATTGCATACTTTAAAACATCTTCAAGTTAATTTCCTCAACAGTGATGATACCATGGATTTTATGATCGTCGTTCTCCGGATGACCTTGGAAAGAGTCGGACACCGCAACTTCAGATTGTTTTTAACTACTTGCTCATGGTTGCGTTGGCTCATAGCTTCTCAAGATGGACACGTGATAGCATATAAAACTATATTTGTTTATGTGTAAGTCAATTATTGATCAATAAAAACACACTTTTTCAGTATTTTATTCATTATTGTGTTTGCTAGAAATCGCAATGCCAACTCCGGTGATATTGATGCTTCTGGTGGCCGCAAGTTCAACTATCGCCTTCACAAAAGTGCCAGATCCACTTCATATTTTGGGTAATGCATATTTTAACTTGGTGTTGATTTTATACCACATAGCATTAAGACATTGTAATGTAAAAAATTATGGAGTTTTCGCATGAAGCAACTTGTTCAAGGTGGATTTCTTAAAGTTGTTTACATCAGTATATTCTTGTTTGAATAATTTTATTTTTTTAATAAAACACCCCATGCTCCATACTAGAGTGTCATCTGTCGGGGTTAGCCACATTGAGTGTTTATGGACTATATTCTGGGAGGCTAAGAATCGATGGACTGAGATAAGATTTCTAGTGTTGTGATTCCCCTCCTCTCAGATGCTTGCTGGTATATTTCCTTGAACTTAACCTTCAACCTAATACCTGAATTAACTGAAGACCAATATTAGATCTAGAGCACACTTACATAAACAAACCACAACAGCTGGTTTGAAGCTATGAAATATGTTGTATCTGGATGGAGGTAATACTATGAGAATGGGTGTGAGAAAGGAAAGAAAATTAGCATAAGTAATTATTGGCATGTTTTAAATGTAGATCTCTAGTAATTATCTTTTTTCTTGCATGTGTATGTTGGAAGTATTAAATACAATAATATTTTGTTATTGAATCTGTTTCATTTAAACTTATGAGACATTTAAGATAGCTTGGATTTATTTTAGTCAAGTTAAATAAAATATCTCCTTGGGTTTTCGATTTGGTTCACAGATTTAGATTTTCAAACTATAACGTAAATTATGTTAAATATAAATTTGAAAACCTATACGCATTTATGTAACATTTATATTATATCAATCGATTAGTGAATAGTCCATAAGTTAAAATTTAAAAGTTTAACATATTTTTCTATCCACAAAACATTTGAAAGAATGGCTACAGCTAGATTATATTTTATCAAATAATATATTTTGGATCTAGTATGAAATAATGTTTTGTCTTGGAGGTCCCTTGCGATTTTTGAAGATTTTTATGCCAGATACACAATCATTGTTGGAGATGACCTTTGATCATTATTCGCTAGGTATCGTCCATTTAATTCAAATACATATTTAAACATGAATTGGGTTCATTTAAACTAATCAATCGTACAATTTACCATGATAATGGTACCTACCTAGTTGACGACATTAAACAAACTTCACCCCTACTAATTACTATACAAGGTATCATACGACTGTGAATAATATTAAGGGGGCCACCTATTGGAGCACTGAAACACGTTGCAAACCTCCATAAATCACACGTTATTTAATAAGTGGTTTGTCATTTCAAAATAAGGTTCAATTCAACATGAAGTTAAAACATATCAACATGTCCCAAATAGATTTTTTAATTTTATATATTAAGAATCAAATAGTCAAAGCTATTATTTATGCTCTTAGTGAGGATTACTCCATTTAGATATCATATTCTGAAAATTTAAAAATTACACCTGGACACGGGAATCGAACCCGGGACCTTTGGCTTAGTACGCCAATACTCTAACCTGGATAGCTCAGTGGGTAGAGCATTGGCGTACTAAGTCAAAGGTCCTGGGTTCGATTCCCATGTCCAGAGTTTTTTTTCAATTTTCAGAATACTTTAAGTTAAATCGTTTAAAAACATTATGGTAGCTTGGTGGTCTAGGGGTAAGGTGTCGGACTTCTGTGTTGGGGGTCCGGAGTTTCAATCCTCGGTCCCGGCACAGATTTATCTGATTGCCAAACCCTTCCTTCACCTCTGACAAGACGTGTATTAATCACAACTTGTGAATGTGTGGAATTCCAGGCCTCCGCCGTGGTTCGGATCCCACGTTAAACTGTAGGTCCTCCATTTCATCTCACAATCACCCTACCATGGCACATTAGCTTAAGTGCGTATAACCCGAACGGGTTATGTGTAATATAATAATAATAATAATAATAATAATAATAATAATAATAATAATAATAATAATAATAATAATAATAATAATAATAATAATAATAATAATAATAATAATAATAATAATAATAATAATAATAATAATAATAATAATAATAATAATAATAATAATAATATAATAATAATAATAATAAATGAAATTAGCTTGTTTTAGACGACGTTCACACAAAATGTGATCAAATTAATAAATAATATATAATATTAGCCTCTCACAAATAAATAAAGATATTTTTAACAGAAACTTTTATGAGAATTGAGGATTGTTTAGTCGTTTCTAAGACCTCATAATTATTACTCTCACAAGAATGGCCGAAGTGTTGACGGAGATTACCATCGTTAGTGGTGAACTTGTATGTTGAAAACATTGGCACGGTCTTGGGGTTTTCCTATCAATTTTGGACCTTGTCAATATAACCATGGACTAACCTACACATCCCATACATCGTAATTTATTAAAAGGGCAGCAATCACTATAAATGCATTTTTGAGAAATAAAAAAAAATGTTTAAAATCAGAAATGCGATTTACCAGTTAGTTTTATGGTGTTAACTTTATTCTAACTTTCTAACTTTTTAATTACTTTATTTTTATAGCTTGTCAGAATAAAACTTGTAATTTATTAATTGAATATTTTTAATTGTATTATTTATTTTACATACCGATCAGATACCACATGAAAAAAATTATATTATACTTAACTTATTAATTTATATAAAAGCAAATATTTTTACAATTTATTCTAAATTATTTTGAACTTATAAAATCTAGGAAATTGAGGCGATAAACACATTAAAATACCAATTGAAACAAAAAACCTTAGTCAATTGATGTTGTTTGCTACATCGTAGAGTTACAATCCAATTTTCATAGCAAGCCTGTTATAAAATGCTAACATATTATTTTGCGACAAATATTGTAAAATTTTACCATATTATTAGTTTTTTTTAATAGGTATTGATAATATCTCTGGATAGTGACAGCTGCAGATATCATAACCTGACGTATGAATGCGTAAAAGAGATCTAGTTATTTTTTCTAGCTTTCAGATAAGAGCCTTCTTGTGAAAATTGTACAGTACTAATTAATAATGGCTATTGTGGATTGTTATTGTATTTTGTATGCTCACAAGTAAATGCTCATGATCAAAATTTTCTTGACAAACTACATTTAGAGTTTTAAACTTTTAACGTCGATTGAAATATTTACTATTTCATGAAGGGTACTTTATCTATTAATAAGTTAGTTTTAATTTTGTACATACTATAGGTATTTTTATTATATAAAATCCATGTTATGTATTTTATTTAGTAACAATTTCTCCTTTTTAAAAAACATAATGGAATTTACTTCTGGGAAATTGTATTTTCTATATGCTGTGGTAGAGCCCTGACTTAACGGATTATACAACATCTCCCCTTTAACCTTCACATTCCTCGAAAATTGTCTAGGTGGATTCTAGGACAATATAATCCCATCCTGCTCTTGAACCTTTTTTTGAGCCAGGGCTTCGCCGTAGGCCTACTTATCTTGATGTTGGTAAAAAATATTAGGGCTTGTTCAAACTAGGTGTTAAGGATGAGAAGAGTCTTTTGGATGTAAACCCACATTATCCGAGCATCAAGGGAAGATGATAAATTCTGCATTGAATATCAAGGTAGAGGACTGGTATAACAACATATAGCGGGTATTCTACTACTGTCCACTTAAACATCTTACCGAATTCGAAGAAAGCTTTTTTTTATTTTGAAATAATGTGGCAAGAGTTTGAACTTGTATACCAGGATTATATGTGAAATTTTCTTTAAGTTGCACAACTGATGTATTTTTGAGAAGAAATTATTAATTGAATCTGGCAGATCCATTTTATTATGCTAAGTGACATGCTCAAAGATGTGCCCTCCGTGAGTGGTATGAGCCTACTCTGACAGCTACAAAAAATTCTTCGTATTATATAATATATTATATTAGGTGGATTTCGGCTTTTCCTACAAAAATATGGGAGAAGGCTGTATATATACGTCCCTAGCTATGGTATGCCTTCCTTACTCGTTAAGTTCTTCCATGCAAATACACTCAACCAATGTATGACAATAATGGGGACACTCCATTAACGATGCGTTACATTTTGTGGAGTACCGTAAGTCTTAGAAGATTTTACTGGGTATTAGTTTTATTTTTAATCTCGTGTTAAATTTTATTGCCGAGCTATATGTGCCCTCCAGGAAAGGGGAAAGTGAGATTCCCCCCGCCCACTACACACTAAGCGGTTGATAATGCAAGCCTGGTTTCTACAAGAGATAGCAGGTTCGGACACCTCTAGACCCCCACTGGGCAACTTAGTGGCTTCATAGCCAGTTAATCAGCCAGGCTGTTTCTCAGACTACCCCATAACGCTAGCCGTTACGCATGGAGAGACCATCTTCACCCTCCCGAATCCAGAATGGTGTGGGGTGGAGAGGGGTGTTTCTCCCTGATATTTGTGAGCTATGACGGACTGGTCGGGTGTTAGTTAAATGGCCGATGATCCGCCTCTCCTGAGAATACATCTTATGTGCGCTATGAGAGGTTGGGTAACGGTATTTATTTCCAACTGATGGATGCCTAGTGTTCTTTAGATTATGCCATTGGTAAGTTTACCTCTGTATGGATGATCGGTAACACGTAGATTGGGTAGGGCTGCCCCAGTTTACCATGGATGGAGGAGATTCGCTCCAGAAATATTTTAATATAACTTAAAATAATTTTTGGCTGAAATAAATCAAATATTGCTCCAGTAGAAACATAGAGTTTAATTTTCTTTACATGCTGACCTCAGCAGTTGTTGAATATTTGTCAAGGGTGTCCTGGAATTTAATGACAACTTTTCCTCTTCATTTAAATGGTTTCTCATCTAATAACCCCATGTTCATGACAAATATTCAACAGCTGTTGATATCACCATGTGAAGAAAATTAAACTGTATGTTTTTAATGGAGCAATATTTAATATATTTTGGCCAAAAAAAGTTTTTATATAAAAGCTACAAAAACACTGCCCTTAACTCGTGTTCTTTACACTCCCACATTAAGATTTGGCCCATCACTTTGAGACAGTTTAAATATAGAAACCAGGTTACCTCTAAAAAGATTGGTAAAAGATAAGCATGCCTATACCACAATGAGAAGTTTCACCAGCCAATAAAAAATTATTACAATTAAGCCTTAATAATATATTTATGTTGACCTCAGTGGTGTAGGGGTAAAGTGCTCGCTTCAGGACCCGATATTCGAGGATTCAAACCCAGCCAAGGTCGATGGATTTTTCATACATGATAAAAATACGTATAACAACTTCCTTCGGGAAGGGGAAGTAAAGCCGTCGATCCCATGTCGATTGTGGCACGGAAAAGAACCCTGGCAGGTGTGATAAAATACCTTTCCCGGCAAAATTGGTAGGCCCTTTCGAGCTCGCTCGTAGAAATTCAGTGTGGAGGGCAATGGGGTACCATCACACTTCTGAACTCCCTAGTATAAGTTATTTCTACCAGTTGGTGCAGGCAGCACTAACCAGCCGAAAGGATGAGTGCATGCCCAGCTCCGGATAGGATAAAAATCACATCAAACTAACCTTAAGTTTGTTTGTTGTCTTAAGAAGAAGAAGAAATATGTTTATAAGGGGGGGAAAAATTACTTAGATTCAAATCACTCGAAAACCTAATTTCAGTTCGCATGACAAAAATGTTCAAAAATAATACGATAAATAATAAGGTTGTTTTGTTATGTCTGATTGAAAAAACTTATATTTTAGCTCTCCGTGGACTCTCCGTTCACTCTTAAAGATAGTAGACCTGTTAATAGCATATCCAATACACTATGACACCATCTTCCAAGCTACACCATAGTGGAATCAAGAAATTACCTTTTTATTATGATCAGAGTGTACAACGCAAGGCATTCTTCTATTTGTTTACTCGAGCATTTATATGGTTGGTTTATTATTATTACTGACCCGCCTCGGTGGCGTAGTTAGCTAACGCGCCAGTCGTGTTGAGCTAGACCGACGAGGACGGGGAGATCGAGGTTCGAATCTCAGTCGGGTGAACTGGGGGTGGTTTTTCCTAAATGGTTTTCTACTCTCCCTCCACGCAAATGCGGGTTCACTTCCTCTAAATTCAACCTTCCCAATTCCTAATCCATTAGTTTAATTAGTACTTAAGCGTATAACCTGAAGGGTTAGTAAGACGCGGCGCAAACATTATTAAATTATTATTATTATTACCATCTCAGGCACAGAAGGATTATTTATTTAAATGAAAGAATCCATAATGAAACATAGTAATTGCGATATTAATGTGTCATGACATATAATGTAAATAAAGGTCCCTCTTTCATGATTTACAAGGTAGGTAGGATGTTAGACCCAACACTTGACACTTCACCACCAGTTTGGTGAGTAGTAGTTCGTGGATACGGACAGTAACACATCATTAAGTGGGTAAATATAAGTCGAAAACACTCTTTGCAAAAAATCCGTTGTTCCCATACCTTTTGAGTTAAACGACATTGAAGTTATAAAGGGGTGATGTGGCAACACTGTGCCTGAAACTTACATCAAACGTATATATTAGTTCACCGTGGGTGTTCGAAGGTTGATCGTCGCATGGCCATGCATTGGTCCAAACGGCGAATGGATTCGTTGTCGACGTCAACTGTGGTAACAGTGCATGGATTCGTGCTACAATCAAGGCCGTAGACTGAGGAGGGTTTTGGGGGTTCAAACCCCTCCGAAATTCTATGAACAAAATATATATGGCTTTATTTATGGTTCAAAAAATATCAAAATTAAGATACAAGTACAAATTAGGGGGCTATGTTACCCTAAACAGGACTCCAGAGAGTTTCTAGAGGTGTTAAATATTTAGAGATTGTCATAGCCTTCGGCATTTAAGGGGTAATTTTGCCATAAAAAACACTTCAGATAGCTTCTAGAACTGTTTATTCTTCAGAATTCTTTCTGGCTTCTGGCAATTGGGGGATGTGCCCACCAAACCCCCCCTGAAATTATTGGCTCGCTACGGCCTTGGCTACAATTTCCTCAGGTGAATGCGGTGCGTCAGCAGGGGAGTACACCAATGCTTGAGGTGACCCCATAAGAAAAAATCTAGGATCGTGAGGTCCTGTGACCTTTGTGGCCATTCCACCGGCCACTGGTTGGGGTCGTGGTGGGAGGAAATAAGGTGAAACCGTCCGGCCCATAAAACTCGTCCGTTTCTGCGCATGACGTCAGCTTATTGGGACTTGTTTTACTGCGAGCATTGCGCGCTATGAAATGTTCTCGAGTTATCTTTAGATTTCAACATTATACCTTGTCTAAATCACTACAGAATAATGTAGAAGTATGTAGCGATCTTTAAGAATATTTATAGCAAGAATAATATGGGTGTGAAATAATAAAATTACATGTATTTTAACATTATTATGCAAAGTGAACGAACTTGTTAAATTCATCAAACAAGGATAATAAAAACAAATAGATTCATATTTTATTACTCAAAATATTATGATGCACACGTTAAAGAACACGTCTTGTTTCAATAACTCCATCGATATTAAATTAAATTATGAATTTCAAACAAAATCCTTGACTTGAACGAATAAAGCAGAGGAAAAACTTCTATTATTTACAACAGAAAACAACAAAATATAATATGTAACCAAGAAAAGCAAAGAACATTTAAAATATTTTAAACCATTATTAAGTAAATTTATATTTCTTTTTCATTATAAACACCTATTTTATAACTGCAATATTAAGGCCACATCTATTATCTCTCTTGATTTTTAAAATCTTTTATTGGAAATTACCGTTTTTCCATCTTATATAAATATAAAATAATGCAATTGTGAAAATTTTCAACCTTAAAATTTTGATGAATATTTGCGTTTAATATGCCCCAAACCCCCCAAAAAATGGAGTCAACAATTATGTATGTCCCTGGGTCTTGATCCTAAAATATTTAATGAATTTTATTCAAACTTGAAATTGATATTTAATATGGCTATACCTCAGGATTTGTATTCAGATACTAGCTATTAAATTAAGAGTAATTTACTGAAAATTGATTTGTTTAAATTTCTTTTTTTTTACAGGTTGCTTTAACGATTTAGTTTAAAATGGATATCTAATGAGTGTTTGTTTAACTGACAATAAACACTGTATACTTGTTTCTCGGGTAAAAAATCATTTATGGGCAGTTTACTAATGAGTAATGGTTAATTTCTTCCAAATGGCATTATCTTTCTGCATTTTTGTGGAGACTAAAGTAAAATACGACATTGCAAAGACTTCTGGAAATCTTATTATCCAAAATGATCCGAACAGATTGTGGCTGGATGGAAATGTTATCATTAGCTTAGAATAAATAGTCTAATTTAATGAAGAAATAGTTTTGTAAATATAAAAATAAAAAATGAATATGAAGGAAACATTATTAAATTATTTTAAATATTTAACAAGACTCTTAAAAAAATATAAAATTAGAAATTTTACATTCTTATTTTCCCTCCACTTCCATCTGGGCTATACGCATTTATTTACACAAAATAATATGGATATTAGAAATGTAAAACTTAGAGATACATACCCTCATCTTAATACTAAGGGGGAGGAAACAATTTATGAAAACCCACCCTTATCACACTCAGCTGAGAATCAAATCTCAACTTTACCCGTCACTAGCAAACAAAGTAGATTGTTTTGATGATTAGGCTAATACCAGTGATCACTGTGCCTGTCAAACTAAACAATCAAATCACTTGTTGTACATCTATGACAAAGTTTCCATTTAAACATGTAAGAAGGCCACAGTTGAACCCTCGGAATTTAGTATCGGACCGCAATATAATCGGATAATTTCTGTCAATCTATGCAAAAATGAGAAAAGGTATTTAATTGTGAATGAAATAATAAGTGATAGTTGAAACATGTTTAATTACATATCAAACAATTTTTCTGACAAAAATATAATCTTTTCTAAGTCAATGTAATACAGCAAATGTAAGGAAGAAATTATTTGGAGTTTTCATGGATTTATTCCCTCTCTAGTGAAAACTTTCCGTTTCTCGGATAAAACACCAAACTTAACTACAGTAGGTTATTTTCGCAAGAAACTTCGTGGGCCATCAGTTGGGAACCCCCGATCTAGCAATAACTTAGTATTGTTGAAATATTACATGAAGGAAAACCAAGTAAAGCTTGCCCATTATAAGCGTAATTGTAAAGGTGTTGATATACATAGCATTTTTGGAAATACGAATTATTATATTGCATGTCTAAATTTTTAAAATACTGACAACTAATTACAAATTGTAACAATGGCAGAAAAACAATGAAAACGACAAAGTAGAAAAAATTCCTATTAATAAAATACAAGCTAAAGTATTGCTAAACTTAAATACTCAATTTGCAGTTTAATCTGATATGTTTGTCCACTTTTATGAAATAAAGCATTAAAAAAATATTAAAAGCCACATCGTCGGGAAAGTGTACAGGGTCAACAATCTTATCTAGTTTGGTCTGTTGGTGATGGGGAAATTGGGGCTCAAATACCAACCGGGCTTAATTACGTTGTTGTTCCTAAATGGTTTTTCATCCTCTCTCCACGCAAGTTCCTACCCTATTAGTATAAAGGTGAGGACTGCCTGAACAGGTAAAAAGACGCGGGCTAACATTATATTATTTTATAAATACAGGTCTACTAATGCTAATAAAATAGTAGGACCTTACGCAAAAATACTAACAAAATTAATTAATATATAAACCCGCTTCAGTTGTCAAATCCCAGAAGTGGAAGGTGGGGCCCTTCTTAAACGGTTTTACACTCTCCCTCCACGCAAATATGGGTACACTTCCTCTATATTCAACCATCTTCACCCCTATCATATTTGAGTAGTTAAATATGTATATTGTTCAAAAGAGTAAAAATACATGATGACACAAACACATTTATTTAAAAATAAGCTTCTATGATTTTGATTTTGATTGGGTTAACGGCGATTATAAGTCTTGAAGACCCCGTAGAGCAGCTTATTATTACTATTAAACTATATATAATATTTTAATGAATGTTTGTACAATTCATCTATAGAGCATGAAACGTTGCAATATTATATTTGTTAGTAAAATCAGAGAAAATTACGTACAAGTTTTCAGATTAAATTCGGCCTTCCTCTAACATGCTACTATCCACTTTCTTTTATTAAGTTTATCTTTCGGAAAACTAAGATATTTAAATATGTTGCCAAACTTGGCATGATTCCTAATTTTAAAAACATTTAAACACACTAAATAGGCCTGGTTTCCCTCAAGTTGTCCCTTCTTCAGCTACCCAACTCCCCCGAAGCTGACGTCACGACAAGAAGGAAGGAGTGGGAAAACGTGCGCGTGGTTTCACCTTTACTTCTTCACACCACGGGTTGGGGTGGACTTCATTAAGTGGTCGCCACACTGGTACCCCATAGTGTGCAGGGGCACTGTTACATGATGTCACATCCTATGTCCTTTAGCACCCTGATAAAACCGTGTCAAGGAACAAACGGTATTTGATTTGGAATACAAATGATTTGGTGGCAAATAGGGGTCCACGATCACATCCCCCAAATTGCCGGGTTTGCCGGCTCATGCATTAACGCTGAATCGATGCTGATCCTCACAAATGTGAGTGGCGTGAGGGTTAGCAATTGCCCACAGGTGATTGTTTTTGGAGTTATTAATCCTCTCTCGTGTGAAACAGACTTCATGAGTCCACAGAATGCGCCCAAAGAAGTGCGGGCCACAGCATGCTGCTACCGGAGCCACTGACAAAACTGTACTCAGCGAGGCAGATCAGCTGGGAGCAGATGCTGCGTTGCTCCATAATGATATGGGTGTTAGTCTTCAACACGAAACACCTGCAGAACTGTACCTGTGTCATGTGCATAGCTTGAGCTACGTTTCGGGAGAAGCACGCTGTCTGCTGTTAGAAGGCAGATATTACAGCATATTCAACCATGATGTACTTACGTTACATGGCCATCCTGCATCTCCTCGTGGAGATAGTCCCATTTTAACTGTCTCTCGACAACTCTGTTGCGAACGGCGAAAAACATTCACGCTCGGATGACGTCTTCTAGAGAAGCTATCAGCGTACAGCCGCGTCGTAGGTCCGCCTCGGCTGTCAGATGCTCCCGTGGCCTTTGCCAAATTTCAGTATTCTAAATGTGTGTAGTTCATATCTGCTTATTGACCTCGAATTTTTGTCAATGTCTAATCGCCGGTGATTGAAATTTCAGGCACAATGTTGCCATATCACCCCGCTCTAACTTAAATGTCGTTTTTCTCAAAAAGTATAGTATTAAGGATTTTTTGCAAATAGTGTTTTCGGCTTATATTAGCCCACCTAATCATGAGGTACTGTTCGTATCCACGAATTACTACTCATCCTGTATAGTGAAAAGGTAGTATCAAGAGCTGACCTGCCTATTCCAGTCTAAATTGGGGATTCATATTTAAAACATTTTGCGGTAATTTACTTTCAAGTTAAGTCGTAACAAGTTAAATAAATAACTTACTTGGAAGTTTATTCTATTCATAAGCTCTTGCACGTTATAATCTTGGTTTAATTTGCACCACACCCATTTCAGTGGCTGAATGGTCTTTTCAAACCGTGCTCCGTGAGGCTATTTTATGATATTCCTCATTTGTTTTCACATATAAAATAGCATCAGAATTTAGGATCGCCAATTTCTTTCCAATCTGAATAAAGGACATTTGACAAAGGCGCAACAAGAACGTGTGAAGTTTCAGTTTGTATTAAATATTTTTTATACTTATAAAATTCAACTGTCTTTATTGAATGTTCATAATATTAGTGTAAACATTTTGATATGGGTAAGTGCTCCAGCAGGTATTTTTTCTTGTGCTAGGGCTCCGTTAGTGTAAAAAGTTTGGGAACCTTTGGTCCAAGGTGTCACTCTTGTGTTAGACTAACCTGCTGATGATGGGGAGATCGGGGATCAAATCCCGGTCGGTTCTACTGTGGGTGAGTTTTCTTAAATGGTTTCCCACTCTCTTCTCGCGAAAATATGGGTAGATCACATTTAAAGTTACCCCTTCCTCATCCCTACTCCATTAGAGTAATCATCATATATGCATGCGTATAACCTGAACAGGTAGAAAGACAGGTGTTAAAAAAAGAAATTTTCCCCCGTCTTATAATCCATCTGGGGCAGTGGCGGATCCAGATCATTTTCATAGGGGGGTCATAATTATAAATAACATTGTTATTTACAATGTTAAAGTTCTGTTTAAAGCCATTTAATAGTTTCTCATTCATATTTGATCTTATGTTTGTTTTAAGCCGTGGTCTTCTATTTTTTTTAAACAGATAGTTTTTATAAAATATTTGGAATGGCCCTCCTTCAACAATTTTTTGAAAAAGGGCTCACTCTAGAAGCTATGAATAGTCTTTGACTTGATTTTAAAAAATAATTAGATTCTTTTATAAATTATAAGTCACCATTTAAAGTGTTGATCACCTAGACATTTTTGAAATATAGAGGGCCCCTTGAAGCTATTTAGAGTGATCCTCACCTTAATTTTTTAGGATAGTTAGATAGCTCTAAAAGATAATCTTTGAAGTGGTCTTCCACCGACAAAATTTTGAAAATTGAATTATTTCAGAAACCGGGCTATTTGGGGTGATCCTCGCCTGAAAATTCTTCAAAATGACATGCATCTAGAAGCTATTTGGAGTTGTTCTCCCCTAGACATTTATTAAATTTGGATGACCTTGGAAGCTATTTAGAGCTTTCATTCCTTGACTTTTTCTGTCAGTTAGATGCCTCTAGTATTGAAGTTATTTAAAGCGGTCTTCTCCGGCAAATTTTTGACAACAGAATGCATCTAGAAGTCATTGGGAGTTTGATATAAGGCCATCTTTCAACTTCATATTAGATAATATCAGAGGAT
Organism: Timema podura; assembly: GCA_033556935.1. Lineage (NCBI taxonomy): Eukaryota > Metazoa > Arthropoda > Insecta > Phasmatodea > Timematidae > Timema > Timema podura. The sequence continues at coordinate 14,416,679 of JAVRXN010000010.1, forward strand.
TTGAAATATATCTGGGGGGTTATTACAGGGTGGCAAAGTCCTCCACAGTTCAGTTGCTCTTCTGTCCACACATACTCTATATTCGGTATTCGTGGATGAACTGCTCTCAGGTGATTATTAGTCTTATTTGATGTTTGGAAGTCTAACCGTCTCTATGCGGAACAAGGTTCGTTACTCGTTATGCACGACATATATTCTTACGTGAAAATGAATATTTTTTTCCAAACTTGCCTGAGTCATGTCGAAAATTGAATAAACGTGGACGAATAACGCACGTGTGGACCCGGCCTAAGAGGTGCCTGCACGTAAAAAGATACAAAATTGTATAATTCATCTGTGTTGTATTTTCTTTCTAAAATTTGAACTGTTTTTTGTATTAATTTTCTAATTTTCACAGGGGGGTCAACTGACCCTTTGACCCCCCCCTGAATCCGCGCCTGATCTGGGGTATCAGCATTTAATTATTTAATTTAATTCACGTGGGGAGAGATTTGGAAATAATTTGAGCAAAATCAAACTTAGTAAAATGTGTGGTAATTTGAACATCTGCCGCTAATCACTGACGAATCAGACTATAAGATCATCAAGTTGGTTCCACGTGCCAATCGATGCTTTTACAGACATTTTAAGCACTTGATAAAACAAAATAATAATGTATTTATTTTTTGCACTAAGTTTTACTACCCTTTTGTGCTATCCACATATTTAAACAATTGGTTGAAGGATGAGGAGGTTTTAATAGATAGGAAATGTACCCAAATATGCGTTAAGGAAAACTGTAAATCTAATGAGGAAAAAACACCCTCAGTACATACAATCAGATCAATCTTCTCATCATCGATAATCCAGTTCACTGAGAGAATGGTGTCTTAGGGTACCACTGAAGCTGGAAAACAGAATATCGTTAATGTTGTTTCTTTGTATATTCCAGCAAACCCAGATTTTCGCGAGGTGTTGGTGAATGATCCCTCACTGAATGGTCCAGAAGGAGACCATTCCCAGACATTGAGGAGTCGCCGGGGTGTGTCTGTCGCTACCACGCCTGCAAGAAATACTGTAATATCCTCAAGTTCCAGTTTCCCCAATGGTGCATATAGTGGGAGCATAAGTGCCTCTGGAGCGGGCGGGGGACAAGGTACGTAATGGAAACCTTTTAAACACCATCAACATTTTATTAGTTACTTATTTTATTACTTCTTGACTGAAAAGAGAGAAGCTTTTAAATCAACTTTATTTTTTAAAATATATTTTAAAAATAGAACCTGGACATAAGAATCGAACCTGTAACCTTGGCTTGACGCACCCGCTCTACAACTGAGATAGCGAAGATTTGTCCCATAATATGGGCAATTCATAACTCTTAGTTTAAGTAAGACTCCAAAAGACGTTTGAGATCATCAGTTGATTATTAATAGCTAGATAAACTCATCAACTGGTGAATCGGGGCTTGCATTTATGTAGCTACCTGTGCAGGTTCATACTACAGTATACCTTGCAAGTAGCTAGCACGGAGAGGTAGATTTTGATGCACCCTACCGTACAGCATTAAAAAAAAGATTGTATGAATCCAAGCAGGTCCTTAGTTCAAAAAATAAGTATTTCTTGAATGTAGGAATGAGAACATTTATATATCCAGTGATGTGGAGAGGAGAGGCATTATGTTTTTAATGCGAGTTTCTATTACTAACGGGTTTAATTTAATATAATTATTTTATACATTTGTTCTATTTTCTGGGAAAAGAAAATATTTTTTAAACGCTTAAGGTAATAATTATGTTTACGCTCACTAGTATGGACTGCCAATTTATCTAGTAGTTACATACTAGCTAATGAGCTAGAAGATGATTGTCGTGCTTACATATCTATCTAGAAATTTATAGGATATCGCTAATTTTATATATAACAAATCCACAAGTACTACCAGCCGATTATTATTATTCAATCTTGTTTAAATTCTGTGTGAATCATATATTTAGTACGTTCTTTTGTGCAATCAGCAAATAATTACCCTTCTTTAAAATAATAAACTTGACGTACAGTTTAATTATGACCGCCGAAAATACGAAAGCCAAACTCGTCATATCAAATAGACCGTTATTTTCAGTAAATTATAATGCTTTATTTGTTATCCATTTAAATCAGTATTTGGCTATTTGCTAGTAATAACGGTATATTTGTTATTTAATGTAATATTTTTCGTGTTCTTTCGATGTATTTTAATACGAATCGGCATTGTGTTAACATGCAATAGGAATGTATGGGACGAATTTTCTCTTAGTTTATTGCTGAGACAGTATTTTACTTAATTTCTTAAGTATTGTTAAGCTTATTATGAGAATAATTACAGTGACGGTAAAAAAAATGCATTTTATGTTTTCATTTTTATTTTTATTTGGCTCCATGTCTCATTCATCACCTATCCGGATTATATGTATTTAATGACACCAGTGGGGGGGGGGATGTTGAAGATATAATTGAGAGAGAACGTACCAGCATTTTCGTGGAGGGATAGTGGTAATACATTTAGAAAAATCTCTCGCAATACTCCCAGCCAGGATTTGGGCCTTGACCTCACCATCACCCAAAAATGGGACTAGTTGGGCTTGAAATTTAATCCCTGTGCCCACCAGAGATTATTGTAGCTAAGATTATATAACCAATCTAATCACTAATTGAGCGTTCTAAGGCATTAAACTCGAATCGCACTTGGCTGCAGGGGGAATTGGGAGCTCTAAATCAGACTTGGTGCACAAAGTGTGGATGGTTTTCCACTTGTTATTTTCAATTAGTGTATAAAAAATGTCATCTTAGTGTCAAAATAATTTCATAGAGAGACGCAAACTATCTATCACCAGCGTTAAATTATAGTGATTTTGTAGAAATCTTGAGTTAGTTTGAATTAAAATAAGTAAGGTTAGATACTTTAGGTCCAGTTAGCCTATTAATCAGAATCACTCGTCATGCTTACATAACATCAGTTAATCGTTATCTGACCAGAGTCATGAATGTTACTTATCGATACCGGTATTCATTAAGTGAAACGATGTATCGTAGCTATACGAAGTTTTATCTGCGTACACAGTTCAGATTCATGCTTGATACTTGAACTAAATTTGTTTATCATCCATTTATTGAAGCCATACATCATGTCTATAAAACATTTGATCATCATACATTGATCAGAATCCTACATCCCAATTGCATAGCATAGGATCATTCTTCATAGATCAAAATCATGCATACTACGACATTTTACTTGTTTGTGATCCACCAAACCAAATCATGTATTACACTTAACGTTGTATGGACAGCGCTAATGTCGAGAAAAATCTGTAAGATAGCGTTTGTGTCGCTGAGAAAAAGATGAAAGTGAATGCTAACTGTCCGTCCCGTTGAGAACCAAAAAAACCTCTTGTCAGTGTCTTACTACCCTTTCGCAACTACGCTAATGTGCAATGGTAGGGTGATTGTGAGATGAAGTGGAGGAACTACAGTTTAACGTGGGATCCGAACCACGGGGGAGGTCTGGTATTCCTCACATTCACAGGTTGTGATTAATACACGTCTTGTCAGAGGTGAAGGAAGGGTTTGGAAATCAGAGTTGTCTGTGCCGGGACCAAGGATTGAACCCCGGACCCTCAGTACAGAGGTCTGACACCTTACCCCTAGACCACCAGGTCACCCCGGGACCGAACCAAACCGTCGGTTCATTTTTAAAGTTAACCTTAACTTGATTTAAACACTTAGCTCAATTAGTTTATTTTAACGATGAATGGTGGTAAGAGTTCAAATCCCGAACGAGTAAACAAAGAGTGCATCTTTCTAAATGGTTTCTCTTTGTCCCTCCACAGAAATGTGGGTACATTTCCTCTGTTTTAGATATCGCTCATTATTAACACACTAGTGTAATTAATAATAATACTAATTAAACTTACTAAGTGTGCTTTATACAGATATGCCGAACTAATAGAGTGGAGGGAAAAGGTGGGGGGTGAATGTTACATATTTAAAGCATTATCTCTACATGAAGTCAAATATGAGTATTTTTAAATACGGTTATAGGCTCATCTACATATTATTTTGATTAAAAAATGACATCTTGACGCGGGAATTGAATTTGGGACCTACAAACTATGTTTTGATAGTTGTTATAAAACTAATTCGTTACGTCTGAACAAAGGGGAGAAAATAAATTAGAAAAAACATTTGATGAAAAAGGACATAAAAAGAGATTATGATTGTGGAGATGTAAAAGAGGAAGTGGAATATGTTAGTGTCCATCTGGACATGTCTGTAACCTGAAACAGCTAATACAGTAGTGGCTCGCAAATTATGTTATGTTATGCCATTGTAGGTTGTCGGTGCTATTATTTTTTTAACTTTTATTTTAGCGCCACGTGTCTTACTACCTGTTCAGGTTATACGCCTTGTACTAATTACTCTAATCTTAAATCTAGGACAGACACAAAATCCATCCCCCGGCCGTCAATTTATCACTGTGAAAGGGTAACCCCACTTTCCAACAATGATAAATTTCTCGACCATGCCAGTGATCGAGCTCGGGCCCTTAGCTCCGTAGGTGGACGCACTACCACCGGAACTAAACTTCGTAATTTTCTAGCAAGATCATATTTTTTCTCTAAGTTATATCCACAAAGTTATAGATTTTTTTATGCAAAAGGGCTAATTTGTTTTTTAAAAAGGTGGGGAGTGTGCACAGCATAGACTTTCTCGCTACTATAAATAAAAAAAGATATATTTACTTAAAACTCGTAAGATATTTGAAATGAGATAATATACATTGTTGCACATTCTACCAAAGAACATAAACGAAATAATATTCACTTTTAGAGAAAAGAGAAATATCACACCTACAGAGCATTACAGCAAATTACAAATTTAAAGACTTATCCGTAATATATATGTAATGTATTTATATATATTTATCTGTATATATTATATATACATATAGTATATATGTCGTAGGCTAATTAGAAAATCCGGCTTAATGGAAAAGGCACCGTCAATTTACAATGAACCAGGCTAATTGAAAAAAATATTATATTTTCTTATCAGCCTGATAACTTTTAGGCTTATTGCAATGAGCCCATACAGCTTTAGGCTAGTAAGGAAATGCACCTTTGTTCGCTCAATCAGTCTAGTTGGTTACAAGATTATTGCAATACGCCCAAGATAGTAAAGGCTTATTTAAAAAAATCTACAGCAGAGGTTCCCAAACTGTGGGATATACAATTATTCCCGATGGTATGCTGTGAAAATCCAAACAAAACAAACAAATTAAAGTCGTAAAAAAATACCTCATAAAATCTAATAAATATATTACAACCCAGTCTAATAGAAGTGACCTCTAGATTTCTGGCACATAAATTTATAAAGACATCCCAGAAAAATATGTAACAGTTCGTGAAGCTGTGAATAAGAAATCAAAGTTTGAGGGCCAGGTATATGCCAGTTGCAAGTGTATAGTCTCAGAAAAACAGCGTCAAACGAAAAAGTGTGCCTGTAAAAAGGCAAACTAATTGTGTACATCAAAATGTCACAGCAGTTTACCGTGTGGATATAAATAAAAAAAGTGTTGTGTGTAAAGTGTGAATTGACAATGGTAAATGTCACAATATACTTGTAAACGCGTTACATTACTTAAACTTGAGATTTTTAATCAAATCTTGCAATCGTAAGGAACTAAGTAAATTAATTTAAGAACATGCTGAAAGAGAAAAATATTATATTCTGTAGACCAGTGGTTCCCAAACTTTTGGAATGTTGTACCACCCCAACAATTCTCGTAATTTTGTGTAGGTTAAACCGTTTGCGTGTTTATTACACGACTGTGCGGCTGCACCGTCTGTCTGAGCTCTAATCAGTTTTACCACCCCTACAATCACCGAGTAAATCTATTTTAATTTTGATTAGACCGGGTCGTAATATATTTAAGAAGCTATAAGTTTGTCAAATTTCAAGTTTCTAGCTCATCTGGAAGTGGGTAAACATTAATTCTAGTGAGTCAGCCATGTGGCTTTATAGTAGTATAATTTCAAATAACGATTTTTATATTTAGTATGCCTTCATTTTTGAAATGATAAATTAATTCGTATCCCAAAGAGGTGTGGCGATACGATAAATATTGGAAGTTTCCTTAAGTGTAAATTACCCTCAAAGCTACTTTCATGAGGATATGAGAACTTCCATTTTGTTTTAATTTTAAACTATATATATTTGTATATATTAATTTTAATCGAGTCGAGTTTGATATAATCTATTTTTTCACTTTCCATCCCTAAGTAAAAAATACTACCATTAATTTTAGGATTGAATAGATTATTATAAAAAAAACCTCTGAGAAACCTTAGAAAAACCCCATATCCCAAGTTTTATCCCAATTGGTAAAATAGTTTTGTCTCTAGTCAGAGCTACAGACTGACATTATTAAAAAAATAATTTTTTTTTCAGATTTAAGGGGTAATGAAACGTCGACATCCATCAAAATCTCGAGCTTTTTTTTATTACAAATACTATTTTTACTCAACTATAGAGGTGTGAGATGATCATAAGTAACATTATATATTAACTAGTTGGTCGTTGCAGCAATGGCTGCAGATTATTACACTAAAATGTATTTTAAAATTTTATTGGGAAAGGATCTCTATAATAAACAAGCCCTCACTAAATTTTTGATTAAAAGTTTACTCGTCAAAGGCTATCAACTTTTCTTAGATATTTAGTTTTCGGTGTGTAATTAGAATTAAAACGTATATTTTCCCCCTTTACGCCCCGATGGGAACTTTAAAATTACTCTTCTCCCAGATCTATATCTAATAGTTGCACAAACCACTCAAGTACCTAACGATTGAGCTGATATTATTTTTAAACAAAGACAAATATTTTATTTGCCTATATACAGCTATACATAAATCATGGTTTCCATGGTGATGTAAGCAAAGAATGATTGTACAGATGAACCAATGTCCACACAGAAGAAAAAGATGGAAGATTCGCTAGGAAAATTGGGTTTTAGTTTTAGGCCATTATTTTTATCGGCATCCTGATTCCCTTATCTATAAAATGAGTGTTCGTTAGTCAACATCTGTTCAACCATTTCCTCGTAATTTCTATTTCTGGAAACGGGCTTATCAAATTATATATAAGATATCTGATATAGAGAGTGATAAAATGTGATAGGGAAAATGAGAGTTTAAGTGTTTGAGGGTGTGATTGTGTAAGTGTGAGGGTGAGTGTGAAAATGAGAGTATGAGTGCGTGTGAGGAGAGTGTGTATGTGTGAGAGAGAAATAGAATAGGCAAGGGAGAATGCGTGTTAAAGTGTGTGTGTGTGTGTGTGTGTGTGTGAGAGAGAGATAGAGAGAGAGAGAGAGAAAGAAAGAAAGCGTGTAAAATTTTGGGAGAGATATTGTGTGTAGGAGAGATAAAATGTGAGGGTATGTGGAAGAGATTTGGAGAGATAAAGTTAAAATGGAGAGACTAGTTCAGAGAGGGAAAATTAAATTGTGAGAGAGTTATAGCGAGAGTTTAAGAGAAATAGTGTTTGCGAGAATGAGTTAGAATGATAAATTGAGAGAGCGAGTTTGAGAGAGAGTGAGAATGAGATAGAGACAGTTTGAGTCAGATTGTTTGAGAGAGTGAAATAGAGAAAGAAAGAGTTTAGTCAGAGATTTTGAGAGAACTTGAAATAGAGGGAGTTTGAGAGATAGAGAGAACGTTTGTGAGAGAGCATTTGAGAGAATTTGAGAAAGAGAAAGCGTTAGAGAAAGAAAGAGCCGTTGAGAGAGAGAGTGTTTGAGAGAGAGGTTAAGAGAGAGAGTATAATAAAGATAGTGTGAGAGAAATTGTGTGATATAGCGTGGATGTGAGTGTAGAGAGTGTGTGAGAGAGAGGGATAAAGTGTGAGAGAAAGAATGAGAAAAGATTATATTAAAGATAGTGTTTTATAGTGTGTGTGTGTGTGTGTGTGAGGGAGAGATTGGGAGAGAGTGTGTGAGAGCGTGGGAGTCTGATAGAAAGAGAGAATGTTAAAATATAGATGTGGTACTCAAACATTTGAAATATCATTTCCTCAAAATTAATTATCAACATGGAAACATAAGTGAACTTACTCTATTTGTAGGAATGTGAAAAGATATATGGGGTGTACAAAACATTACTAATTTTAAATATACACTCAAATTAAGCGTTAAAATGAAAACATAGCTTAACTTATGTATTTGTATTTTGTTACTATTTGCTAAAATGAACACTAAAACCCATTATTTGGAAAAAGTGAGCACCAAAACTCATACTTAGATAGTTAAAATGACTAACTTTTTTTTTAACACTATTCAAGTTCATTTTATCGTTTTTGAGCTTATAATACATACCAAAACATATTTAAAAAAATTGTATCATGCAAAAAACTAAACTTAGACAATATTTTCACGAACTTAACAACTTAACCTTTTAATTTTCAAATTATACTCACTATTATTAATTTAAATTTAAATTAATAATAACATTCCAATAAAAAATAAATATTTTCCCAGTTTAGGCATTCAAAGAGAAAAATGTGATGTGTTCGGACCAACAATTAATGAAGATTGAGTTATTATTTTTTAGCCAAGATGATATAAAGAATTAATAGCCAGAGCTATTATTATGCTTATTAGTGGGGATTACTTCGGGTTCGATTCCCGTGTCCAGGTGTCATTTTTCAATTTTCAGAATACAAGATGATATAGTTTATTTAGAGATTTACAGTCATGCAGCAAATAGTGGTTTCCATGATGATTAAACAAAGAATGAAACACTGAAAATTATCTGTGAGAATTGGGTTTCCGTGGAAAACTACTACTTTTCCCGATATCCTGGACTCCTAATCGTTAAAATGAGTGGTAGTTTGTCAAAATCTGTTCAGTCATTTCCTCATAATTACTATTACCGTAAGCGGGCTAATCAAATTATATATGGTAGGAAAGATATATTAACCTACAAATTTCATCTCATGGCCAATATGACTAAAAAGTAATCTATCTTTATTTATCTAACATAATGCACAATTGTCCATACCTATTAACGTAACTCAAATATAGGCTTTCATCTCACGCTGTATTCTTTGTTCAAGGTCAATCTTAAATTTATTATTATTTATTATTATTTAGCACCGCGTCTTACTACCCATTCGGTTTCTACGCTTAAGTACTAATTACACTAATGGACTAGGAATTGGAAAGGTGTAATTTAGAGGAAATGAACCCGCATTTGCGGGGAGGGAGAGTGGAAAACCATTTAGGAAAAACCACCCCAGTTCACCCGACTGAGATTCGAACCTCGATATCACCGTCCTTGGTGGTCAAGTCATTCTTTAAAATATTTTCTATTTTTTTATTAAATACTTAATAAGTGGTTTACTGTATTGGTAAAACATTTATGTCGTCCGCAGCTAAATAAAGGTTGGTGACTTCTGCTTTACAAATTATATCCAAGAAACAATTTAAAATTAGTAGAAAATTTTCAAACGGTAGCATAAAGCTACCATAGATCAACGATGGAATTTGTTTCTGATTGTTATTAAATGGCCGACGATTTTACACATCTATTACCGACTAACCCTTAAAATATGAGCGATAAATGACCCTAATACAGATTTAGCCCTAGATAGCTCAGTGGTAAGATATTGACGTGCTAAGTTGGAGGTTCCAGATTTAGTTCGAAATTTAAAAAGGATTTAAAAAAAAAGTTTATTATTTAAGTTCAATAATATAATTTAGGTTTGAAGTCATTTCACCATTTTATTATTTAAGTTCAATAATATAATTTAGGTTTGAAGTCATTTCACCATTTTATTAATGGTTTGGGCTTTCCGAATTTCTTCGTAAAAGCGTTTTATTGACTTGGAATGCTTATTACTTTTGCCTTTTACATATATTCTGCCATCTTTAAACTTTTGTGGGGCAATTTTTTTAAATAATAAAAATGTTCTTCTCACTATTATTACACCTCACACATACCTAAAGACATTAAATGCAACTATACTCAGCGACATTGAAAAAATCCTTTCAACAATCGTCGCACTTGCTACACGGACTTGAAAACGGTGGAGCCCAGGTAACAACAATCTTTAAAGAAAGATGGGGATGGGTCAGGCCAAAACCACTGGCAACATATTTATGGTTTCAAGGACAGACAGCTAGTGACGTGGAGTGAGAAGGGATGAGCTCTCTCTCTCTACTCTAACCGGGCCGTTCTGTTTCGGCTATTGCGGGGTTGCATCAGATATATTTTCAAAATCCGGGGGCAAAATATGTAGCACCTCAGCTCACATAAAATTTTATGAGTTTCAGATTGAATATTAATGTGATTGAAGTACCATTTTAAAGTTAAAAGAAGTCGGCACTAATTGATTTACTTCCCCCATTTATTACATACGTTTAAGTATACAAAATAATTAATTGAATATTGCATTTATTTGGCAGTTTTTTTATGCAATTGATTGAAGGTTCAGTGAAATAATATTTATTTCTCTTAATAAACCTCTTCAAGTACTTCTAACATTCCAAATATGAAATCTTTGCATTATTTGGTTTTTCTAAAAATCGTTGCATTAGATGCCAAAATTTCAAACTTTGAGTAAACACTGTGCTCAAAATATACATTTAATCTATATTTAATACACTGATCCAAGTTTGGTTTAAGAAGACCTACTAATATATATAAAATTTATACATTATTAATTTTGGGCCATACACCCTTAACTGATATATGAACTTCATCATCTTTCTTTGATAAAAACCATGGAAAATACTTTAACGATGTACTATCAATTCATCTCCTTGATACTCGATACCTTATTTGATACCATTAAACATAAAATTGAATAAATACTCATTTTGTAAGCATAGAAATTAGGTCAAAAGAAAAATACTTAATTTGTTTCAATTTATCTGTTTCCATAAGTAATCTTTCCACTTCACAAAATTTTGCGTTTGCAGAATTTACCAACAACATAATCCACATCCCTTGAACATAAATATAAATAGTGCCACACTTCATTTTTTACGTTCCATTTTGAATAGATTAACAGAAAAAAGTATTCAAATTAAGAATAAGAGAAAATAGTATCAGTTTATCACTATGAAATTCATTTTGAAAACGAGATCAAGTGTGAATGGAATACGGGAAGCGAAATAACCTTCTAAGTCATAAATTATATGACAGACAAGATTTAGGAATGTACTAAAAAAACTGAGTTTTTTTTTTACTCGAAGTCTTTTGAAAAGAAAAAAACTTTTTATAAATTTCAAAATAATACTTTTTAATCGTTTCGTTACCAAATTAATTTTCTTAAGTGAAAATTTATTTAAAAAAATGTTATTTTGGTGACACTGTTCAGGAAGACTATCGAAATCAAAGTTGACAAAATAATAATTATAATAATAATTATAGTAGTTATAATATTTGACGTCGATAGATAAAGATTTAATATTTAATGTGGATTATTTTAAAATCATTCAAATAAAAATTAGTAACCACTAATACGATGCAGCTGCGAGCTGGTCAATTCATTCGCTCACCACTCCCTTTCCAAAGCACTGACAAAATCAACCTCATGAAGTTAATGTTTACTCGGCTATTTCAATGAAAAATCAGTGTTCTCTTTAGGTTCATTTTCAAAATTTGATAAGTGAAAATCAACCTTGTGTCGACCGTGACCATGTTGATAAGATGCAAAAGAATGGAATGTTTATAATGATTGGAGGGAGGGGAGATTATAGCTGAGCAAAAAGATTAGTAGGACAAAGCAAAACTACAACTAGTAACTAATGTCTAGCCGCTAGCGTTGTTCCGATTATTATCGTTTCTCCCTTCCTTCACTACTTCTCAAAATCATTCGAATAGTTCATTCAATTATTTTTAAAGGAATCGAATGATTATCCAATTATTTAAATCATTCTATTATGTCCATCATTATTCCCAACTTGTTTGAGGAGTTAGCCCTGTTGAATACTAAAGAATGGTATTGAGATTGTTATCGCATAGGATCGATTATTGCGATACCAGTCGAAACCAAGGGTACCGAGGAATTGAATTTCTGTTTAGGTCCACCACTAATATAATATATATATGTATATACTGTATATATATTGTGCACACATATATATGTATATACTGTGCATATATATATATATATATATATATATATATATATATATATGCGTGTCTGGTTTACATCACTCGTAGCCCAGTAGTGGAAAGATAAGACAATACTAATGTACCTTAACCCAGGGGACGCTCGAATGTACTAATAGTACATCCTTTCCGTGGAGGATCTTTCCATGTCTCGATGAGATGATATGATGATAGTGAATATGAGAGTGTAGAACCAGTTGAAATTCTTAAACCTAGCTTAAGCATAACTAACCAAATCCTGACAACCGTTTGGATAATTCCCCTTTCGAGAAAACTACCTATGGTACCGGCCGGGAATCTAACCTGGAACCCTTAGGTTCGTAGCCAGGTGTGCTGGTTTTTACGATCTATGATCATCGTTCATGCATGATACTTACATGGTAGATGTACTTGATCATCGTTCATTGATAAGGACTAGGCATCACACACAACATAGTATTGGAGTCATGATTGTTACTTACTCAACATCTGTACATCTAAGACATATAACATATATTTACGAGGTTTGATCATCATTCATCGAGCACAATCGTTTATCATACTTTTATTACATACGATGAGTGCCCATTGATCAGTCATGCTTGTCTTTCGGCTTTGATCATGCCATATATAATACTCGATTAGAGTTGTACACAATACTTAGAACACTTATTGGTCTCTTATTGGTCAGGGTTATGTATCATCTTTGATAATACGAAGCATTATACTTTTATGACATTTATTCATCATTCAGTTATAAGAATCATACATCGTACTTATTCGGTATATGTACTAGATCATCATTCACTGATCAGAACTTGATCACAAACCTGTTCAGACCTGAGCTGAGTATAACATTATTAGAATGGAACTCTAAGCTTGTGTTTTTCATCATCAGAATAACATGTAGCATGAATTAAGTTTAATAAATCATCTGAACTTAGCATATTCACACAAACTCATCCACGTATGTATAGGAAAGGTAAATTATAACTTAGCATAGATTTGCTTCCCTAAGTTTCCGTTTATAACGGGTTTGAATCATAACGCTTAGGTTCGAACACATTATCCTGGTAGAGATGAGTATCTCCCCTATCTTCACCCGTAAGAATATACTGACTTCCGCTTCACTGAGTCGACTTTAAGAATATGGACTAGGTGGGCAAGACTTCAGGGTGCGCTGAGGGGGGTTAAATAAGGCTATTCAAAGTCAAGTTTTGCTAAACTTAATAAATATCATTTAATTTAGTGAAGGTGACCTGGTGGTCTAGGGGTAAGGTGTCAGACTTCTGTGCTGAGGGTCCGGGGTTCAATCCTCGGTTCCGGCACAGATTTATCTGATTGCCAAACCCTTCCTTCACCTCTGACAAGATGTGTATTAATCACAACTTGTGAATGTGAGGAATGCCAGGCCTCCACCGTGGTTCGGATTCCACGTTAAACTGTAGGTCCTCCATTTCATCTCACAATCAACCTACCATTGCACATTAGCGTAAGTGCGTATAACCCGAACGGGTAGTAAGACGCGGTGCTAATAATAATAATAATAATAATAATTTAGTGAAGTACTTTAGAATGACAACATTAGAGGAGCCTTTAATAAACAAAACTATCCTAAAACTAGGCAAATGTATTTGACACAAACATATTATTCATGTAAATAAACCACAGCCTATTACTGTATTTGGACAGTATATAACTGTATTTTTTTTTCTTTTTTGAATTCTAATCAAATTGCCTATGACCTTCAATTTTAGAAATGTATCGCAAAAAATAAGGGCAAAATTCTGTCGTTAAAGGCCTTCCGGTTCCTGAGAAAATATATAATTATAAAACAACATTGGTGTTTATTTATATAAAACCAAAGTGTCCTGGAATTTTCTCTTCATTTAAAAAGTTTGTCATCTAATGCTGCTATGCTCATGGCAGATATTCAAGAACGGTTGATGTCACCATGTGAAGAAAATTAAACTCTATGTTTTTGCTGAATCAATATTTTATTTATTTTGGCCAAAAATGTGTTTATATAAAACACTAGCCTTAACTCGCGTCCCCTACCTCCCCATCTTAATCTAGTTTATTGATTTGTTAGATTAGGGTAAAATTAAGATAATTTTAAATTAAATTTACATATTTTTTAGCACCATGTCTAACTACTTGTTCAGGTTATATCCATAAGTACTAATTACACTAGTAATTTATGGACGAGGAAAGTTGAGTTTAGAGAACGTATGCCCGCACTCACGTGGAGGGAGAGTGGAAAAAAATTTCGGAAAAATCACTCTCGGTACACGCGACAAGGATTTCAACCCTGATCTTCCTGTCATTGGCATTCTAGCTCAACATGAGAGTGACGCCTTAGACTATGTGGCCACCAAAGCAGGTAAACTTTCTTTAGGTCAGGATAAACTAAAAGAGGTTTAGGTTAATACTGTATCAAAGTAGGATATATTTAAGATTGTTTAAGTTGGGTAGCATATGTTTAAACTATTATTATTACTAAGGTTTATAGGCACGTTGATACGAATTGATCTTAGCACCTAATATTTAATAATATTAAGTTAAAAGTTTTGAAATATTAATTATTGTTAAGCTTGGCTGTAAGATATAAGCTAACAAGATTAGAATGCAAAACTTACGACAATTATGTACGATTAAATTTTAATAATTGAATGAGAAATGTAAAAATACTTTATTTAAAATATATATAGTGTTTACTTAAAATGTACCATAAACACAAATGTTTTAAGAACATTCGTAGAATTTTAGTTATATTTTTTTGAAACACGCGTTTTTCTAACTTTGATTATTTAAATTGACAATTATCTTAGAATATTACATAAGAATTTATGAATTAATAATTCTATTTTATATTTTACCCAAGTTATAAAGCCATTAAATACCGTAAATTGGGGTGAATAGGAACGGTGGGGTGAATAGGAAAGAGACTTCATGAAATAAGAAAAACATTACCCTAAAAAAATTACTCTTTTATAGATGTTTCGTTTTGCCAGTTGGCTAACATGATAATGCGTTGGAAAATCAAGTTATGTGTTATTGGCATCACTGCTTTCATATTTACAAGAGTGTAAACAAGCCATTAAAAACCACGGATATTTGACATCGCCAAAACTTCTCCTGTAAGTACAAAATTACTGTTAATATAGACGTAAGGCTATTATTTTTTAATTTACTGTGGGCCTATATAACGATATATCATAATAACATTTCCTTTTATCTTTCACAGTGAATGTGAAAAACAATTACTAGCTGTGACGTCATATATTTGTAATCTGTAGGGTGAATAGGAACACGATGTTTTTGTGTTCCTATTCGCCCCACAAATATCGTGTTTTTATTCCTTTTTTCCCATAGAGTAATATATGTTTCATGTGACGACTAAATATAATACTCCTAAGAAGGGGTCTATTTACTTTTATACTATAATAAGTGTTTTTGTTG
This sequence comes from Timema podura, assembly GCA_033556935.1. Taxonomy (NCBI): domain Eukaryota; kingdom Metazoa; phylum Arthropoda; class Insecta; order Phasmatodea; family Timematidae; genus Timema; species Timema podura. The sequence goes on from JAVRXN010000010.1 coordinate 14,432,317, forward strand.
CAGGTTTTGGCAAAATGCCGCGAAAAATATCAACCTGTAGCTCTAAAGAGCATGAATAAGAAGTACATACCAGAATATCTAAAGCAAACCATTGATGATATTAAAAAAGGGCTTAGTTAAAGGAAATGTTCTCAAAAGTTCAATATTCCGACTACTATCCTACGTATACATGTGAAAAATTATCAAACGAAGAAATAAGGACAGACACCACTAAATGAAGAAGTAGAGGCAATTTTAGTTAGTAGTTTGAGAGTTTTTAGCGACCGGGGCTACCCTCTTAATTCACTCACCTTACAGTTACTAGTGAGAGATTATCTTGAACGCCAAGGAAAAATTGTACAAAAGTTCATGAACAACACTCCTGACCGTGATTGGGTGCATTCTTTTCTAACTCGTCATAAAAACTCATTGTCATCAAAAATGTGCCAGAATATCGAAAGGTTGAGGGCAGCTGTGTCTCCTGATATCGTCAACAAATATTTTGACGAGCTTGAACGAGAGCCTAAGGAAGTACCAGCAAGTCACATCCTCAATTATGATGGACGACCCAGGAAAACGTAAATTGATCTTCAGGCGTGGATGCAAGTACCCAGAAAGGGTACTAAACTCTTCAAAAGCATCTACGTCAGTGATGTTTGCTGCAAATGGAGAAGGCAAAATACTGCCTCCTTATGTAGTTTATAGGGCGCAGCATTAGTACGATAGTTGGAAGAAGGGAGGTCAAAAGAAATCACGATTCAATTGAACCAAGTCAGGCTGGTTTGACATTTTCTGCTTTGCAGACCGGGTAGAATCAATTGCAATCCCCCTTTTTAAAGACCTCTAAGGGACAAAATACTTGATTGGGGCATCTTGTCGTCTCATTTGTCGTTAGATTTGATCACTCTATGCAAAGAAAGGAACATCAAGTTTATAGTTTCACCCAGTTATTCCACTCATCTCACCCAACCATTCGACGTGGCATTTTTCAGGCCTATGAAAATTTCTTGGCGTCAAATCATTGAAGAATGGAAAAAAGGACCAGGCAGAGGTGAAGCTACTGTCCCCAAACATAAGTTCCCTGGTATGTTGAAAAACTGTGCGATTCTCTTAAGGAGGAAAACGTTAAATCTGGGTTCAAAAAATGTGTCATTGTGCCTTTAGATCGTACTGAAGTTCTTCAGATGTTGCCAATCTCAGACACTAGTATTGGTAACAGTAATCGGAGTGGAAGTCAATTAGGAATAAAGAAACCATTGTCAGAACCGGTTCGGGTAGAAGCAATTGACAAGACATTCAAAGAATTGTTGCAGATATTAAGACAGTTTGATACTGCTCAGACACCAAAGAATAAGAGAACAAAACTTAACGTCACACCTGGAAAAAGTATTGAAGGGACAGACTTAGAAGAACTATGTGTGGTTGACTCTGAACCAGGAACTTCAGGAATTCAAAGCAATGATTCAAGTAATCCAGATGCGAGAGAACCAGCACCCAAAACAACTAAAGGACGTCCCAAAAAGAAGCCAAGATTATCCCCAGAATCAAGTTCTTCGAATGACTCGGACTACTTCCAACAAGATAGTGACAAAGAGCTTGTGTTATCAACAACATCTGATGAAGAATCTAACATTCAAATTCCAGACAGTACTAGACCACCTGAGACTTTTTATAGCCTGGAGACTTCCTAGTGGTCAATTCTCAGTTCAATTGACCAGGTTTCTAAAATGACCTCCTTGTCCACCGAAAACCAAGCAAGATAAAACTAAGGCCTTATTCCATGTTCCCATCGATACAAATTTCAGACAACCTTGAAATACACATAAGCATTCACCAATACTTATTTTATTTATATTTCATCTTCTCCCATCACAAAATTTATGTCTAAATTTCAATAAAATGAAGGATTTCAAGCATGTTTATAAGAAGTTGCATACAAGCGTTTAGTAACTCTAATTGGAGCAAGTTTTTATTCTGTTTACTGTTTCTGTTTACAAATAACTGGTTTAAGTTTGATCAACACATTTTGAAATATACAAATATATAGACAAATTGTCACATTTTCACTGGCCTTGAAAAATACGAAGAAAGAGTGTGGATGGTCTTTTCGTCAAAGTATATCTCCCTTAACTTCAGCTGCTATGCTACATCAACCACTCATAAGTCTTAACACCTTTGCAATATCCCTCAAAATGTTAGCTCACAAGTGTAACGTGCCACCTTAATGTGTTTACTAGTATAAACATTAAAATCTATCACCCATAAACAATGTTAAGAAATTGGTATGCGTTTTACTCATAATCTTCAGAAGTATTCCTTGAATATATCTTATTATTTTGAATATATTAATAAGCTAGAAAGTTAAGTCTATTTGGTAGCAGTAATATTTATTGAACATTTCTCTTTGCAGTGAATTAAAAATGTATTATATCTAATTAATTATTCAATGTGGAATAATGTATCACAAGAAAAAATACCCAAGCAGCTTGTACAATTTTTTTACGAACTTAGATTTTATAAACTTACTATAATAATAAGAATAAGATTTAGAATAACTTTACCAACTCTTTATCGTGTTGTTTATCTGTCTTCCAATATATTTTGTGTCCACAGGTGGATCGTACTCCAATGGAGGCTATGGAAGTTCAAGTTCAAGTTATGGTTTTGAAACTGGTTCCTTTTCGGATGCCTTCCCAGAATTTATGGGATATTATGGTATCCCCCAAACCTATTCCAATTATCCCTTTCACAACCCATATGCTTTTATGCCTTTTGATTTTGCAAGCTTTTCGGAACAGTATTTTCGTCAATTGCAGGCCCTTGCTCAGCAACACGCTTACGCTCAAAGGTAAGGTCCATAGTTTTGGTTTTTGTAGTGTTAGATCAGCTTACGTGTATTTTTAGTAAAGCATAGACCACTAAAAAATACAATTTTCTCGTATTCATATGGCACTGATAGCACGCATTATTTATTAATTTTACATTAAAATTACTATTATTATTATTATTTTTATTAATATTATCACCACCACATCATTTATTCTATGCACTTTTACAACTAAATATACATAACAAAATACGATAATAAAATAACATACAAATGAAATAAAAAGGAAATGCTAAAAATTAACCACTTTAAAACCCAAAAATAGATAATGTTCACAAACCAGAGATACACAAGATTAAGTTATTATTCAAGTCTAAAATAGTAAATATACCTTCAACAATTAGTGAGAAAACTAAATAATGTATATCGAAGAAACATTCATTTAAATGTTTTATCAATAACTCTAATGACTGTTATTTTAATATACTAAATATATATTTTATATATATATAATGCTAAATATACTAAATATTTAGCGTAAACGGATTTTAAGCCGAAAACCAAATTTGGGGTTTCCCAAAGTTAAAAATAGGTTTGTTGCTGAAGGATATGTATGCCATACTCATTTTCAAAGTATGAAGCCTAGGATTTGTTTAGTAGACGTTAATTAGTACTCCTTTTAAAAAGTTGTCAAATATTATGAAAAAGTGGGAAGACAACATAACGATTCGTCAATTATACATAGATTCTTAAAAGGCCTATGATTATCTTAAAGGAAACAAATTAGATGAAGTTTTAGTAAGGTTTGAGATACCCAAAGTCTTGTTTAGCTAATTGAGGTAAGTTTTAGAGATACGCACGGCAGGGTACAGGTTGGATGTCACTTATCAGATACTTTCTAAATACATAATGTGTTGAACCAAGGAGATGCACTTTCCCCAGTACTTAAATCTAGCCTTAGAGTATGTTATTAGGGTAGTGCAATAGAGCAGGGAAGGGTTGATTTTAAACGATACAATGCAACTATTAGGATGTACAGATGATTGAGCTTTGTTAGGCAATAGTAAGAAAACTATTGAGAGAAATGCGGACATTTTATTAGAGAGTTGTAAGGAAATAGGTTTAGTAGTGAACGCTGAAAAGACTATGTATACACAGAGAACACAAATTGTGGACGTTAATTTAGATACTACTTCGAACAACATATCATTTGATGGGGTTTATGAGTTTAAATATTTAAGAACATTTTTTAACTACCAATAACGATATTAGATTGGAATTTTAAAAAATAATACAGACGGGAAATGCACGATACTACTCGGTCAGTAAGTTTTTGACATATCGCCTGCTTTCAAGGAACGTAAAACTAAGAATAAACAAAATAATAATTTTAACCATTGTTCTCTATGGGCGTTAAACGTGGTATCTTACCTTACATGACGAAAATAAATTAAGGGTGTTCGAAAACATATAGTTATGAGTTACATAATCTGTACTCATTACAAGATTGTTAGGATAAACAATCCTCGTAGATTACGTGGGCATGACATGCAGCACAAATGGGAGAATCTAGAACCGTGTTCAGGGTACTGACTGGTAAACCCAATAAGAAGAGATCATTGGGAGGAGCTGGACGCAGATGGAAGGATAACAATAGAATGGACCTGAAAGAGATACGATGTAATGAGGTTGACTGGATAGAACTAACTCAAGAAGGGATAGGGTGTAACGAGGTGGACTGGATAGAACTAGCTCAAGATAGGGATAGGGTGTAATTAGATGGACTGGATAGGACTAGCTCAAGATAGGGATAGGGTGTAATGAGGTGGACTGGATTGAACTAGCTCAAGATAGAGATAGGGTGTAATGAGGTGGACTGGATAGAACTAAGTCAAGATAGAGATAGGGTGTAATGAGGTGGACTGGATAGAACTAAGTCAAGATAGAGATAGGGTGTAATGAGGTGGACTGGATAGAACTAGCTCAAGATAGGTATAGGGTGTAATGAGGTGGACTGGATAGAACTAAGTCAAGATAGAGATAGGGTGTAATGAGGTAAACTGGATAGAACTAGCTCAAGATAGGTATAGGGTGTAATGAGGTGGACTGGATAGAACTAAGTCAAGATAGGGATAGGTGGCCTAATTTTGTAAGTGCGGCAATGAACTTTCGAGTTCCTAATGCCATAGAGTAAACAATTGAGTAATTATTATTATTTTATTTCTATAATGTGCCTATATATTCTCGTGAACACGTTTATACTTTATTACGAGAGAGAGGAAGTATTGAAATCGTAAAAAAAAAAATTGAACTTGAGATGTTGATGGATGTTTGCGTTTTATGAGCCCCTAAATCCTAAAACGTAGTTTCCGCGATGTCGTGCAGATGTCTGTTGATCTGTCTGTGTGTCTATGTCTGTATCCTGGCCTATAGAGTCAAAACTATTTGATGATCGGGCTATTGCCCGGTGTCCAGGGTTTTTATAGGGTTCCCAGAGTTTTTTGAATTGGCTATTTAACTTTAAAATGAAGGGTAGTTAACTTAAGGGCAAAAATATGAAAAATTGACTTTCTTGAAATCCTGCAGTAAATATTATAATTACAATTCATAGGCCTATCTAGGTATTGTTTAACATTACAAACAAAATGGCGCATCTCATTTTCCCATAAAAATGACCTTGAGGGTACCTTATACTAGCATAAATAACCAATTTTGATCATACTCAGCAACTATTTGTGATACAAAATAACTTTAACATTGAAAAGTTGTAGGGCTCTTACGGATTCAGCAATCTTTATTTGAAAAAACATTTTATTGAAACAATACTTTCCGAGCTACAGACCAATTTATTTATTTAAATATAGCTTTGGGAAATGGTGATTTTAAAATGTACAGAAAGAATAATAACGATGTTTCTGTAACTATATAGTATTATTCCATGTATACTCTTTGGCGTAATGCTATGCTTTTCTTTCATTATATTGTTGCAACCAAGTACCGTACCTTATTTCTTTCACATATATTATGCTCTTTATTAGACAGAAATTGATTACAAATGAATTCCATCCATTTGTACACTAAATTTGTGGCTATACTCATGGAATAGGTCCAGTTTTGTTTCAAATTTTTATTTTTTTAAATGTATAGACTTCATGTCTGTATTTGTTTTTTTCTCTATTTTCATATTTTTGTAATAGTATTTTCCTACATGGCGCATGTAAGGTACACGCTGTTTACTTTGAAAAGTAGCAGTATAGCCTTGATGTATTACACTATGGCCTATCTTATATGACATACCATAGTGGAAAAATCTAAGAAGCTTGCTACCTTACAGGGTAAACTAAAGGTTTCCGGTTTGTAAGAAAATGGCCCCATTTTTGTGTAAAGGAACGAGAAATCCTGTGCGGAACGCAACATCATCTATTTCTCTAGGCAATGTATTTGCATTTCAAGATTAAATAAACAATGACATACGTAGAATTGTGACACAAAATTTTAAGTGTCAAACTATGTATCCCTTCTGCCTAAATATTAATGATAGTCTTGAAAATTCATAACGTTCTTGATATAAGGCTGATGACAGTGTGACCGCTTGGATCTTTGGTGCATCACAGTTAAGGCACCGGACCCCTTGCCCCAAAGGTTCATAGCTTAGTGGGGCCACGGTCACTGACCAGGAGGATTACCCTCATAGCTTAGTGGGGCCACGGTCACTGACCAGGAGGATTACCATCATAGCTTAGTGGGGCCACGGTCACTGACCAGGAGGATTACCATCATAGCTTAGTGGGGCCACGGTCACTGACCAGGAGGATTACCATCATAGCTTAGTGGGAACACGGTCACTGACCAGGAGGATTACCATCATAGCTTAGTGGGAACACGGTCATGACCAGGGATTACCATCATAGCTTAGTGGAAACACGGTCACTGACCAGAGGATTACATCATAGCTTAGTGGGAACACGGTCACTGACCAGGAGGATTACCATCATAGCTTAGTGGGAACACGGTCACTGACCAGGAGGATTACCATCATAGCTTAGTGGGGCCACGGTCACTGACCAGGAGGATTACCATCATAGCTTAGTGGGAACACGGTCACTGACCAGGAGGATTACCATCATAGCTTAGTGGGAACACGGTCACTGACCAGGAGGATTACCATCATAGCTTAGTGGGAACACGGTCACTGACCAGGAGGATTACCATCATAGCTTAGTGGGAACACGGTCACTGACCAGGAGGATTACCATCATAGCTTAGTGGGAACACGGTCACTGACCAGGAGGATTACCATCATAGCTTAGTGGGAACCCCGGTCACTGACCAGGAGGATTACCATCATAGCTTAGTGGGAACACGGTCACTGACCAGGAGCACTATAACAGATAGACCTGCTGGTAGATATGAATAAAGCCCCACCGATATATTTGCCTTTTATTAGGATAGACTTGGTTTTGGTTAGGTTAGGTTATATTAGATTAATATTTTATTGTGTCTTATTATCAATCACTTGCTGTTTTTCTCTCAGCTTGAGAAAACATTTACAACCATCCTAAACGGAGTGGCACAACAGCCAGGGCCAAGTTAGTACACTAACACACCTTGTAATGTAGGATTATCGCTTACTTTTAAAACGCATGTGAACGAGTGCCCAACTGCAATACGCCCTGATTCTTTCTAGTTGAAAACAATATTCTACACCTGAAACTTGAAAGGATTTTATTAATCTATGTAAGGATAAGTGTACAGTTCAATAGTGTAGAATTTAATAAGAGCAATACGAATTATGTTTTATCACCCTCCAGCTATTACGTTCCCAGTGTGTTAAGTAACAAAGTTGACTACAAATCTGCTTACAGCAGCTATGGTAATGGCAATTTCGACACGTCAAGTAGTTCTGGAAATAATGGAGGCCTTGGTTTCAATACATATACTCCTGAATACAGATTTGGAGGATTTGGTCCTGGATTCTTCAGAAGCCCAGAAGCCTTTGGAGGTAATAGTGGAAGCTACAGCAACCCAAATGTGAATGAGGGTTTCTTCAAAACTCCAGGAAATGATGAAAATGTTGGAGCATTCGCCACGGCAAATATTACACCCCAAGGTAAAATATTTAGTTAAAAAAATCAGGGAATATTATTACTCTTGTTATTATTTTAAGTTAATTCATATTTTTAGCCTTTTAGTGTAACTAGATTTAAAAGAAATGATTTAAGTAGAGGCCTACTACAGTACTTACATTTATTGCCTGGAAAAAACCACAAACTACTAGTAGTTATGTAAACACTAGACCTTGCTTGCTGCATGTTCTTATCGTTACTAGTTTCTTAAAATTGATCTTTGGATTTAATGTTGTTTCTAAAATATCTCCTAGAACTTGAAGTTGATATTTTTCCTTGTAATCAAGTTAGACAGAAAAATAATGAAAACTATATTCAATATTGAATTATATTAGTAAGCTATGACATCTGTTCACGTGGTTTTAGACGTCAGTCTCGCAATAAATGTAAATTAAAATAATCTACACACGCCATTCGGCCTAGGTTCACTTAATGTTTTGACAAATTTCGTTTAAAATTGGTCAACACGTTTGGCAGTAATCACGAAACAAATAGACATACGGAATGAGATGCCAAACGGTCGAGTTAAAACAGGACCTTGGCTGACTGCACTTAGTCAATAAAATTAAAATATTGCATCAAATTAATATTTCAGCCAGCATCTTAAAAACCAAAATAACGATTAGAAAATCGAATTGAATAATTTTTAGATGATTTTCTTAATACAGGAGTTAAAAAATGTCAAATCTGAAAATGTTATATCAATAATACTTTTACCTTGTAGCTTAAATAAGTAACTTATTTTAATGCTTTATTATCGACTTAAACGTTTTCAGACTATAATAAATAGACGGTAGTGAATCATTTATTTATTCCAACCTGCAAATGAGTAGTTTGAGAAATCTTACCATTGTCAATATAGTCATTTAATATAAGAGAATAAAACCACTTCTTCCAAATTTATACTTTATTAAGAAGCTAGTAAGGTAGTGTTTCAATTAGGTTTTTCCTCCGTTCCTCCATATTACTTTTATGTACTATCACCTGCTTCGGTTGTTGAGTGGTCTAACAGATCAACACTCCCCAAGCGGTTTGTAATCATCGTCCATCTAGACGAAAATCGACTGGATTAATTACTAATGCGTCACTCTCACATAACTCTCACAATAAACTGAGCTACTGATGACGCAGAGATTTGGTTTTATTCTGGGATGGGTGTAATGAGGGTGTTTCTTCTAAATAGTTTTCCACTCTCCCTCCAATCGAATGGGGGTATTCTTCCTCTAAATCAAACCGTCCTCATTCCTAGCACATTAGCATAATTAGTACATAGTCGTGTAACGGATAGTAAGACGCTGTACTAAAATAATTAAAAAATATATTTAATAAATTAGTAATTACTTTGATTCTAAAGTAATTTATATAGATTTTATTTCTTACTAGCATTTACCCGCGGCTTCGCTCGCGTTAAACGACATTCAAGAGCAGTGTTTTACGTGCGTACGAAGATTCACGAATAAATACGGATTCACCCCCCCTCCCCCCAACCCCTCCACTACCTCTGTTCATATCACTTGTCATCTTCTGTACCCGCAATACCAGCCGCAACAAAGTTCACTGCATACACCTGGTTTATTAGACACTATTTTGCTTGCTGATTAGCTACGTGATGTTATATAGCTTACCATGGTTACCTTTAGAAATAACGAGCACAACAGATAAGTCCCATCTCGATCTGATGAAAACTTTCTAAGTTGACTGGCAACAAATAGACAAATCGAACGTACAGACAGATTTAGAGTTTTATTATATGTGTGTAGATGTTAGGGCTATAAACCTTAATTATGGTTCTGATTTATTATTCAAAGTTTAGATTTCTTATTCCATTGTTTGATATTATTATTATTATTTTGGTTCTGATTTTTAAAATTTTCTCAGTATCACATGAACTACTCGGTTTTAAATGGCTATTTTAATTAAAAGAATTTTTTTTTAGTTTTTTGTCCCACGTCCACAATGTGAAGGATAAAATGTTATTCTTATGGGAGAGCAGAATTGGCGTTTATATTATTTTAATAAGTGATGTTTTGTTTACTTCTCTAAAAATATATTTTTTCGGATAAAAAATAAAATTAAAATTCAACAATATGTGGTACCATGCATGTATTTTTTTAAAAATTTAATCGACTTATTAAAATAACATTACTACTATAATATATTTTTATAATTACTCATGTAGCTTGCCTGACACCAATTTGGAGGTTAACCCTCATTTTTAATTCCACACAGTAATTGTAGTGTTTAAAAAAAGGAATTTCTTTGATTTTTATGTTAAAGCCTTCATGAGGATTTGATGTTTGTCTGCACTGCGTCTTACTACCTGTTCAGGTGTTCAGGTTATACGCACGTGTACTAATATTACGCTATTGAGTTAGGGATGGGGAAGGTTGAATTTAGAGGAAATGTACCTCATTTAGGTGGAGAGAGAATGAATAACCATTTTAACAAACCTCTCAGTAGACCCGATCGGGATATGAACCCCGTTTTCCAGTCCATCAGTAGTCTAGTCTAAAATGAGATTGATGCCTTAAACCATTTACAAAGCAAGACAAATGTTTACATTGTTGAAGTGACCTGTTAAGTTTGAAGAATATCCCAAATTTTAATATAAGCTATTTCAAGCAACAAATTAGTAATTTTTAATTATATTTATCTTGTTAGTAAGTTGTTTCAGTTAAAATATAAATGCTTTTGTTAAATACTGTACCACCTAGTATCAGTAGATAATCTTGATTTGGTCCTATAAACATTTTTAATACCACTATTCACCTTTTCTCAAAACGTTATAGAACAGTCTAAATATTGTTTGAAAATTGAACTGTATTTTATCAGATAGGAATTGGTGATTGTAGACGGAACGTTGTAATCTATTTGAAGCCTTATCAAATTTTGTCTTTTAATTTTACCTTTTATTTGCACACTAGCGTGATATTCTTGTAATATTACCAGTTTTAAAATAGTTCACTGTTTTTTTGTCACTTTTGGACAGTCAATATTAATATCCTAACATACTCACACCTGTACACAGCATTTTCTACTGCAGGTCAAAGGAATGTGCATTTATCATATTTACAAACAGTAATATATTAAGTACGTAATTAAAAGCTTTTTTATTAGATTAATTTGTTTTATAGACTCTATATATATATATGTTCTGGAAAATATATTATTGATAATCTGATTTTAACGTTTTTTAAAGTAAGTTTAAAATATATTAATTTGAGATAAGAGAGTCCCATATTGCTATTGATTTAATTAAAATAGATTTGTTTGTTTTTAAAAACATGTGGGTGTTTGATGTTTTTGAGTGGTTTTGGAAGGTGGTTGTACATTTGGTAGCTATGAAATGAGAACGTGTTTTTTCCGTACTCTGTCCTAATTGAATGTAGGTATAACTCACCATAATAATAGGTACTATAATCATTTATAGCCACGGTGGGCACGTAAACTAAATACCCAGCTCATTTATCTAGTCTACCAGTAAAGGGGATTCCGGGGTTCAAATCCCAGCCAGTTGTACTAGGAATGTTTTTCCTAAACGTTTTCTTACCATTCCTGCATGTAAAAGAGGGTGCATTTCACCTAACTGCTCATGCGATCAGTTAAAATATTGTATTTACAGTAATGAGGTCAGGTTTCAAATCTCGTCTGAGATGTAGTTTTCCACATGTGATCCATCACTGTGGTTTACCATGGCCTTGTCACGTGAATACAAGTACATTTCCTCTAATATACCCCTTTGAATAAGTCAGGACCCGTGATATATATCACTAGATGGTAAGGGCCAGGTATTTTTTAAAAGGAGCTGAACTATGCTAATAATTGATTTCTAGGTGGTCATGGAACAGTTGGTGTCCTCCCAGGTCTAGCTACTAGATTCAGTTCTGACGAAGGTGGCAACACTCCTCCCAATGGCAATTCCTTCGGAGTCTTTACTTCCTCCTCCAGTGGCTCCTCTGACGTCAACGGCAAGAAAACCAGCTACAAGACAGCCACGTCTGCTATTAACGACAACGGCAAGATTACTGTATATACCGCAAATGATCCAAATCATGTATAAAGGCAACTTTTTACTACACATACTATTAAGAAAAAGTAATTTAATTAAATATATCAAAGCAATCAAAGTTATGGAACCAATCTTTAATGTGTAAGTTCATCTTAATATTTTTTATTCCAAACTTATTTTATTTTAATTCCATTTTATATTCTTTCATCAATAACGTAAACACTTTTAAATACGTTCAATGCCTTCTATAATAATGTTATCATCTTAGTGGCGTAAAATGTAACACAAATACAATTTAATTTTTCTTAACTACTGTTTGCTTAAATAACATGTTTTGGGTTGAGTTGCTTAAATTTTCCTTTTCTTATTTTTATTGGTTTAGTGCTTCACAGCTTACTCAACATAGCTTACACACTAGCTATTTAAGTACACAAGATGAAAAGTGGTAATTTCAATTAGATACTTTATCATCCACCTGGGTAAAGATAACATAACACTAGGGGGTCGTGGGTTACACCCTTTCTACACCAGTACTAGATTAAAAGTTTGGTTTACCGCTTCAAAGTGAAGCCCTTTAGCAGTGAGCTATCTGGCTGTTTTCTTCTTATTTTATCCCTCACTCTACAACTATAATATTATGCTAGTTTATAATAATATTAATAATAAGCATTGTGTCACTTTATTTTGTATTATTTTAGTAACTGTCGATTGGTCTTACTGTATCACAATAAAAAAAGGTAGCAATGATGATTATCTCTTAAATAAAGTTGTCTACATCAACGTTCCTTTAAAATGTAGATTTTTGTGTAGTTTATACGATTCGATTACAATAAGATTTTATGTTTCAATAATTATATTGGATCAGTTATTTTTGAAATAAAATCAATTTATATCAAATTGTTGTCAGTGCTCTAGTTTGAACAAAATAATTTAATATTTGCAATTAGTAAAACAATAAAATACTGTGATTTTGATTTGTATCCATCCTTTTTAAAGAAAGAAATTATGTAAGTATGAACTAGAAATATTTAGATGAGAAACAATCAGAGCAAAAGTATAATTGCTATACTTTACTGTGAGGGTTCTGGCTTCGAGACTTCCGAATTTGACTTGAGTGTCTCAATAAACTATTCTATCTGCATGTATTTGTGAGGGGACACGGGATATGTAGGATATTCTAAATACTTATTTAATTGAAGGGGTTGGCCTGAAAGTAGTTGTCTATGTTTTCAAAATATTATGAATCGCTCTCTCCTGTAAGGGGGCGGCCAGACTGAGTGAGCGACTAAAATATAAAATAGAACACATTGGTTGTAATGAGAGGTGGCCAGACTGGAGCGCACGAGCGAGTGACTGAGCGCGCACGCTTGAAAGATAGAACTGGTTCTATTTTTCAAGCACGCGTGCTCGACCCGGTACAGTCTAGTTTACAGGCGCTAGGCAATATTATTATATGTTGGTTCTCATTTTGACATTTTTATTACTATCGATAGGTTTAGCACACTTGCTACTAACGGCCTGGTTTAATTGGTAAGATCATAAACCATACTTATATATATATAAGTATATATATATACTTATATATATATATATAATTGATATGTTAAAATACTTTAATATTATCAAGGTAGGTCTTTACAAATAACAATCACCATTAGCGTGGAGAGAGGAGGAGAAAATCACAACAATAAATAACTTGTCAGGAACCACCCTCAGTTCACTGAGCCAAGATACGTAGCCTCCTCGTCAACAACTATCGAGAGCTATCTGCTAATTACGCGCTCGCTCGCTCGCACGCTTGTCAGTCTGGCCGAACCCTAAGGCAAAGTAAATGTTTAAGTGTGGAGGCGACACCCTTCAATCCTATGTTCTTATCGTAGCTATTCCCGGCGAAGTAGCCTTTGCTCTCACGTCATACAAACCTTTTATAATGTTTATTTTTTACATCATTCAACTGTAGATCCGAGATTTTATCAACATGATCTAATGATTTTTAGTGGCTGTTCGCTAATTTTTTCTGTGGCTTTACGTATGACAGAAACATTTTTTGTCGTTCTAGCATACGCTAGTCATAAGTCCCACGCGTGTGGTGGTCATTACTTGCTGTTATGACCCTACCATCGGACTCACCTAAAACATAACAAATGGGTAACTCTTAGACACCTAGTTGCAATAAATAAGCCAAGATAAGGTAAAAAAATTCAAGACGAGAACTCACCCATTGTGTTTACAGTAAATATAATCCACATGTTCTATTCACGCATCGCTACTTATTTTCATCACTCGCTAAATCGAGGTGATTATTAAATTTAAAATTCTTCAGAAGAATTGAAGATTGTCCCATGTTAGCTAACTGATTATCAATTCTACTGAAAAGATACGAAAAGACCGGGATGAGCCGTGTTCTCGGTAAGGGTCGTGTTGTCTAGTTTTGCTAATCTTCTTATTTGGGACATGCAGTGTAGCCCCAATGAACTATTGAGACAAGAGCTCCCATCCCCCTGCTATTGATGAAAGAAGTAACAGCTTACTTAGTCAATAGTGTCTCCCCCCACCACCTCCCTACTAGCAAGAGAACAAAGGAGAGGACTGCCTGCTAAGAGGTTAATGATGAGTCACCAGTATTATTATTAGCACCGCGTCTTACTACCCGTTCGGGTTATACGCAAGAGTCACCAGTAAATATCGGCTTTAATATTAGGTGAGCAAAATGCCGATCATCATCTTACCGACTGTACCATCATCGTCTGATGATCAGATTTATGCTAAGTTTCAAATATAGAATCTTACTATTTTGAGTAATGTTTCTGTCATGGGCGAATTGGAAAATCTGTCTTATTGCAGAAGGCGCCGCCAATTTACGATAAGCCAGGCTAATTGGAAAATAATATTATATTTGCTTATCAGCCTGATAACTTTTAGGCTTATTACAATGGGCCCATACAGTTTCAGGCTATTAAGGAAATGCACCTTTGATTGCTCAATCAGCCTAGTTTATGCCAGGCTTGTTGCAATACGCACAAGGTATTGAAGGCTTATTAAAATGTCTACAGCAGAGGTTCCCAAACTGTGATACCTACAATTATTCCCGACGGTACGCAGTGAGAATCCAAACAAAACAAGCAAATTAAAGTCGTCAAAAAATGGCTTCATAAAATCTAATAAATATATTATATATTATGACCCTGTCCAACCTAAATGAAAACAGATCCAAACAGTGGTTTGTAGGGGTGGCAACACTGGTTCAAGCTCAAACAGACGGTGCAGCCTCACAGCCTTGTACTAAACACTCAAACGGTGGTAGGCCTACCTACTCCAAATTACGGAAATTGTTGGTGTGGTATGCCATTCGAACTGTTGGTCTACAGAATACAATATTTTTCTCTTTGAGCATTTTCTTAAATTAACTTACTAAGTACCGTACGGTATGCAGGGTTTGATTAAAAATCTCAAGTTCAAGTAATTTATAGAAACAAATATCAAAAACGTAACAAACTTTTATTAATAAGTAATGGTTTTTGAAAAAAAGTAATACAGATTCAAATTTAAAAGTCATATTTTCTTTACAGAAGATATATACGCGTTTACAAATGCATTCATAACACTTTTTTTTATTTATTTCCACACGGTAAACTGTTGTGACATGTTGATGTGCACAGTTAGTTTTCCTTCTTACAAGCACACTTTTTAGTTTGACGCTTTTTTTTTTTTTTTTTGAGACTATACACTTGCAACTGGTATATCGCGGGCCCCCAAACTTTGATTCCCTAATCACAGATTCACGAACAGTTACATGTTACATATTTCTCTAGGATGTCTTCAAGAATTTATGTGCCAGAAATCTAGAAGTCACTTCTCTTAGACTTGGTCTTAAAATATTTATTAGATTTTATGAGGACTTTTTTTTTTTTTTGCGACTTTAATTTGCTTGTTTTGTTTGGATTCTCACGGCATACCATCAGGAATAATTGTACGTCCCACAGTTTGGGAACCGCTACTGTAGACTTTTTAATAAGCCTTCACTATCTTGTGCGTATTGCAATAAGCCTGTAACCAACTAGACTGATTGAACGAACAAAGGTGCATTTCCTTAATAGCCTAAAACTGTAAAACTTAACTTTACATATCCAAATTATAATAAGGAAAATACGTTGTTATAAATCCCATCTAAAATGTAATAGTACGTTTTCTGTTATTACTAGTCAAAATAGGTTAATTATAGAAATTGGAAATGGAAAAGTGTGAGCGAGAGAGATAGAGAACATTTTGATCAAAACTTATTCCAGGGAGGGGAATGTGTTACGATCTCACAAGGGGAGGCCACGACGTTCGGATCACGGATTATCTTTAAACTTTGTACACTTTTAGTAGTCCATTAGGACAACATAATGTGCTAGTAGTAAGGCGTACTACTTAGGCGTTTTTGAGAAAATCGCAAGAGAAGTTTTACGCGTCGAATATGTACCGGTGTGTTGCGACTATAAGCATGAGATAGTGACAGTCGAGTGGTTAGCGTTCTAACTCCGTAATCACTGGATAGCTGGATCGAGTCCCACTCATCTTTTTTTTCAACACTGGTCATATTCTTTTCTTGATATTACAATTCAAAGGTAATATATTCTGACATATTGTAACTCATTGTATTATTGAATAAAGTTATTCACACCTTTATTTATCGATGTTTGACTTGGGCTTTCCAAGCCTGGCCCTCCCCTTATACTTTCAAACCTGTGTCTGCAGGTCAAAGTGTCCAGGTGCAAAGCAGTTTCGGGTACCTTACCCGATTTCAGGTATGAAGGATTTCTCAAATCACGACAGGCATACATTTTCAGGAAAACTTTATGCGTTTTGTCGTTTACTTGACGATAGTTATAAATATAATATTTGTTGTAGTAATAAAAATTAGTAAACAGCCAAATAACATTGGAAATTCAATAAAAGTTCATGCAAATACACGTATTTTTTCATTATATTACCTTTGAATTGTAATATATATGAAAGAATATGACCCGTGTTGAAAAAAAAAAGATGAGCGGGACTCGATCCAGCTATCTAGAGATTACGGAGTTGGAACGCTAACCACTCGACTGCCACTATCTCATGTGTATAGTCGCAACACACCGGTACATATTCGACGCGTAAAACTTCTCTTGAGATTTTCTCAAAAACGCCTAAGTAGTACGCCTTACTACTTGCACATTATGTTGTCCTAATGGACTACTAAAAGTGTACAAAGTTTAAAGATAATCCATGATCCGAACGTCGTGGCCTCCCCTTGTCAGTAAGGTTTTGTGGGTATGAACTTGAAGGCCCAAGAAAGGCTCTCCTTGCCAACAAAACTTGGTAATTAAACAATAGTTTTTGTTGTCTGGCAATTTACATTTTCTTAATTCTTAACTCAGTAACGAAAAATTATGCAGGAGCAAAAAAATTACACATATATGAATTTAAAACCAAGCGCTATCACTCAAGGCGCGAAAACAACTAAACAGCTGATTTCCACCACTCCAATTGCAGCCACGCGACACGGCCAGACGGATCATTGAAGAAGTGTGTCTTCTCTCCCGCTGTCGCCGGGCGCCAATCACCCCTTGTTGCTGAACATCCCCCACCCTCTAAATCTGTACTCGCTTAAATTTAATTTCGTCTTCACGGTTCCACTTTGTCTTGATTATTTGAATCTTATTTTAAATTTAAATTTCTTATTTTGATCATTGCAATAATTTTTTTTCCCCCATGAAGCGCCCTGGAGCGGTTTAACTTGGGCGCCCCCCTCCCCATTGTTTCCATCCAAAAATTAACTGAACCATAACACCATATAAATTTAAGTAAACCTAACAGATTAAACTGACTTTAAAAGTAGCCTATGTTGGTGATTTCTTATTATTCTTGTTCCATAAAGAAAGGAAATTAAAAATTTATTTTCTTTTTGTGCATGGAGTTACATTTACTGAAATGTATGTTATATTGAAATGCAAATCTGTTTAGTTTTTTACTTTTACACAATATAACAACTAAAGTTTTGTAGTTTGGAACTAATAAAACAGAGTATTTTAATATAGATAACATTTGTCATTTATTGTTGATCACATAGAAAAAAATATATAACTAAACTAACGTAACACTTATTCACAAACGACATAGTATTTTTAAAGAAAAGTTTATCATTTACGTTTTTTGGTCCTTACTTTTTTGTCAATAGGACATTAATTTGGGAAATAAATCACAAATTAAAAGGGAAATTGTTTAATAAATGGGTTACCAACACAAAAGCCTTCTAAAAAATAAAAATAAAATTTTGAAAAGACAAAATTTTGTAGTGAAAATCTTCACAAATTGTTGGCCATGCCATTGGCATCATGCCAAACAGACGCAGCTCGAGCCATTGTCCCGGAAAATGTGAAATACATCATCTGACATCGCCCACCTAACAAAAGATAAAGGAACCATGTTATGTTTTCTGTTAAGAGACCTTTCTTCACCACCTTCTCCCTTGTTACACCCTACCATAACTGACGAGTGTTTTTACTAAAATAACTTTTTCATAGACTTGAGATTAGCCTGAAAATATACATTTTCCACTTCAAGTTCGTTCCGCCCCCCTTTGCCCGTCTGAGCCATGCCACCCTGGAGCGATTGCTCCAGTCGCTCCTCTGTAGCTACGCCACTCTTTAAGTCAAGCAAAAATATTATATTGATAAAAAAACTCCATGGTGTGAGCTTGCAGGTGAGCTATACTTACTGAGCGGCCGCCGCCGTTAGTGATGATGGTTCCAACATTTGTGGATAGAGAGTGCCATGTGTTCATCACAACGAACCTTCTCACTGCTAATCTCAGTTTTCTAGACTAGAGCTGCTACTTCTTTCTTCGATGATCTCCTCATTTGTCCTTACGAGGCTGAGTTTAACCCCGTTCCAGACCTAATGCTTCACAGATAATCTGGGAACTCGTGTATCGAACTCTGGAACTCTGAATCTATAGCCAGGAACTCTGTCTGACCTCTATACTACATATATATTAAAGACTAATAAAATATAAAAAGTTAACAAAGGTATTGTTGTTTTTTACTGTGAATCCCCTAAAGGTATAATAATTTACAGTAAACAGAGTCAGCCTCCACCAAAATCTATCTCTTATTGACAAATGAAAGGTTGCACTTATAAGATTTGAGCAGCCAACTTGTGTTATTTCCACATCATGCTGTTTTGTTATTCGTTTCAGAATTTTTTTTATCATTAGGAGTCTTATTAAAATGATAATTATACTATAAATTGGTTATTCCCTTAATCATAAGCTGTAATTTCGGGAGACCAATATTTTAAAGCAACAACTATTGTAAATATTGTCACTTTTGTTATTTAAGTCAATTGGAAATACGCACAGTATCTTAGCAGCTATCATTTAATTTTGAGGATTTTAGGCTTGCTTTGACACTTTGACGATATTTAACGCGTTCTTTCAAACTGTCACAAGAAATCAAATTTAAAAGCATATCAAGCGCAGGTGACGGATGAAAGTGAATGCTCATCATGATGTCACGTTTTCCGCTCCTATTTTCTGTATTTTAGAGGAAGATAGAGTAAACTTCTCCTTTTGAGCTTAATTAAATACTCCACATGAATTTTAACGTGAGGCTGTAGATATTGGAGGTAATTTGGTTGGTTGAACTTCTATATTGGAGAATAGTGCAATTTTGGTGAAGGAAGCAACTCTGAATTATATCTAAAGATGTTTCCTCTTTTCTTGCTCTTAGCATTTGCAATATATGTTTTCCTGTCTCTGTCATATCTTATAAAGAAACATCAGATTGATTGAAAACCTTGACATTTGTGCGTAAATCAATTTGTTTATAAAACTATGTAGAGTAAGTTTGATTTTACCTTTGGCATATGTTGTAGAGGCCGTGTCGCAACCACAAAAGGCATTAATAAATAATAGGCATTCCCTAATACGTGTATTCCTCCTCAAGATTAGAGCTTTCACTGAACTTTTATAATGTTTTGGAATTTTATCTTGACCAGATTAAATATAATAAGCGTTTTAATATAAATTTAAAATTATCAGTATATAAATATATTATTTTAAATGACTACTGCTACTTGTCTCAGGACATGCCAATGGCAGTTTTGATTGATGAATAACACATTATAAGATAGTGAGATTCTCACTTATTAAAACACTCCTAATTTTGAAAATTATTCTATTGATTACGACAATTTCGAAACCGAAACCATATTAAAGTAGTGAACCTAAATAACATAATCTTGCTGCTCATATTTTTCATTATAAGGAATTCGACTGGAGGTGTAGATATTTACAAATGGTATTCCAAAGTAATTATACTCACCAAATTATTTAATTAGTCATAAATTTATTTTTCCTAAATAAGTAATCATTATTTTTCATTTCCGTGTCTGGCACACTGGTTATTAATGTTTATATAAGGAGTAGGGAGGTATGAGGAAGGATATTTCAAAGTATACTCACAAACCTCATCGTTTAGAGGGATGAGAAAGCCACAGTGATAAATCATGAAAAAAAACACTCACCAAGACACCCGGCTGAGATTTGAACCTTTGCCTCCCTCTCACCAGCAATACAGTCATTGCAAGCTTGGCGTATTTGAGGTTGTGGCAGCCTTTAAATATTTATTATTTTTCTTAGATATTATTTGTATTAAATTTGTTTGTCCTAAATGTTTTTGGAATTGCATGTTGTTGAACTAGGTATTGTATTATTTGTCTTTTTTGTTTTAGATACTTTTTTGTCTTAAATGTATTTGTCTCAAAAGTATATTTTATTCATACTAAAATATATTATTTGCACTTAATTTTAATAATAAAATTTTTATTTGTCTTTACACTAAAAAAAAGAATTATAGAAATGAACGCTCAAACACTTGAACGGTCATGAGTCATGACCAATGCCTAAGATATACGGGTCTGACTATTCTTTAGTTCAGTGATCAGACATTGAAGCCAAAAAGCGCTAGTATCTTAACATTTTAGCACGCGCGCAGTTCAAATATTGTAAATAAGTTTTAATCACAAAGCTATAATTTTATTATTTTAAGTAAAATGGAGACCAGAGAAAATAATTACTAGCTTAAAAAAAGAATCATATTTTTAATAAACCCGTCAACTACAATAATTGTTTGCTAAAGAGTGTAAAAATATTTAAAGTTGCTTGGTAATGTTAAATATATTTCTCTTTACATAAATTAGCTCTGTACACTGGGAGAAGGAGGGGGGGGGCACTTATCCTGAGATCATGACGACATCTTGATCACCTACAAGCATTTAAATCCTAGTGTTCAATTACTTTTCAATGATACCCTAATTTAATTACAGTTGTTAGGTAGGTATACTTTAGAGATAATATACCCTTATTTTATTGGTGGGAGAAGTGGAAACCATTTAGGAAATATCACCCTCTGTACACCCAGCCAACATTCTAATCCCGACCTCCCCATCCCCAAAAATCCAAATAATCTTGACGTTAAGCCCACGTGCCCACGATACTTGTTTTAATGGCTATAAATTGCTCATATAATGACTATAAGAATGCGACTAAGATATTGCAAAACAGAATAATCCATCCCGGTGAGTATTTTGGATGTTATGGTATCAGCACAACCCGCTACAGTCAGCTAAGTCAGAGTTGTATAACACAAGCAGTTTTTATCATTTTAACTGCTTACATTTCCATTAATTCAGTTTTGCACCTTCCTATAGTCATTCTAGTTGATGAACAAAGTAAATATAAAGCTATAAGCTCAGCAATCTTGTTACCACACCCGTAGCACACCACGACCCCAAATAGGGTCGCGATCCCTTGGTTGGAAACTACTGTAGTAGAGTTGGAGGGTGGTAAGGCACTAGTCTTATCAACTATCTTAAGACATCTGAGGGAATTCGTATTTGACTCTTATAGGGTGACATTTTGAATATTTTGTCTGTGTATTATAAGGTAAATTAATCTTAACCTATTAATAAGTTTAATTCACTTTATTTAAAATTATTAGCCTATAATTTAAGTTAATTTTAGTAATTAAAATACCTTTGAATTATACGATACAAGGACATTTAAATGAAGAGGAATAGGTATTTTTGAATTAGGAATGCAATTAAAAATAAATTATTGTAATATTACCAATATTGTAAAAAGCCTGAATGATTGAGTAAATTCACACTCTCACCCCCCCCCCCCTCTTTCTCTCTTACACACACACAAAATATACAAAATTAATTTGATCAAAAAACATATTTATTGCATTACTAGGCAAATTTAAATGCTTTAACAATTTTGAGCAATCAATTATTATAGTTGATAGTATGTATTTTACTAATAATCTCCAATTTTGGCCATCTCAATTATTTTCTCTACTAGCCATATTACCTAAAACCATCAAATGAAAACGTAGTAGTTCAAACTTCTTTACAATATTTGAACTGCCCACGTGCTAGTATGCTAAGATACTAGCGCTTTTTGGATTCAATGTTTGATCACTGGAACTAGAACTCTTACATGCTGTGAGTAAGAAGTATCATAGGGGTGGTCATGACTACTCTCTCAGATCACGGATCACATAAAAAATATACTTCAACCAAAAATTAAGAAATTTCCAAAAGTTTATATTTTTGGTTTTAAATTTTTGATACAGATATATAAATTTTAAGAATTGCCATTTTTATTTAAAAGTAATATTCATTGTGAAAAATGCTTCAGAAATGATGTACCATGTGTTACCAAACTATGTTTTAAAAATACCCCTACCGCCCCTCACATTTTAAATTAATAATAGCTTTTTGTATATCATTGAGTGCATGCACCCTACAAAACATTTTCCATCTAAAAGAACCATTTTATTTTTCAATTCCATTTTAAACTTCTTTATTTCTTGGACTACTTACTGTCAAATTAATAGGATTAAAAGGTTTCAAAAAACTTTACAGACACTATTACTAATTGTAATATAAAATAGGTTGTTTATTTCCAAAATAAACATCTACGAGTATAGTAGAATTTTGATGGAGAATAAACTTTTAGAAAATACTTTTTTTTTTGTGGCCAACATGGATCATATCTAGAAAGTTTACAGTTCACATGCCTTAACTTAGGGTTACGTGAAAGTAGATCTAGTAATTTCTTTAGCTGTCAGATAAGCTTCTTCCTATTCAAATTAGATTGAATGTTCCATTTATTAAGCTAAGCATTTATGTATTAAAAATATACGGTTTATTAGATAATTTGTTTATTCTATAAAAAAGGTGTTTTTTTCTTTAGAATTCTAATATCAATTTCAAGAAATACATAAATATCGTTAAATACTTATATATAGTCAAACTATTAAAAGAAGGTCTCGATCATGATTGAGTATAAACAACTTTAAGAATAAGCTATTCGTACAAAACAAATCACTAGATTATGTTATTTTTACTAAACATATTATTACTGATCAAAAGTATTGAATCCAACAATTGGGTGAATGTCATGTGTTCTATTTTAAGAAATGCATTGTGTTCTTGGCGAAGGCTATGTTTAAAGTTTTCCGGCGTGCGCACTGTAAGCTATCTTGCCCGTACTGTCGATAGCGGAGCTGGACGAAGAGAAAACACCCTTGCCCGTTGAAGTTCCGCTCCCTCCGACCACAGGCTCATCGTCGTTGTCACCTCCTAACCGAGCCAGGATAATATTACCTCCGTCGCAAGTGGAACAACCGTCACCCCCAGCTCCGTACCTGCAACGCACACAACAAATATATTTTAATAACAAGATCACCCTGGAGACTATTAGACACTTAATATTAGAAGGAGAAGTGGGGGTAAGAAAAATATCGGCATCGACATTTTCAGGAAAGTATGAAGACAAACAAAACTGTACGTGGAAAATCAATGTTAGTGCATCTAGCTAGGATAGAATGTGTTGACAATCTAATAACCCTTTTTCCTGCTTTGGTGGCCGCATGGTTCCGGTCGGGTGTACTAAGGGTAGTTTTCTAAAATGTTTTTCCAATCTACCTATACGCAAATGCAGATACAATTCCTCTAAATTCAACCTTCTTAATCCTTAACTCATTAGCGTAATTGGTACATTTGCGTAGGCCAAGGCAAGTCAACTAAGTGTACACTTCTTTTAAACTGTAAGGTATCATTCTTACAATAAGTTAGTATACTATAGCTCTCTCGTATGTATGCTACACCATACTGGAGCCAAGCAAGGTAAACTTGTTACCTTTCAAGATAAACAGAGGGTAAATACTAATATTTACACTGTGAGCCAGACAACAGGTGTTAAATTATGACTGTAGATCAATCACATTGATGCGATTAGTTTTCTTATCGTTACATTTCATCCCGCTTGGCGCTGTATTCTTGAGCTTAAGTTATATGATCATTTTATCACATGAAGAGTTAAACATTAATACAATGTCAACTATTGAAATGATTATCTTTATTAATAAAATGTCCAACAACTCAACTGTTCCTTCCAGCTGGAAGTGGCTCGACCCGCTCTTCGGGGTAGCATTGCCCGAGTGCCTTTACAAACTCCAGACAAAATGTATTTCACAAAACAACTGGCCACACTCTCGAGCAGCCCTCCCCCCCCCCCCTTCCTTTACAATAGCTGTGAAAACAGTCAAAGCTAGCCTTCTACCGACAGGGGGCTTTGTAAACATGGTTTCTTTACAACCTAATAGCGTCGATTTAACTGAGTATATAAAACTATTTAAATTGATGTCTCAACATGTATCTGCTCAATGTCATGTGGGTTGTATGTCTAAGAAAAATCAATGTCATAAAATACATTGCGTCATTTTCACTTATTATGTCATCAAGTTTATATAAGAGTGAGGATTTTATTAGGTTGCAGAAGCAAGTGAGTACAGTCTAGTGAGTATATTATTGAAGCAGGGATTTGTATTTTTTTCTTTTTTTTACAATACCTAGGAAATTACTATTTATTTTTCTTATTATTTTACTTTGCATTGTATTAAGAACAAATATTAAATTTAACAATGTTTAACAAAGCATATACATGACAGCCCAATGTTTTGAAATATTACTCCACAGATCTCACTTTGAAATTCTTTAATATCCATTTCTATTAATAATAAACTAAAGGCATTCAATAATTACCACCAAATAAGTTTCTACTAAACACTAGACATTTTAATGTTTAATGCTAACTATCAAACAACAACACAAATTTGAATAAAAGGGTGTGTGATTTAATTGATGAAAATGTTATCAACACGCTTCAATGTTGGCGTGGCCCATTTAAGAACTGCACCATCTTTCGATTTCAAAGAGATGATGTTCTTTACAAGTGTAATATAAATAATTTAATAATATACAATGAGCATATAAAGGCTAAACGCATTGGCCAAGTAAATGCACAGCTCTTCCGTGAACAAAGTAGGTTAAGACCGCATTAAATTACAATGTAGGAAGCCATTCTAACGTTTATGAGCGGGAATAGAAACAAGAGCCGAATAAAGACGACCTTCTGTGTTAGATAAAGGCACTCCAGTAAGTTTTGCTTGTACTGAGACAACCTTTCAATAAAGATTAGATCATTTTAGTATATAGATTCATGAATTATGGTTTTAAGAGCAAGCTATCTTCTGAGAAGCTTCTTGCAATGGCTATTCAAATTAAAGCCAATTAATTTGTGCCTATAAACTATGTGTTAATTATTTATTTTATTTTTTAAAATAAATTTATAGTTTTATAAAATTTGTTTAATCCTACTTATAATTTGAATAACAAGTTTTTTGCTACCAAAATAATATTAATTAGTCTTATGAGTGGCTGAAGTGTTGGCAAAACCTTTTTCGGGCATTTTGTTCTAAATAGTTTAAAAAACTAATAAAATCAAGATATCAAAGAAAATCAATCATAAATAACAAATTGACTAAATTGATTTAAATGAATTATCGACATATTAAAAACACATTGACATATTACAACTTATTTGAAATATTATCATCCGCACCAGTAGTCAAATCTCTACCAGGTTTATCTGGGTGGTTTTCCACACTGTGGTATTCCCAATTGTCCTGTATGCTAATGCGAGCGCATTTCCTCTAAACTATCCTCCTCATTTCTACCCTTTAGATTATATAGCTAATAACCATGATAGTAAAAGGTATTAATAAAACTATACTATCCAGATACTAATATGCCGCCAGGAGGAGTAGTCAATTACTTATAATTCGGACTTCTTTGAAACTTAGTTTTGACTAAAATAGGATAGTGATGAAATTACTTATTTAATTTATCGCAACGGCTTGTTTTTCTTTTTAAATATTGGCCTACATGCTGTATTCCTAATTTTACTAAAAAAAATTGATCAAACAAAGCGTTTCATAGAAAGACATACAATTATATCCCCAATAGTTACGCTAACATGATGATAGACTCCAAAATTATATACTTTTAATATTTTGACTAAATATTTGAATGTGTTTTTTCAATGCACACTTATATAGAGAAGAAAAGATGAGCAAGAGGTTTAAGACTATCAAAGATCAGTTTCAAAAAAAGGGGGGACTTTATTCATTCCTTCGTATTAAAATAATAATATAGATATTTGCCATTTATTTATAGGTATATTAAATCAATCTATTGCTTTTTATACTTTAAAAATAAAATATATTTAAATGTGGTATTTTATATAAATGTACATTTCAGCTCTCTATATTTTAAGAAATATCACACATTTAGAAATAATTCTCTGTGTTTCGCCAAATGAACAAGATATAAATTTCATAACTGTACATTAAAAAACAGTTTCTTCAATTTGTTACTTTATTTAATCTGTACATCACAAGGTACTATAATCGAGTGAACTATTTTTTCAAAAATATCAATAAAACATAATATTAAAACTTGGAAATTGATGTTTTGGACATTTTCTAAGTGATATGCTTGTGGTTTCTTTAAATGATATCTGTATTCCCAATTCCAATAATTAATTTTATTTCCATACGTACCTGAGAATGTTATTAGAAATGTATAAGGAACATATATCATAGTATAATATAAGTATAATTGATAGGTTAAGTTCTATACTTTATAATACTAATTTAAAAACAAGTAGTGAGGTAGATTATCTGCTGTGTTTATATTATAATCTACTTAACTACTTGATTATAGCACTATCCTGTTGGAGAGTGTGATGCATCATTTAAAAAGGTCCAATAAACCATTTAAAAATAGTATACAGTCATATACAAACCTGGCTTCATGCCGACAAACGAGCAAAATTCTAAAATGATTGACACATATACACCTTTACAAACCACTTTCAACCCATCTCCTAGTAATTCACAAAAAATATATTATATGTGTCAGTAGAGCTAAAATCACTTCGCTAAAAGTGTAGGCCCAATTTCTATAGTCTAACTGACTTTCTGTTTTGTTAATTTTAGGCTAAATGAGCTGAGGCTTACTGATGTTTGGTTGAAATTAGCCACGTTGACATTTTATCTTGGCCTATGGCCAAATGACGTTGAGACAACTCACTTTGAGTGAAATT
The DNA here is from genome assembly GCA_033556935.1 of Timema podura. Taxonomy (NCBI): domain Eukaryota; kingdom Metazoa; phylum Arthropoda; class Insecta; order Phasmatodea; family Timematidae; genus Timema; species Timema podura. Next base: position 14,459,802 of record JAVRXN010000010.1, read on the forward strand.
AATTTTAGTCCTAGTAACTTTGTGTTGTGTTCGTAATTTATCTCCCGTTTCTCCTACCGCATGGTGTTAACTTAACTATTTACTACTAAGTTAATGTTATGGTTTACTTTCATTAACAAACTCAAAAGTAATTTATTTTTTAAAAGTTAGACCAGAAATACTCTCAATCCCGTATCTGGTATTATTTACTTATTTAGGAGGGGTAATGCAACCCACCCTCCCCTTATGCAGGAGGTATGATGCGACCTATCCTCCACTTATGCAGGAGCTGTGAGGCAAACCCACCTACGCGTTCAAGTGAACCTCCAAGAGAATGGGAGAGTGGTATATTTGATACCTTTGTCACAATATTAGTACCGGTATTGAAAGATTTAAACTGATGATATTATTTTTATATATTGCACTATATTCATTCACACGTCTACCTATTTAAAAATTAAAATTCCCCACGGGCTCATGGTATAGGGTAGTTAATCTGCTCTGCCTTCATAGAACATTATTCAATAGCGAATAAGAATAGCAACATAAGTTACTAATTGTTCGTGCAGATTATACAAAGTTTGATAATCCTAAGCAAGGATATTTTACATTATGCTTAAAATTAAAATAGTATGTATTACATTCGCATATAGCTTGCTGCAATGTTAAAGTGATGTGAATCAGTGGTTGTGTGTTAATTTCAAATTTCTGTGGGTTTAGTCAAATAGATATATATTTTTAAAATAAGAAATTAAAAGTAAAGTAAAATTAGAAGGTGACTAGCTCCTTAACTACATTATGTTAAATGATTTGGAACTAATATTTAAGGTAATTTTAAGCGATAGTTATCAATGCACTTATGTACCTATATGGTGGTAGGAAGAGTTAATAAATACACCAGCAATGGTGTTTTCAGGTTTATTCCAAGTATTCTTTTAGGAAAGTTTTAAGGTGTGGTAGAAATCCCGGTCATAGGGTAGGGAATATGAGCGATACAGCACAGATGGGTGACATTCAAGCCTGTGGCTTGGCACCGGGTACGCTCGTCAATCAGATGGCATGAGAACCCAAATGACGTACCTCGGGCCCTTTTCAGTTGTTTACTTTTTAACGCCGTTTAGAATAACCAACTATCAGTTGAATTTGGCATATAACTTTACTATTTTAAAATTAATATAAAATGATACAGTAAAAAGGAAATCATATGTATCAATGATGTTAATTAGCTCCCTTTCTTGCATCTTTTAATTGCCGAATAGGCTGCGTAATTCCTGGCGGATATGTACACGTATGGGGTATTTCGATATAAAAAGTCATTCTTGTGCCATAGTGCTTGGAAGGTTTTAATTTATAAATTTTAATTTGAAAAAGACTACTTTTAAAATAATCATAGAGATTGCCAATAACTCTGCCAGAGTGGTACTGTATTATTATTATTATTATTATTATTATTATTATTATTATTATTATTATTATTTTTATTATTATTATTATTATTATTAGCACCGCGTCTTACTACCCGTTCAGGCTATACGCACTTACGCTAATGTGTAATGGTAGGGTGATTGTGAGATTAAATGGAGTATCTACAGTTTAATGTTGGATCCGAACCACGGTGGAGGCCTGGCATTCATCACATTCACAAGTTGTGATTAATACATTTCTTGTCAGGTGAAGGAAGGGTTTTGCAATCAGATAGATCTGTGACGCGACCGAGGATTGAACCGACTGTACTAATAAATTGTTCTCTCCTATTTAGCGTCAGACTAGCACTTTAAAGCCAATGCGCAAACATTTAATTATTACCTAACTGCTTGTGTGGTTTGTCTAATGAATAGTAATGAGGAGGGAACAGTCTTCTGAGTTCAAACCTGTTTTTTTAATAATTGAACATCTACTGAAGTTCAACGCTTTAACTCTCTAACAACGGTCAATGAACAATATCAAATAAAACTGGAAATGTCACTTTGTTGGTCTTAGCGTGTAACAAGTTTTACCACAGACCATATATTTATTCAAACCTACCACGGCCAAGCACACACGCACACATATGTAAACTAGAAGATAGAGGTGTGTGCTGAAGTGAATACCTGAATATGGGAAAATAAATATTGTATTATTTTACCTACCTAGATACACTGGGGGTTTTCATCCCCACAGAACGAAAATGATTATGCATTTCTCAACATTCACCGTGTTAGTAAAGTTCCCTAAAACTGGTAGTTTAGGTGGCTGATGGTCAGTACATTAGCACTAAAACGTAGCCTACTAATGAAATCTGAGCCCCACAAAAAGTTCAACAGCTTTATCATTTTTCCTTCGGAGTAAAAAAATAAGACCATGAAAAGAGAAGCTAGCTCAAGCAGGGAAATATTCATATCCTAATGAGAAGGCAAATACATCCTGTACATATTGATGTTCTTTTAAATAGTGAAGGCCATTATTACGTAGCTACTAATGTACTCCAAGTAAACAAACATTTTCACATGCAAAGATAAAAATAAAAAGTAAGGTTAGCTTATAATGATGGTGATGATAATAATAATAATAATAATAATAATAATAATATAATAATAATGAAATGACATTTATGTAAAGTAAGAAAATCTTTCTTGTCTACACTAAGGTGTAATTTATAAGTAAGGCCATATTGTAACCAGTGGGAGGGTAGGGATTGCGAGCTAAGGGCTGTATATTTGCAGTTTTTATATCATATTTTTTTCGGAAATATCAATCAAATATTTCTCCAGAAGAAACATAGAATTTAATTTTCTTCAACAGTGTTGAATATCTGTCAAGTTTGTCCTAGAATTTGATAGCTTTTTCTCTTCATTTAAAAAGTTTCTCATTAAATGCTTATATGCTCATGACAAATATTCAACAACTGTTAATAATACCATGTGAAAAAAAATTTATGTTTCTACTGGAGAATTTTTATTATTTATTTTGCCGAGCCAAAATTATTTGCTATGAAAACTGCAAAAACACTTACCTTTATTTGCATCCCCTTCCATCCCACTTAGGATCGATTGCTACCTTTCAGAACTATAAACTACTAGAATTTTGTAAATAGTAGATTTTTGTTGAAAAGATTAGACGCGAAATCTTTATCTTTAATTTTAAAACATCAGACGGTCTAAGAAAAACAATTGTGCTTTCCAAGCTAGATTAATAGGCCTTATTTCTATTTGGTGAAAATAACTAGTAAGACTAAACTCAAGACAGCATTTTTTTACGTTAGGAGTCGTTTCAAATAAATACACCTAGATAGTCAGGACCATGTCGTGCTATGATACAGAGAGGCGGCACCGTTAGGCGGCACCGTTAGGGGGCGGCATATACAGCGAAATCAAAATACAATTTGAAAGATTCAATAATTAAAAATCTTTACGCAACGCTTTTCTATATTGGTCAATGTTATTCCGATATTGATGTATACGATTTATGATTTATTGCACGCCTCTGCCTAAGCGCTTTCGGTACCCTTCGATTTCGGTTTCTGGTGCAGGTGCATCGTTGGCGAGCGCTCGCCGAAAGACTTTTGATCAGACAGAGCGAAGCTATTATTTTTGTTTGTAATATACCACGCGGCCGCTCCTAAAAGCTGAGGCGGTAATCATCATAAAAGACAATTGCACGTGTTACGTGTTGATAGTTCTGCTTTGAGCTTACAATTATTGACAATATTTGATTTTAATGTTAGCTGGTCTCGAGAAGTGGCAAGTGGCTGTTCTGTGTTTAAATCAGGAAATCAGATATATAATATATCTGTATCAGTATAATACTTTTGCATTTATACTAATTCAGTTTTTATGTTTGAAAAAGTAGATCAGGTAAAATAATTACTGTTTTTTACAGCAATTATAGTTACTTATTATCATTGAAAATGATTATGTTACGACAATAGGGACTTGAATTAAAAAGTAGCATTTGATTGGACTGAGTATATCTCAGGTGCGGAACGTGTGTGATAGATAGATAGCTATTTAGGTAATATTGGGCTAATCTGTCATTAATTTCTATTGAATCTACATTGGCTGCCACTCTAGACTACATATTCCTAATTAACGAATTTGCTAAAGTTAAAGTTAGAAGGGTAAAACTGTAGTAGTTTGTTGCAGTTGATAGTTGTTAACATTATTTTTAAGTAGTTTATATTTTCAAAATAAAAATAGTATTCGTACATTTTGTGCAGATATTTAAAAATCTCAATCGAAGGTTATTTTAAAGAAAACACATTTAAGGGTCGGCATTTCGAAGACTTGCATCATAGTGAGAAAAACTACCGCACGGCCCTAAACTAGATGATTCTAAACGATTAAGTTAGCTGGTAGCACAACATTTCAAGTACTCACAAATAAAGTACGTTCTCCCAAGAATAATGAAAGGACAATTCCTTGTGAATATTGATAAAGCATTGGTGTTTCTGCCTATTTTGATCAGAAGATCGAATAAATTGCATAGGATATGTTGGACTTTGGTAGATCATTTTACGTGAGCTTTGTAAGTCAAGCCTAACCCATTATACGCGATTTTTTGCTCGGGATGGTTAACAGTTCTTAAGGAACAAAAATACTGGATGGATTTAATTAATTTCAAAAAATTAATCAACTGCATTTTTTTGCTTAAAAAATGTGATCCTGATCTCATTCAGCTTTGAATTAACAATATAAATGAAAACCGATGAATGGGAGGATATACCGGAATTAGTTGGGAGAATATCATAATATTGTTTAAATGCAGTGGTGTGCACCACAATATATGAATAGTATGAGAAATACATTAGTTTCTGGAATATATTGCTATACAAGATTACAGCTATATATAATATTTAGTTAACCATAGATGCAAATCAAATAAAGCTGCACAGGATGGATTCCACTAATACCAACTCTGAGGAAAAACGGCTGGTGACTTAAAGATATATTTCTATAATTTTAGATTACCATAATAATGGATTACAAAAATACAAACATTTTATTAGAAAGAAAATAATAGATTTCAAAAGAATAAAAAAAAATATTTTGAAATAAAATTATATGCCTTAACTTATTTTACCTTAAAATTTAAGAGGGAGAATAAATAAAATAAATTGTGTCGCTGCAGCTCCATGACACTTGAGAGTAGCACCCTAAAATATCCCAAAATTCCAAAATAGGTCCCATACTGAAATGAGTGAGAAATGTCCCATTTTAAAATTTGCACCAATCACTCTCCCTTTACAGGATCACTAAATGTCCTTCTCAAAGGGCAAATCTCAAATATGCTTAATGTTTACCTAAACTGACCCTATCCATGTGAAAAGACTAGTTACCGGGTAAATTGATTTTCTTCTAATACATTCTCCTACTTTTAAATTGATACTGTATGTATGATCCAACCTCTACCACTCTTGTGTTTTGTGTCTCTTTATAAATTATTAAAGAAAAATTCCTCCTTCACTAAAGGTTAGCGAAAGTAATTACTTATCAAGTAAAATATTGAATTGGGCATTTTTCACTGGATATTGAAACGCTAATAAAATGACCATAACATGTTTTCACGAATATGATACTTTCATAATGAAATGTGAATCTAACAACTAAGAATAGGTCTACAAAATAGTTTTGGGAAAGCGTTGTCTTACCAGCGTATTAGACTACTGATCAACAAATTACAAATCTATTGTAATAGCTCTGTAAAACCTAGAATTAAGTAATATTTCCATTTGCAAGACTTTGAGTAAATGTCTTAAAAGTTTACAAATATTTTTATCCTCAAAAATTTAGACTTTATTTAATTCACTGAGTGCCATTTACCTTGAATAGTAGGTTCATCGATTAAATATGAACGAGTAGTCCAACCGTGTCTAATAATAATAATTTAAAGTGTTTTCTCTTAGCTGTGGCCAACGATTAATCATATCACAGCGAATCAAAGGAAAGAAATTATTTGAAGTAATTTAATTTGTTCTAACACATTTATAATCTACTGAGAGGGAAAAATATTTGAATTTTAGAATATACAGAAAGGAGAAATGGTAAGATGGGAACATCAATATGGTTTAATGTCTTAGTAAATTTACTAGGTAAGCGGGTACAAGCATAGATTAGTCAGTTCTTTGGACTATGTCACGGCTCAGAATTATTTGTATAGCTTTTTAGAATCTATTATGTGTTTGTAATTAGTTATTTTGGCTTTAAAAATTCTAATCAATCCTGAAATAAGTAATTTTAAATTAGATACTTGTTGTCATGTAATCTATCTTACATAAAGAGTGAAAATTATGATTTTATCTGGGACATTGATCAGTGGCATCGCGTCAGGGCAAGCAAGGCAAGCACTGCTTGCCTTTGATTGAAGATATGTAATTATTTTATTTAATGTTTGCAAACATATTCTCCTGGTAATCATTTAAATGTTTTTCAAGCATCAGTGGGTTTGAAAAAAAAATCCCAAACATCGCAGTGGCCGTAACATGCATGCAAGACGTGCACTTGTCCATCTAATGGTGGCTTAAGTCGGTATTTGTCCGACTTTCATTCCATTGCTCTAGCTAGTGTAGTTCTTATTTGTGACGTCATAGATTTCAGAGGGTTGAGAAGGGGAAGAGCTGCAGATGTCAGGTAAAAATGCAAGCAGCCGAGTTACTACTTCTATTGTCCGAAAGGTGACAACTAGAACTGAAGTCACTACCCCTCTCTTCCCCTTTCAAATCATAGAGGAAGGGTATTGCATGAAAAGGGAAATTAATATCGTCAAGGTACTGACCCCATGCCTACACATCTTTAAGCCCGGTACACACGACACAACTTCTTGTACATAAAGTTGTACAAGAAGTGGCAGCCTGAAGATGGCGTCGTGTGAACACTAAAACTTGTACAAGATCTGCTTTGCACAACATACTTTATACTATTTCAGGAAATAGAACGCGTCCTATATCAGCCATTTTATTGTACAACTTTTGAGCTGTAAACACGAAAACTTCCTCTGCTAGACAGTTACTTTTTTTTAAAAAAAAGAGTTCTTGTAAGAAAAACAACTAAATGCTTGAAAACAAACAAATAATTATAATTGAATGAGGCTAAACACCAAATATAAAGGTTTTCAATTGTTTAAAAAAAAAATTAAAAAATGATTTATTTTTTATTTTCATAATATTTAGTAATGCCTAAGAAATTATTTACTTTAAATACCAATATTTTACAAGCCATTCAATCATTATTTTTCCATAAAAAGGGCGAAAACGCCTTTTTTTTCCAAATATTATATGCAATCACAAATGCCGTGTGAACAGTCACTGGCTAAAATTTGCATGCAATCCATGTGACCAAGATATTGTACAATTTCTTGCACAACTTTTTGTACAAGAAGTTGTGTCTTGTGTACTGAAGTTTAGAATTTTGTGGAGTTTATTGTAGCAGGTGGTTTTGTTTTGATGTGTGTATCAGTGAAAGCTAACAAACGAAAGTTTTTAAGTATATGTATATAGTAAGTAATAACCCAATAATGTAAATCACAGAACAGAAGGACGCCCAAAGCTACAACTATCATTAAAAAAAACTCCAAATAGATTCTTGAAGCATAAAAAATTAATTTTAAAAAGATTCCGGGACCTCCCATTTTAAGCTTGGGGGCACCCCTTTCAAGCTTGCCTAAGAATTATGGTCACGAGACGCTATTGACATTGACCGTTTAATATTGTACTTCAAGTAGGCAGGTTCAAGGAGATAATATACGAATGCACTGATCTGCATGAGCTGAAATGATCATTCAATCTCAAATACCGGACTGGACTGGACAATTTGCAGAGACAACTTGAAACAGGTCTTTGCAATTGAATACTCATTGAAATAATGCAATTAGTATGTGATAACTTTACAAACATATCTGTCAAATATTTGTATCAAATTAAGACTATACTCTAAACATATAATCACTCGGCTAGTCCAAAGATTAAGGTTGGGCTTATAGTTATGTTGGATTAAATATCTAAGCTATTATATTTGTTAGTTATAATTATAGCCACATTTAGATATCATATTATTTATATTTAAAAATTACACCTGGACACGGAAGTCGAACCAGGGAACTTTGGCTTCATAAATATGAATGAAAAATGGCCCTGAGCACAGGACGATTCCTGGATAGATCAGTGGTTAAAGCATTGGCATACTAAGTCAAAAGGTCCCAGGCTCGATTCCCGTGTCTTGGGCTTGTAGGTTATATAGAGTTATTCTTATTTTAATTTGTTTCAATGAAATTCTTTATAGATGTATTACTATAACACAAATACATAATTATAAGGATTATTTAAAATATTTGTAAAAGGCTTTGAAAAAAAGATGGCTATTTACTTACCCTCCATGTCCGCCTCCAATTCCACTTCCAGATCCACTTTGACTGGAGCTAGATGATGAGCTGAGGGATGAGCTTCCACTTCCAGAACCTCCAAATCCACCTACATTTCCATATCCACCTCCCAAACCTGTATTTCCACCTCCTGCGTGTCCACCATAACTGTTACTTCCCTGTCCTCCATTACTAAGACCAAATCCACTACTACCACCACCTCCACCATGTCCAACTCCTCCACTATGACCTCCACCATGACCTAATCCTCCACTACCACCCCCACTTTGACTGAAACCACCAAGTCCTCCGCTTCCACCAGCTGCTCCTCCACTAGCTGAACTTGAGCTTTGACTTCCTGACTGTCCTCCACCAAATATCCCTCCAACTCCCAATCCTCCACCTCCCGATCCTCCGCCTCCAGATCCTCCGCCTCCAGATCCTCCGCCTCCCAATCCTCCAAAACCACCACTTCCTCCAAGTCCTGAGCTTCCACTATGAATTCCTCCCCCTCCACCTCCTCCAGCACCATAACCTCCATAGCCTCCACTACCACTATTAATTCCTCCAAAGCCATTTCCTCCTTGTCCTCCAAGTCCAGCTACACCAGCATTTGATAAACTTGAGCTCCCACTTTGGCTTCCAGAAAGTCCCCCATTTCCACCAAACCCACCTCCTAAATTCCCACCATTCCCAGCATGTCCACCTCCTGAATGACCCCCGCTTGCACCAAATCCACCTCCTAGATGTCCCCCATTTCCACCAAACCCACCTCCTGAACTTCCACTATTTCCAGCATATCCACCTCCTGAATGACTCCCACTTGCTCCAAACCCACTTCCTAGATGCCCCCCATTTCCACCAAATCCACCTCCTGAGTTCCCACTATTCCCAACAAATCCACCACCTGAATGTCCTCCACTACCAATAGTTCCACCTCCTGATCCTCCACCAAATCCACCATAACTTCCCCCGCCAAGGTGTGAACTTCCACCTCCTAAGCTACCCTCATGTTCCCTCACACCTCCTCCTCCGATTCCAATATTTCCACCACCTAAACCACTAGTCAAAGCTTGACTTTGAGATGAGCTACTGCTTCCACTACCAGTACCACCTCCTCCAAAACCCCCTCCTGTCAATCCACCTCCTCCTAAACCTCCTCCTGCTAATCCACTTCCTCCGTGCCCACCATGTCTACCATTTTCAAATCCTCCACCTCCATATCCACCATGGCCTGAACCAAAATTGTTACTTTTCCCAAACCCACCACCTCCTTGTGCTCCAAAACCTTGTCCACCAAATCCTCCTCCTAAAAACCCACCATTACCACCAAATCCACCAGATCCAGAGGAAGAACTACTTTGACTTGAGCTCGAGGAATAACTTCCTCCTGTAGGCCCACCAAATGCAAAATCACCTCCACCAGAGAAACTTGAACTAGAACTTGAAGATTTACTGGAAGAACCGGATCCTCCACCATATGGTTGAGGACTTCTCCGGAATCTATTGGATTTTCCAGAAATTGAATAGTTTTCTTTCACGTGATTTTGCTTTGCTTTTTGTTGAGTACTTTCCTCATGTTCAAGCATTTTTAAAAAAATTATAAAAGAAGGTGAAAACCTTTCATTAATATTCCATTCTCTATTTTGATCTCCCAAGGTTTTAAACCCGTTTTTGTTTGTTTCTTGTATAGATTCTTCATTATTGTAAGTCTCCGGTTCAGTTAAGAATCCAGTTAACTCATATTTGTCAAAAGGTGTTTTTGTTTTAAAGTACAAATTTAATGATTTTTCATCTAGAGGTTTATGAATCATCACCAATCTAGGAGCAGCTTCAGGTGAATCATATTGAAATATCTCTGAATGATGCTGTGGAGGAAGATGGACATCATATGATTCCTTTACAGGCTTTGGTATGTAGTCATCTGCGTCTGCAAACCATAAAAGTTGTATTCCAAATTAAATTAAAAATTGTGGATACATTGGGAACAATTTAATGTGTATTAGTATTATTTCAGCACTATATGTAGAGATATTACTAAAATAATCAAATTCTAGCTCACATAAATTTTAATTTTAATGATTTAGTAATATATTGAATCGATTCAAGCCAATGTAAATTCATGGAGGCAAGAAGAAAAGACCCACCGGTGTGCACGTGGTCTAATCGTAAAACTCATTTAATATGGTTTGACCATGGTTGGGATTCGAGTCCCGGCTTGTTGTACCGAACATATTTTTTTATAAATGGATTTACACTCTCCATTCACGCAAATGTGGGTAAACTTCCTTTAAAGCCACTCTTCCTCGTCCAAAGCACACTTGCAGAATTAATACGATGCCTATAGCCCGAGTGGTTAGGGGGACAAGCTGACAAAAGGAATTGTATCAAAATTGTTAAAACTAATAAATCCATCCAAAATACGAATGCTTAATGTAAACAGCTATTAAAGCTATTTTGAACATAATAAATGTTTATAGCCCTAATTTAAAATATTGTTTCTACATAACATTACAATAGCACTGTAAAACATAATGAATATTGAAATAAAATACAAACTTATACAGTTAATATAAGAGTAAACCACTTTGGTGGCAGCATGGTATAAGGCGTCACTCTCGCAGTAGAATAGACTGCCAATGACGGGGAGATCGTGGTTCGAATCTCGGTCGAGTTTACTGAGGGTGGTTTTCCCAAAATGGTTTTACCCCAGCCCTCCTCGAAAATGCGGGTACACTTCCTGGTAGTAAGACGCAGTGCTAAAAAAGTAGCACGTGTATATCTTAATATAGGGATTACATTTGAGTTAAGTGCATTAGTAATACAAAGATATGGGGGCTACCATAAATACATGGTTAAGTTAATTTTGCTCAAATAGAATCAAACGTTTACTTGCCACCCTTTTTGGCAGAGATGTGGAATTGTCACGTTAAATAGGTAGTCCGGATTAAGAGAATCTGGATAATCGAGGTTGTTATACTATGTACAGTACATTCATTATTTATTATGCGATAAGTATTGTCATTTTGTATTTTTGTATTTAAGTAGGCCTACTTGAAACAGAGTGATTGAAGTGAATGAAGCTGAAATATTAGGCTTAGAGTAAAACTGTTGGTGTTGATTGATGGAAAAACTGCCAAATTTTACTTGGTTTTGTTAACATTCATTGTCAACTAAATTGACCTTTGAAACTTCACTGACTATATGTCAGTATTTCTGTGATTAGAATATTTTTGTTTTCAAAATCCTTCTTAGAACATCGTACTATATTGATACTATAGTTGACGTTTTAAAGGATATAAGTTCATTCCCTCAAAATAGGAATGTGTAGGGCCAATAAATCTAAATAATTAGGGTATTTTTAAACTTTTTTTATTTTAACTTTCTCTAAGGTCAAGTACCATTATTTTTTATTGATACACTTTCATATTGATAAATTATTTTATAAAATAATATATTTATAAATACAAATTTTAGAAAACTGTCGTTTATACAGTTTTTTAACTGTACATTTTAAATATTGATTCCATCTTGTTACTATGGAACATTTTTACTTTTGTTTTCCCCCCACGTCTTACTACCCGTTCCGGTTATACGCCTGTGTACTAATTACACTAATGGGTTAGGGATTAGGAAGGTTTTAATTCAGAAGAAATATACCTACATTTGCGTGGAGTGAGAATGGAAAATCATTTAGGAAAAACCGGCCTCAGTGCATCCGACTGGGATCAAACTCCGATTTCACTGTCATCGGCAGTCTAGTGTATTGCGAGTGTAGTGTGTTAGACCATGTGGCCACCGAAGTAGGTGTTTCTTTACTACTACAACAACAACAACTACTACTACTACTACTGCTACTACCACTGCTACTACAACTACAACTACTACTACTACTGCTACTACTACTACTACTACTACTACTACTACTACTACTACTACCACTCCTATTATCACTACCACTAATTATTATTAGTGTTATTATTATTATTATCCATTAAACCAGTTGAAATTATTTTACAGAAATAATAATTGAACATTTTCGGTTTTGAAAAATTTTCAGGAAAAAAGTAGGGAAAATTTTCCGCCTCACATCTCTATCTGCCCCTTCTCTAGGGGTACCTCTACTAGCCTCGAGAAGAAGCTGGTCTCGACAAAGTTGTCAAATTGTATCTGTGTTTATATTCAGGGCTAGCATATTAATAAATCGGTATTACTCGTAATATTATATATAGAAACAAACAGTTATATCGTAAATAATATAAACTAAATATCTTCAACTTCTAAATGCTAGTTTATTAAATTTAAATGCAATATTTTGTGACCAGTTTTGATTTTTGTTCTACTTGGCAACTCTTGTCAAGGTGTGGCACGAAGAGGGCTTTGGGAAATTTTGGAGGAAATAGGAGGGGAGATGTTAGTACTCGAGAAAAAACTTCTACAAAAAATTATTATAGATATACTTGCCCTAATACCTGACTTTAAAACGTTTACCCACCTAGGCCTTCAGTAAGAACTATCTTACAAACATAGAACACAAATCCATTACAGGTGAATAAAACGTTAAAGCTAATATTATTTTAAATGGTAGTATTGTCTTGAAAAATATTGTGGCTTTATCATTTGGGTACTTTTGAGCTTTCTAAAAATTATTTTTATTTACTTTTAATTCGACCCTGAATATAATATTTTATGTAACGTGTGCCCTCAAATTATTTAAAATATATTTTGTATCCCTCTATGTTTTAAAAATAGAGGGAGAAGAGCTGATAATATATCTTGTTTAGTGTGTTATTATAAATTATTGTGTGAGCAAACATTAGTGACTAAACCCGGCAAATAATATGTTAATATGATTGTAACTAACATTTCAGTCTCCCCTTCTTCATAACGCTAGCTACGCCACTGTTATCGAGTATTACTTTTTACTATACACTCCATGAATGAGTGGAATTTAATCAAAATATTTTAAATTATTTGCAGACAAATTTACTTTTTTTGTTGTTGTAGCGTTGGGTAAAAGTGCCCTTATGTGAGTTTATGCGTTTATACTCTTCATACGGTTTGAAGAAAATCAGCCTAACGACTCCACGGAAGAGTACATACAGTTAACATGCCCAAAAACACCTTTTTTTTTCGGAATGGGAGACATATACAAAAAATTTAACCAACCGATTTTCATCAGTTTCACTACTCTCTCTATGGAGCATATATATTATAATGTAAAAAGTGATAGTAGTAACAATGCATCTGAAATAAGATATAATATAGTGTCCCAAACTCTTTCAAACTATACCGTTTTAATCATCAATAAGTAAAATGTTACTATGGGAACTTTATTCCATTAAAGTTTTATTCGATTTAAGACTTTTATAACTTTCCAAATAGATTTTTATGAATATTTGGAACCAGCATTTACATACTCAAAACATACTTCATGCTACATTGATGTAAAGTCATTCTTATTTTAAAAGCTCTGTAATGTAATGTACCTTAGGAACTGCCTAAATTATATATATATAGGTGTATATATACATATATACAATTTAAATCCCATCAGTATAGTAGTTTTTCTTTAATATTAGAGTATTTTTGTATTAAGTGTATTAGTAGTTAACGTTTTGACACGATACGACCAGCGTAAGTAATCTAATGGCCCAGGGACTAAAGCTAAAATTTAAGAAACACATTGAAGACTACACTGTGGAAAACAACATTCAGTTCACTGGACTGAGATTATTTTTAACATAATTATTTTTTTCAATACACGATTTATAAACTAGCTTAGTTAAAAAAATCACAACGCCCAATCCAAAGGCTGTCAATTCATCATTGTGAAAATGGAAGTCCCATTTTCATCAATGATAAACTGTTTGGCCATGCCGGGAAAAAACCCCGGTACCTTTAATTAGTTTGCAGACGCACTACTGACTAAGCTTAGGTGACTGACATTTTACAAGATAAAGACTATGTTTATGTTTGGTCAGTTTATAATTTATATCTGGTTTAATAGAAACATAATTTATTAATTAATCGACAAATTCATCTTGGCAACATGAAAAAAAAAACCTAATTTCTAAAGACAAATGGTGAAATTTACTGAACTTAACCTATCCTTTAGCAGACACGGGCTGAATTAATATTACGGTCAAGATTTATACTTTTCCATGTTTTTAAGAGGTATAACCAATTATGTTTGTCATGAGCCAGTTGATTTAGAAGTACCAGTATCGGAATTGTTACAAATCTGAGTTAATGCTTCTATGAATTCAGAAACGCTGATTTAATCGTTTAAAATCAAATCCTGTGTTGTACCAATTTATTTTTTACTGTAGCAATCAACACGCAATAAAAACACTTAGTTGTTAAAATTCTGAGTTGGTACTTTCAGGATTTATAAACATTGGCTTGTTCATTTAAAACAAAATCTTAAATTGTACCAATTACGAGTTTCTACATCAACCACCATGAAATAATAATAATGAACTATTACACCCAGCTTCCTCCTTGTACGCAAAAACAAACTAGCTTTTATGTTTCAAGATATTTTCGGTGCGTACTTTAATATCTACAAATCCCTCAACGCCAGTATTTTAAATATTCCCCACAGAAGACATCAGACCGAGAAACAATGGTGGTAAAACCAGTGCTCCTTTCCAGAACGAGTGCCATCGCGTGAGACGCGATTAGTCACGACAGCTTTGTTTTTCGACCTTGAAATGGCTTGGTCATCCAAGAATCCTACCTCACTCTAATTGCCAGTTTTCAAAACGTAGTCGCTCCCTCTTATTAATTTAAGCCCAAATAAAAATTAAGGTTCTTCCACACCTTAGCTCAGTCAGTTGCAAGTTTACCATTAAAACTAAGGATTCCGGGTTTGAATCCCGGCATTGTCCAAAAGTCATTTGTGACATTGAAGCTACTCTTTTCGCCGTCATGAAATGATAACTAGACGACTGAGTTTTGTGTCTATTCCACAATAAAATAAGTTTGTAAGTCATGTACTGATATAATCAATCAATTTGTAAAGTGCAAAGCACTCAATACTAGATTAATAATTAATATATTGCTATTATAAATATATTAATAAAAAAAGTTCAATTTGTATAAATAAATCCCCATAAATAGGCATGTTTTGTGCTGGGTGGTTGATACTAACTTTAGATAGCTGTTCTTTGTGTTTATTTTTAAATTCTTAATAGTCATCCTTTTATACAATTGTCTTAGTGACACCCCAATGTTCTCAAACTTAACTACAATATTTGAGTTACCTTAGAGTCAATTTTTAACAAACAATTTACAAAATGAATAAGTCAGCTATTAATAATTGATGATATTCAATCACTTTTAAATCGTATTTGAACAAAAAAATCTTCAACGTATAATATTTCAATATTTTTCATTATTAAGTTTTTTCTTTCGATATTTAACATTATTGTTTGGTAAAAATGTGCACGTGGTAAGCTTATGAACAACGCCCGAGATATTTTCTTTAGCATGCACTAAATACTCTAAACGTAAGAGTTGAGACGTAAACAATAACACTATGATACAACTCTAACAAAGTTCTCACCAGTTTCAGAAGGAAAATTGTATCCTGATTGATCATCCTCCGGCAAACACAGTATGAGTTGAAAACTCAAAAGAGATGTTACAATTATAATTAAAGATCTTGTTGCCATAATGAAAACAAGCCTAGTGTAAGCTCTTCCCAGACGTAGCTCACTTATATAGAGAACACAATGACCAGTGTATTCTAATTAATGCCAGAGTATAATATCAAGGAGGGAAGCACAAAATAAAACAAACAATAAAAGAAGAGAAGAACGGAGAGGCCGATTCTTGAAATTTTGTTCAGCGTTAAAGGTTACGAAGAGTTGGGAGTAAAATCCCCCCCCCCCCCCCCCCCCACTTCGTGACGCCTCGTTCAATGGTGTTAGTGATGGAATAAAAACGTGCGTGTTAGCTTGAGAATTAGTTTTCATTCAACGAAGGCGCGATGCTGTCTAAAACCAGTCACTTGGATTGGATGATCGTACTGCTGGTGAGGTTAGAAATGAAACTCTACTGCGCATAGGAGAAGAAGTTGAGGAGTTCTGCTATGGTGGCTAGATAAAAGAAAAAGAGTATTTCTTTCTCTCTTTTTGGTACTAATTATGCATCGCTGCTGCGATTAAAATTCATGTCAATTACTAGTATTACACCTTTTCTCGGTTGTTACAGTGAAGAACAACCTAAACTAAAAGTAAGTATATTTTGGACAGATAAAGACCATGGACCTAGTGGTGACTACCTAATATAACGGTTAACTGTTATTCTTCCACTATTACTAATTGGCGCATGTGCACATGTTCGTTTCTACACAAATGTAAATGTTTCATTTGTAATCTCCCCAGCATTACTAGATGCTCTATACTATGTGTCTAAAAGGGTCAGTAATAATTATAAATTGATGTGTTCCATAAACCACTCTCAATTTATACATGATTATGTTGAGGTAGTATAAGTTAGGATGGTTGTGCAAACTCGTCACAGTCAAGGTAATGTTAAGTCCGAGAGAAAGGATACTAGGAATAAATAATAGCAATAATGAAATGTTAAATTTAGTGATGACCTAGGAGGTTCATATACAAGGGAAAATCCCAGCCACTTTGAAGTTCAAACCAGTCGGCACCCAGCTGGTTATATTGTCTCGTTTACCTTATAAAAAATAATAATTGGACACCAAAACAAAGATACTAGTCACGAATGATGTTATCATTGTTCAAAGTCCGTGGAAACGTGTGGATGAAAACACCAGTTAACATCATTTTTGTGCTGAATGGTGCTACGTCAAAGTGTATTTTAATTGGAAACGATTCTCGATAGTGGACTCGACTGTGTTCAATCAAGAAACACCAGGAAAGATAAAATTAAAATATTCTTACTAAATCAAGACTCGGGGATTTGGAAAAATGTGTAATAGTTTTTATAATAATTAAAAAACAGTTCGCAAAAATAGTAAAAGCTTTAATGTGATATCCTTCTAAGAACTTTATTTAGATTATAATAGCGGCCGTGTCCGGGAGATCGAGTAGAGGTCTAACATAGCCTTCTCTTGGGTTAGTTTGCAGCTAATGTAACAACGTATTTTATATTCATCGACATTTTTAAGTGTATAAATATAAGCTAAATATAGTTATCTCAGTGATTTAAAATCACTACAGTTAACGATTCATAAACATAGGGAAATATTTATAATATTAATAAAAATAATAATAATTAAAATATAATACTATAAATATTTCAATGAAATATTAATATATATTATTTTTATAATAATTATGTATTATTAATAATACATAAATATATTTATATACATATTTTATTTTATACAACTCATATGAATGTTCAGTTATACTAAATTTCAGCCACATAGATTCATTATTTTTTTATCACCGCATCCTACTTCCCGTTCAGGCTATACGCCTATGTACTAATTACACTATTGTTTTAGGTACTAGGAGGGCTTAATTTAGAGAAAGTGCACCCGAATTTGTGTCGAGGATAAGTGAAAAAACATTTAGGGGAAAACCTCCCTCAATACACCGTACCGGGATCAAACCACAATCTCCCTATCATCAACAGTCTAATCTATTGTGAGAGTAGATCCTTAGACCATGCGGCCACCGAAGTGGGTAATAAAATGTTGATGATCGAATGACCTTAAGATTAATAATTGGTGGTTCTCGACTAAACTTAGGCTGCTATAGATGTAGCACAAAGCGTTTAGTTACAATTACTATAATAATTAATTTAAATTATTCCAAAATATTTTGGTATATAAGACAAACATGTTTAATTAATAGTATGTTTCAACCGATTTAAACCAGACTCCGTTTACGCATACGATTCCCTTAGGACATCACTGATATAATTATAATATATTTGTTCCATTTATAAATGTTGAGTGGCTTGAAAGTATCTACCATTCTAAACATTTTCAAACTTAGAAAAGAAGTGCAACAGCCTACTATAAAAGCTATATGTTGAAATTGAAAATTTTTTTGAAAAGAGGATCTAAAGTATACTGAAATTATTTTGGAAAACTATTAATTTAAGATTATTTTGACCTATCCTGCTTAAGGCCTACTTTTTTTTTAGAACAACATTGCTATAATTATAGGAGCATATTAATTTATTTTATATATTCATGTTGTATAATCCTAGTGGGTTAAAAATGTTGTAAAAATATGAGCCCTCTTGGTCGCCTCTTAAAAAATTAAAATAAGACAGTGAACTAAACTTATTACTATTCACTTACCGTACTTGCAATAAAATTGAAAAATAACTATACAATATTTACCAATTTGGATAAAACTCGCTTTACATAATGGAGGTCTCTTACAACGTTACTAATATTTTATTTATTTTAGCACTGCGTCTTAATACCCGTTCGGGCTATACGCTTACGTACTAATTACGCTAATGGTTTTAAGGATTAAGGATATTTTAGAGGAAGTTTACCCTAATCTGCGTGGAGTGAGAGTGAAAAACAATTTTGGAAAAACCACCCTTAGTACACACGACCGCTATTCGAACCTCGATCTCCCCATCATCAGCAGTCTAGTCTACTTCGAGAGTAGCACCTTAGACCATTAAGCCACCGAAACGCGCTAGAACATTATCATTAGATCATAAATTTGTATTTGTTGCTTATATTGACAAGGCCATGGTGTCCACATTTTTAAATGTTTGAATGGTAATATTTTTAGAAAAAATAAATATTTAAAAATGTTCAACTAAAATGGTTTAATTGATAGTATTCTATAGACGTATAGGCCTAATACTGGATGTTATTGTGACCTTGTGAGATCAAAGTAACGTTAAATAGAAAGATTTAAGATTGGTTAGATTTAAGAATAGTTATGATGGAAAACGTGAGGCCTGTGTGTGATCATAAACAAAACTTTGACAAATACATGGTTTTTCATCCAAATTGTCACAATCTAGTGGATGTTTTCTTAATATTTTACTCAACATTCAACAAATACGTAAGTGTTGGAATACTTAAAATGTAAACGATAGTAAGAAAGCGACCAACAAAGAATTTTCATATTAATATTGTTTAGTATAGGGTGTTCTTAAAAATGCTTGTCATTATGAATAATATAATGGAATTGTTCTCATCTTTTCGAGTAAACATTGAGATTATTAAGCTCGATTTGTATCATAAGAGTCCATTTGAGATACGAGTATTGGTTAAAATGACAGTTTCAGCCCACTTTCTCCCATAAGGTTAACATTGATCCACAACATTGAATGTTGTGGATCACTTTCTCCCATAAGGTTAACATTGATCAACAACATTGAATGCTGTGGATCACTTTCTCCCATAAGGTTAACATTGATCAACAACATTGAATGCTGCGGATCACTTTCTCCCATAAGAATAACATTGATACTCCACGTTACGAAGTTGGGTCACTTTCTCCCACACTGTTTCTCTTAACTGGGAAGGTGAGTTACATTATCCCATAAGAATAGCATTGATCAGTGGCGGATCAGGAAATATTATTTTGGGTGTTTGATATTTCTTTCAAGTTTTATCTTGCACCCTCTTTACTATTGAGGTGGGTTATTTTCTCCCATGCGAATAAAACTAAGAATTGTCAAAGAGAGTCAGTGGTGGATCGGGAATTATTATTTTGGGGGGTTGACAATTATTTCGAGTTATATCATTGATCCTCCTCACTGCGGGGTTTAGTCACTTTCTCTCACAATGTTTGATTTCACAGGGAAGGTGGGTCACTTTCTCCCATAAGAATAGCATTGCTCAGTGGCGGATCAGGAAAAATATTTTTGGAGGGTAGGAGGCCGAACGACGGGGGCAAACCAGGAGTTTATAAAATAGTTACACCATTAATTTGATAAAACTCGTATAAATCACTAACATTTTTTATAATATTACTACGTATTGGGTGTTACTCGTTTAGGCGTTTATTGAAACGTTTCCCAGGAGGCACTGCGAGGAAGAGAGTAACGTCACCTCCCACGTATAACTAATTTTGACTAAACTATTTAATTTTGATAAAGCCGTGCTGTTTCACCTGATGAAATCAGGCTCTGATATTCACAAGCACTCGAGATTTTTACCTAATAAAATCTTTATTACAAAGGTTAATACACAAATTCCTTTTCAATATAATTACATACAAAAAATAAACGGTGGTTTCTTAAATTATTTTTTATATCTCCATTGATATTCATTATCTAAAATATAGCGTTTGTCATCTCCGGGGGAAAGTGCAAGTTTATTCAAGGAGATACTGTACAATTGATGTTTCTCACTTCTTATCATAGACATATTGGCGTAGTGTAAAATCCCCTTCTTTAAACATTTTTTATAATGGGCATGTTTAATTTTCTTTTTGAGAGCTGTTTTTGACACACCTTTACCTACTTTTTTGTCTTCAAGACTCTCCTCTTGAATGGAGGAAAGCTTCGGTCGAAGTCCCACAAGCTCTCGAATACACTCTCCATTCATCTCATACTTCATTTTACCCAGAGCTTTTTTTATTACACGCACTGTGTAAAAAAATGTGTTTCTGGATAGTCTGAAGTGTCGAATTGGTCTGTATTATCAAACATATCCACATACACATTTTCTATTTTCAGTTCATAGCAGAGGGAGTCTGTGTCTGTGAATAAGAGCTTTGCATTTTGTCCATATTTCCTTTTAACATAATTATAATGAAAGCTATACATGATAACCTTGCTTATATCTAAAGTTGCAAAGCCTGCATGGATAGGCTTTTTCAAAAGTAGGTTTATTATTCTCATGTGAACCACAACTAACTCTTCCGTGAAGATCGTGTAAGAAATAAATGCTGGTGAAGTAATACGCTTCTTCAGCCTTTTTTCATTATTTAGTAAATGAACATCTACACGATGTCTTTGATTCTCCATCGACTTCCCGAATACTGCATTATTCACGAATAAGAAAAAGTCCTTTTCAATTCCATTTACTGAATTTTTTCGTTGGGCAATATTAAAAACAATATATGGCTTCAATCAAGCGCTCTGAATGAAAGTTAGGTCTCGCTGTATATTTTGAAGCTTCATACCCAAGGAAATATACAGTTTTAAATTACGGTAGTGTACCACATAATTGTGTTTAGTGTTTAGGTTGGGCAATAGCTTTTATGTTTTCCCGCCGGCTGGAGAGCTCACCTTGGATTGTATATACTTAGAGAATGGGGATAACATCTCAGGAGTAGCTATTACATTTTCAGGAGCAAGTGGATAGTCACTGTGCTGGTCATGAATTTCTTCCGGGTACTTTAGATCTACTACTAATACATAGCCCACAGGGCTATCATCAGCAACTGAAATTATATGGAGCTCAGCTATTTCAGCCAACAGTCCCGTATAAATTATTACCATCCCAGTATGTGATGTACTTCACCTCCTTTTCAGGGTTGAAATCCATCATATCGGGGTTGTTTGCTTCAGAATGTCTATTTGAAATCATAGGCACCCCACCACGTATCCCTTTTTCAATGAATAAATGCATTTCAATGTCAGTTAGTAGCTCCAACTCAACCTTGGTCATCTTTAAAAATGCCGCCCATGCTAGTCCAGGGCTTGTGCAAAAATGTAGAGAGTGTTATTTATAGTACTCAAATCATAAAGAGCGAAAGTATTCGAAGACGTCTGCTAAAAGTATAACATCACTTAAAACGTATAAATTTGGATAATCTTCCATAGTATTCATTTCAAAGTTTTCCCACACAGTTTTAGCATGAGCGTAGTCACTTTATGAAATATTTTCTTGCCGCATCGGATTTTAGAATGCGGATTTTTGCGGTAATTGACTAACTTTCGGTTTACTGCTGCAATTCAAGTTGTCGTAAGGGAACATACCTTTTCGTAGTAGAAGATCTACTTTATCGAAAGGGATATTTTCATGGAGAAATTTAAATTGAGTTTTTCCAAAATGCAAAAAATTTTCAACCAATTTTTCAAGAGATGTGCTTAAAAACTGGAACGAGTCAATAAATTGTATGTAGCCAAGACTGAATGAGATATACTTCTCCATATTGTTGGACTACATGATATTTTTCTGTCTGTAAACTTCCCAATTTCCTGCAAGATAGTATGTGCGTCATAATATTTTAAATTGTGTAATATGACGGGTATTTTCTTGGTATATTGAAACTGAATATTGCACTTACTATGAGCTGCACCCCGATAAGCCCCACTGAGATGAAAGTGGTCACGGTCACGGTCTTGACCCAACTCCTTTTCGCAGATACTACATACGCTAGCCGAAATAAATCCATTTTCTTGTTCAGGAGTGATGAGCATAGGGACAACATTTTTCTTCATCTCAATGATCATGGTTTCTTCTTCAACAAGTTTATGAAGAAAGGTATCCACAACATTTTCACCACTACAGACAAAATGGGGTGTCACACATTTACCTTCGGAATCGACTATTACATATGCAAATCCTGATGGCTTATGCTTCGTTATTTTTGTAGTTGATGAGTGATCGGAGTTAGGTGCACACCCTGATATTTTAATATTAAAATACTCAAAATCTGCATAGATCACATACGGGATTCTTAGCATATGTTTATATTACGAAAATTTCAATATTTTATCCTCTTCCTCGAGCATCTGTATCTTCTGAGCATCGAAATCAGAATACCGCTCACTATGCTCATCCCTGAGATTTTCCTTAGAAAATCTATGCAAGCAATATTTGCAATAGTATGATTCACCATTGTGTCTGGTCATTGAGCTAGGAAATATGCTCAAGTTCTTAATAAGACAATAATGTCCCCCATTTACATTTGAAAGAAACAACAAATACACGTGATTTTCACGACTAATCTTAGTTATCCTTAAAGTGAAATATTTCCCCTTGGTAGCCATACACATTAATAGATACATTATTTTGTTTTTAAAACTTAGCTATTTGTGGTATTCGCACAGGATATTCAATACCATCCATATTTAGTTTACCTTCCAATGGTATGTACTTACTCACTCTATTAGCGTGCTTGTCAACTGGGTATAGAAATACTAGCACAGGCCAAAGAAAACATTTACTGTCAGCATTTCTTATATTAATTAGGGCAAGTTTATTTGTCAACTCTTCTGGTAATGGAATATAGCTGGAAGCATCCAAAGGAATATATTTAGCTAGTTTAAGTTATAAGTATTTCACACGGTCCTCAGACCAACCACTTCCCTTGTGGTGGAAAGAAGCTGCTTTAATCATGTAAGTGCATGCACCCTCAATCTGCGATTTTAATGCGTCAGGACTTAGAGTGACGATACACTTACTGAGAAAGTTAGGGGTGATTATTTCCTCTCCCTCCCCTCCAACACGTGAGTACTCTACACAGGCAGATGTATACCATTTTAAATTACCCATTACACTAAGTTGTTGGGCAATCGTTGCTTCCAACTTCCTTTTAATCTCGTTAGTAAAGACTAAAAATAGCGAGTCGTTCGAGGGAGAGCTCTTAATGATTTTGACTGTACCATTCAAAGCTTCTGAAAAATTACAGGGTTCGTAATCTTCTTCAATATCGAGATTCTCTATAGATTCCTGCTCTCTTGACTTTGAAACGTCGGCAACATTCCTCAGTGATGTTGCTCCTGTTGCAGTGCAGTTCTTTAGCTTGTGTCGTAATAGACTATCCCGCCATGAAAATATTTTACTGCATTTATCACACTCGAACGACTTCACCTCCCGACTATGTGAGGAAACATGTCACTGTAAGCTGTCACTGATTTAAAACTTATCCACACTCATCACACTTTTTATGTCCACCCCTGTGTTGTAAACGTATATGACGTGCCAGGTTGGTAAGCTTGGTAAAAGATTTTGAACAGTTCTTACATAAGAAGACCATTTTAACCAAGTGTGTTTTATGAAAATAAATAGATAAAATCTTAACTATAAAGAGTGTTTTATGAAAAAAATAGATTAAATCTTAATTAAAGGTGACTTGACAACTATTCATTATCACTCCTCTAGACGTGGAAGACAAGATTCACACTAGAGCAAACAACTAGGATTTGACGAAAACCTTCGTATACCGAACCCTCCTAGTAGCGCTGAAAGCATCTTCTCTGGCCGGCCGCTTAGCGAAGAGTGTACGAAATGGTTCCCGGCCTCGAGACCCCCTTTCAATTCTCCCCTCACTCCCCCTCCCTCAAGGCATATTTCGCAAACCCCTATATGGTAATGGATTTTCCCGGTGTCGCAATTCCCTATGTGGTAATGGGTTCGCCCAGTGTCGCAATCCGGTGCCAGTTGGCGGGTCAACAAGACAATTCGAGACAAGAATAGATCGTTACCTTGAAATCGCGAGCTAAGTAATTGATCCTGGCAACTCTCCCCACTCGGCAATGGGTTTTCCCTGTGTCGCAACCCAGCGCCAGTTTGGCGGCTCGACAAGGCAATAATAGACCACGACCTTAAATGATGTCGCAATGGGTGACTGGCACCAGCTTGGTGGCTTGACTAGACGAGTCGAGACAAGAATAGATCGTGACCTTGTAACAGCGAGTTAGGTCATTGACCCTGGCAACCCTCCCCCCTCAGCAATGGGTTTTCCTTGTGTCGCAACCTGGTGCCAGTTTGACGGCTCAACAAGGCAATAATAGATCACAACCTTGAATGATGTCGCAATGGGTGACTGGCACCAGTTTGGCGGCTCGACAAGACAATTCGAGACAAGAATAGATCACGGGGATCATTGACCCTGTTCATTTCGTACCGAGTGACGTCACTCACGGGTGAGAGGGAGGGAGTAGATATATAGGGGGGCCCGCTTGGTCGTCTATTTATAAGCGTTTGTAGAGCGGTTCAAAATGGACAAATTACAGCAGTTGGTAAATATTGTTGACGCGGTGTGGACCGTAAAATTGTGTGATCTAACAGTCGATCAAAAGTAATCGGTGGATAAATTAAAAGCTGTCAATACAAAGTTCGGGAGACGCCTAATAGCTTATCTAGATGGCGAGTTTTGTGTATTTTTACCCTGTCGTTTTGGTACTCTAACAGTTGAAGACGTGTGCGAGCTTAATAATGAAAAATTGGTATTTACCTGCGCCGGAGTAAAACCCGGTTTACCTACCATTGTGAACTTTGAACGCGTTTAAGAGTTAAGCAGTTAACAACAACATCGGGCAGTCGGGCAGTTAATACATGTGCTCCGTATCGCACGGTGGACCCTACAAACCATACAGCACGTTTAGCTCTCAGGTACGCATACCATGCTTAGAACCGGCTACATTAATTTAGTGTATGTGGGTAATATGATTGCGGGTCGTGCCTATATGACTGTAGAAAATATTCACAGTGTGGCTGTGAGTGATAGACATGTAATTTACAAAATAGTGAACCAAGACAGAGAGGAGCGAGGCTACATCGAGTTCTGCGACTCTACCTGTCACACGATAAGAGCGACTGAAATACTACCCTACGAGAGAATCGAGGAGACTTACCTGTGTGATATGACATGTGCTGTGTCCAATTTCCGCCAAGGGGACGTTGTGGCCGTGTTGCCCAGGCATCCACCACCCTTCCGAGCTCCATACCACCCGCCACAACCCTTTACGACGACGCTGCCACCGCCCCCACTCCCAGATTCACCGGCGTACCCGCGACCAGAGTCACCCGAGTACCCACCGCCAGAGTCGTCTGCCTACCAGACATCAGAGTACTCACAGCCAGAGTCACCCGCGTGCCCGCCAGAGTCATCTGCCTACCAGACATCAGAGTACTTACCACCAGAGTCGTCTGTCTACCAGACATCAGAGTACTCACAGCCAGAGTCACCCACGTTCCCGCCGCCAAAGTCATCTCTCTACTCGACATCAGAGTCAGTAGAGTCACCCGCGTGCCCGCCACCAGCGGAGGAGGAGGTTAAGTCCGAAGAACCCGTAAATTTCGAGGATTTAACATTGTACAAAACTTATTCAAAAGTTAAAATTATGGGTGAAACGCCTAATGACTATATAAGCGGTCTGGGCAGTTTTGGTAACGTTTTACTTCCTAAGTCTGCCTGTTATTTAGATTTTAAACGATTTAAATCTAAAGCACGCTGTATGATATATCTCGGAGGACAAAGTGTGATGCTTAGAAGTGAATTAATAAGCTAGGCGCGCTCATGTTGTCGTAGCACTCTGCTGACGTCATCGGAGCTAGCGGTAGACATTTTGAAATAAATTGTACGGCGCACCGCACAGACTTTCTCTCTCTTTCTATAAACTCGTAAGATTTCTGAACAGAATAATGTACATTGTATCATCACCACTCCACATAAGAACACGCATAAAATAATATAATAATAATTACCCTAAAAATCATTTTCATAGGAAAATGAAAATAGCCAGTTTATTTCTAATCTTAATCAACGCCTAGATATGGATTTTAATCAAAATCGTTAGAGCAGATTTTGAGAAAACCTATTTTTTCTCTTTTCGCCCGTTATAAAACTACTCTTAATTTTAAGTTTTTATAGACACACAGACAGACGGCATTGCAAATACTATTTTTTAGGGTTCGGGGGGTCATGAGACGTCGACATCCATCAACATTTCAGGTTAGTTTTTTTTTACGGTCGCAATACTTAAACTTTAATGTCCAAAAAGTTAAAAAATTCATATAATTGCGCATAGATTGAAAGTTATTGATTTTATAAAAATATGTATCGGATAAAATATCTGTATTATAAATATATATACATATTTGTAATGCTAAGTAATTTAATATCTCAAATAGTTTCGGAGCTATTAAAAAAAATGTTAATTAACGCATCAGACCGGAGCCCTTAAAGCCATTTTGCCGAAATATTGAGGGTAGCCATTTTGTTTGGAATATTTATTAATGTTTATAAATGAAATTTAATCAAAATCGTTAGAGCCGATTTTGAGAAAATCGACTTTTTCTCTTTTTTCCCTTCAGTAAACTACCCTTAATTTTAGGGGTAGATATCCAATTCCAAAAACCCCTCGGGGCAACCCAATGAAAACCCTAGATATCAAGTTTCAGCTCAATCGGTAAAACAGTTTAGGCTCTATTTGGAGGTACAGACAGACAGACAGACAGACGGAAATTCAAAAACCACTTTTTCGGATTCAGGGAGTCATGAAACGTCAAAATTCATCAAAATCTCGAGTTCGATTTTTTTGACGATCACCATACTTTCTCTACCTGTAAGATAGAGAGAAAGTAAAAAGTTAGAGGGGGAACGCAATTTGTGCGTAGAGGGCGTTGCCGCTTGAGCGAGAGAGGGTTTTTTTTCTCCCAGGGATATTTCTTTCACTTCATCTCCAATTGCCATTATGTCATTTAAATGCCGCATTTGTCAGGAGTCCTACGCAAAGATCTCCAACCTTATTCCGCACAAACATCATTGTCATCAAATACCTCAAAATACTGCTCACCAGGATGCCTGTTGGGACGAGGAGATATTGTGCAGTGCGTTAGACCGGATCGAGAAAGAAGAATACAATCGTGTCAATTGCTTAAACGAACTTGAGAAAAATAAAAGTTATAACGTTGTGCTATCGGAAGAGACCACCAATGAACCGAATATTATTGTGTTCGAGGATGTGGGAAGAGTAAGTTTGCCCGGTAGAAACTGTGGAGACATTGTCAATAGGCGTTCTAGCGCTTCTCAGCGTGTCCCAGTGGCGACTCCTCCTTAAGTGTGCAGGTGCAAGTGCACTCCTTTCACACAAAATAGTATTTAACATTATTTTATTTAAATAATAACATTTAATAATGAATAGATTTTTTTAGAATATATTTCTTAAAATTAGCTATGCTTTTGCGTGTTTCATTCTATTTACTATTCCACTTGTTTTCCTGACTGCTAGCACTGTCCTAGTACTTCTACTAAACTCCAGGGCCATGCAACAATCTGAGCATGCGCATTGCGAATAAGAGAGGTTATTGACCTTGCAAGTTAGTTTTAAAGCGGACCTTTAACACATGGCCTAGTGCTTGATAGCGAACTTGGCGATTTGTTTTGATCAACTAAAGCGTTACTACCAGTAATAATGTTTTTTAAAGTGTGGTCTTTCTTTTTCAATCTGTACACAATTAATTAAGTACAATAATTATGTAAATAGTGGTTAATTAGTTCATAATAATTGACTGTTTTAGTGTTTATTTGAAATATCAAAATGAATTTTGTGCAAAACATTAATAATAAAAAAAACTTGGTTTATGTAAATAGTTGTTATTTGTTAACGAGGTCGATTTAGTGTTTTTTTTAAATATCGAAATGAATTCTGTGCAAAACATTTTGCAAAAAAAAATTTCTTTGTGTACTCAAGAAGAAAAATTAGAAATTAAAAAACTTGGTAGACCGACACCAAATATTGTTCTAGAAAAACTAACAAAAACTAAAAATCGAGAGTTTACTAGAAAATTCAACGTAGAAACTTACAAAAAGCATCCATGGCTATGTGGTTGTAATGTAAAAAATTCATTGTTCTGCTTTCCGTGTTTACTCTTTGGTGGTGACTTATCTTGGACTAATTTAGGTATGACTGATTTGAATCATTTAAGTGAGCGAATTAAAAAGCATGAAATGTCATTGTTACACAAGAACAATTCTTTAGATTTGGCTGTACTTGGCAAGACCAACATACGAGCACAGTTAGATTCTGGCTACAGAAGAGCTATCGAGCTTCACAATAAAAAAGTTACTAACAACAGGTATGTTTTAAATATTATCCTAAACTGTATTCGATTCTGTGGCGCTTTCGAACTGGCCCTTAGAGGTCATGACGAAACTGATTCATCTTCTAACCCTGGAATATTTCGTGGACTTGTCAATTTCAGTGCGGAGTTGGATGATGCTTTGAAAGGGCATTTAGAAAAGTCTACAATTTTTAAAGGCACCTCTAGTTCAATTCAGAATGAAATACTTCAATGCATGCTGGATATTTGCCATGAAGAAATTTCAAAAGAAATTAAGAATGCAAGTTTTTTGGCTGTTATAGCTGACGAAACAACTGATGTCTCAGCTACTTTTCAAATGGTTATAATTTACCGGTATATAGTAAACGGAAAACCAGTGGAAAGATTTTGGAACTATGTAAACCCCCCATTTCATGACGCTGAATCTTTGTCAAATTGTCTC
This sequence comes from Timema podura, assembly GCA_033556935.1. Classification (NCBI taxonomy): domain Eukaryota; kingdom Metazoa; phylum Arthropoda; class Insecta; order Phasmatodea; family Timematidae; genus Timema; species Timema podura. The sequence goes on from JAVRXN010000010.1 coordinate 14,489,273, forward strand.
AAAGAGGAAATAGATCAACATGTAGAGAAAGAGCCTCATAAGTTAATAGCACAAGCATATGATGGTGCTTCAGTTATGAGTGGATCTCTCAATGGTGTTCAGGCTAAAATAAAGCAGAGCTATCCTAACGCTGCTTATGTTCACTGTCATGCACATCAACTAAATTTAATAATGTCAAATGCAGCTTCAATTAATCGTAATGTCCGTATATTTTTCGCCAGTTTAGGAGGATTTTGTACATTTTTTTCTCATTCCCCTCAGAGAACAGCAATTTTAGATGAAGTTGTGGGTAAATGTTTACCACGATCAGCACCTACAAGATGGAACTTTCATTCTCGAACAGTAAACACAGTTTGCGAATACAGAGAAGAACATATCGAGTGCATGGATACAATAGAAACGAGAGGTGACATTAAACATATAGCTACAATTAAACAAGCGTCTAGTCTGAAGAGAACATTAGAGGATGATATTTTTATATTTTGGCTAACTTTTTTTCATAAAATAATGCTTCATGTGGATGTATTTTATAACCAGTTGCAAAAAAGGGAAACTGATCCAGCCTTTGTAAAAAACAAAATAGATTGTTTCATAGAGGAGATTTCCAAAATTAGAAATGAAAATTATATAACTGATGATCTTGATGAAAATAAAATAAAGCGGAGACGAAATGAGAACCACACTCGTAATAGAGAGGCTAAAGAGGTTTGTGACGTCATCATCTGTCAAGCAAAAGACAGATTCAGCTTTACTGGTCATCTTGTTGCTGCAAATTTGTTTTTGCCAGAAAAGTTTTCTGATTATTGTAAGTTGTTTCCTGATAAATATTTATAACTCACAATAAGTTCATACCCATTTTTAGATGCAAAAAAACTACGCACAGAGCTAAGTATCATTTATGTCAGGGATGAATTTCGAAATATGACTGGCGCTTTAACTTTGTTCTCATTTATAAATGAAAACAATTTGAGTGAAATTTTTGAAGAATGCTTAAAACTTTTAAATATTATTTTAACAATCCCTATGACAACGGCAGAAGCAGAAAGATGTTTTTCTACACTAACACGTGTCAAAACATTTTTAAGAAATAGTATGCACCAGGAAAGGTTGTCAGCTCTTGCCATGCTGTCTGTCGAGAGAAACTTTATTATGAACATTTCAGACTTTAACTCTAGAGTCATTGAGAAATTCGCAAAATCTAAAGAAAGAAGAATGGACTTTTTATTTAAAGTAGCTTGAGGCGTTTAAGATTAAATTGTTGGGTGTTTTGTAAATAATGTTTTCATTTATTATGTGAGTGTTTTATTCTAAGGTGTTTAATTATTAATGATTGCGCCAGCAAAGTAAAAGATTGTAATAATGTGGGTGTGTTCAATGATTTTTTATTTTTTACAAATTAATGTTGATTTGTAATGTACTGTAAATAACAGCTCAGAATGTCAGTAATTGACTAAAAATGTGGTATATTTTTAGCTGTCAATATTTTTACCGTCAAAACTTCGTAATTGTATGTATGGATTTTTCTTTTAAAAGTCGAATCCTATATTTGTTTCGAAGCTTCACACCCCCCAGTACTGCTGTGAAATATTAGCCTAAGTAAAACAATATGTAAATATAGATAGGTACGATATATTAAAAGTGTATATACCATATTTCAGAATATTTAAATTGTGCACCACTTATATTTTTGGTCACGAGCCGCCACTGGCGTGTCCTGAACTATTTTGGAAGTGACTCCTGCTCTTTTTCTAGATGGTAAAAATGACATTATCTCCTGATGTTTTTTTATAAGGTAGAAGAGTGATTATATTTTTTTTCCTTGCTATCACAATTATATAATTCATGTTGCACTCTAATCTTAATTACGTGTATTGATCACAAGACCTTCTTGTAAAAAATCACTCTATGTTGTTGTTGTGGCTGCACGCTATGCATGTTTTAAATTAATTAATTGCTGATTGTCAATAAAAAACTAGCTATAAAATGTTGTTATTATTTTTTTAAATCCCTAGAATATGTTGGTTGGAGAATCAAAGACAGGAAGGAGATGACAATATACACCTGGCAACAATGCCAGAATGAAATATTAAATGCAGAATGGTAAATGTGAGTAGTTTAAAATTTTTAACTATTAGAATCAAGGTAAGGTGTCACACACACATATTCATTTTTTCATTTATAAATTGTAATTGTTGTGACGTTATATTGTTATCCCCAAAGAGAAATTGAAGTAAAAGGACTTAATTATTTTAGAAACAATTGTTTGATCCATAATGTTTGAGACTGAGCTTCTAAGCTAAATAAATTTGTATTTATAGGATAGGAGAGGAGGTGTTTGAGTGTAGACGTTAAAACACAAACATGACAGTTTTATAATATTTATTCACACAAATATATCTCACACCACGAAAAGTATACTTGGAATATTTATTTACACAAATAAAAGTTTTACAAATATAGCTCACACCACGAAAAGGATACTTGGAATATTTATACATGTATGAAAAGAATTAGTTTTATAATATGTATTTACGAGTATATCTTACACCTTAATGGGAACAAACCAGGACACATGCTAAGATACATAGGTAATAAATATATATTTTTAGTGTACCTGCTTGAGGTGCTCCGGTTAAATAACAATAACAATAATGTAATTTATAAGTCTAATTGTAGTATTTTTAATGAGCCAAACTATTATGAAATGAATGTTATTTTACAGAGAGAGATTTGTTAGGGTTCTAGTTAATTTAAATAAAATACAGTGAAAAATATATTCTGGAGATAAAATAGAAATGTTATGTCCAAAAGTTGAAAAAATCAATTATTATTCTATAATAATATTTCTGATTGAAATATGTGACCAAATAATAAATACTATGTTTTATTCATAAAAAACAAACACATAATTTTGTTGATCACAATCAATCTGTAAGTATAAACTTTAAACCATCACCCCCGTCCTCGGCAGTTTAACTCAACACGAATCTGGCGCGTTAGTCAACTGCACCACCGAGACGGGTATCTATCACTATGCACTCTTTTTAGAGAGTTAACAATCTTTACGAGGCTGGCTCTTCAACCAAACAAAATATTACAATAGATTGAAAGAAGAAGCAGAACCGCGAGTCCATCTGGATTCGGAATTGGGAAGGTTAAATCCACATTTGCGTGGTGGGGGGAGTAAGAAAATGTGCCAGCGTTTACGTGGATGGAGAGTGGGAAACTATTTAGTGAGAACTACCAACAATATACCTCGGCAGGTATTCAAATCCCCAACACAGATTCGAACCCCGATATCTTTTGCTGGATGCTTCATGCCCTGTAGTTGCCAAACCCGAGAGAAGAATATGGTGTTTCACCCGTTCTGTCACTAAAATACGTTGTGACAGAAAGGCGCTGGCAATATACACGTGACAGCTTTGCCGGAATAAAATATTAAAGAGCGCAGAAGTGAGCTCGCATTTGCGTAGAAGGAGAGTGAAAAACTACCTCCCACCCAGGTCCAAGACAGAACTCTCGCAATATACTAAACTACAGGGGGGATTCGAATCCTGGTCCACTGGCTGCCACACGCTTAAGTACTAATTACGCTAACGGATTGATAATTGTGAAGTTTGAGCCCGCATTTGCGTAGAGGGATAGTGAAAAACACCCCTAGTCTACCCGACCGAGATTCGAACCTTGAGCTCCTTAAGTATTAATAAAGCTAACGGATTGATAATTGGTATGTTTGAATTTAGATGAGCCTGACATTTAGACGGCATGCCCACTTGCGCTGGAGTGAAAATTGGGAAAGTACAACAATATCTTCTACAACTGCGAGATTCCTGAGAGCACAACATTCAGTACGTTCACCATGTTTGAGGTCATTTGACTCTGTACAAGTGGTAGAGATTAGATCTTAAAGGATGGTACATGCTACATGGGTGGACAGTTATTAAGTATTGTAAAATTGAAAATACAGGAGAGTTAAAAACACCCCTAGTTTACCCGATCGAAACAAATTACCTCCAGCTCATCGCTATGACCAACCTTTTTTTTTTCGAGCTACAATCAACTTTGGAAATAGAATGGGAAATATCGATATTGCAAACATGTATTTCTGACACACACACACACACACTTTAGGAGCATTGACATTCAGGTATATTTCCGTCATAAATGGTCTTGTAATAATATATAGCACCGCGTCTTACTACCCGTTAGGGTTATACGCTTAAGTACTAATTACTCTAATGGATTAGGAATTGGGAGGGTTGAATTTAAAGGAAGTGAACCCGCATTTGCGTGGAGGAAGAGTGGAAAACCATTTAGGAAAAACCACCCCCAGTTCACCCGACCGAGATTCGAACCTCGATCTCCCCGTCCTCGGCGGTCGGGCTCAACACGACTAGCACGTTAGCCAACTACGCAAATGGTCTTGTAAGTAAGCGGGTTTGACCTCTGAAAAAACAGGAGGGAATTCATCCACCCAAGGGTGTTTCATAATGGGGCCTTTCAAATTGGATCTCCGCAATTGGCATGCGTGAACCCCGCTATCTTTTGCAGGGTACATCATGCCATAACTTGAGATCCAAAGGAGTTTTTAGCATCGCTAATGACTGTTGGAACGGTAATTCCTTCCAACGTCTTTACGTTGATAATTACACCGTCATTTGCGCAACCGAACAGTTAATACACATTTGTACTAATTACTCTCATGACTTTAGGGATTTGGAAAGTTATATTAAGAGGAAGTGTAACCGCATTTGCGTGGAGGAACCGTGGAAAACAGGCATCAGTACACTCGACTGAGATTCGATTTATAAAGGGCTCTTCTTGTGAAAATTGGAGAGTAGACATATCCTTATTAAAAACAAATAGGTAAATTGACAAAAAAGTTATCTATTCATAGATGACTTTATATATTTATATATTTAGAACGTGAAACAGAAACAGTTATTCATTATTGAATTTACCTTCGCCAAGTGACGTTCGAGTAGCAGTGAAATATTTGAATAGTAAACGGTTGCTATATTTTTTCTTATAACTAAGGCTTTAAACAAGAAGAACATAACTTCAGGTGAATATTATTTCTATTAATATTAATGTAATGAGTTAATCATGAATTTGATCAATATATATATATATATAGCCAATGTGTTTTTTTTTTAAGTAAACCTTATATATGCATTGATGAACATGCAGATATAAACGTGGAGCTCGTCTAGTTTGGTTCAATGAGGAGGTTAGAGTTAGAACACTACCCTATTAAACTGAGGGTATTTTCCCTACATTATTTCACACAAATTCGGGTACACCTACCCTAATATATATATATATATCTTCCTTACCTCACCCCATTAGTGTAATTAAATTATTGTATAAATAGTGATAGCTACAATTTTTTAATACTTATATGTACTGGCTAACACAAGAAACTGAGAAATTATGAGTACCAATTTTCCTCACTAGATGGTACAGAATGAACGTTGTTAAAAAATGAATATGTTGAGCTTATCATAATAATTTACTCGTAAATAGCGATATATTAAAGGATTCAGACAGTAACGCATGTGCTACCCGTACATGATTTACCATGTTTATTGATTTTATTTCTAGGTGTACCATTTGGATGTGAAATAATTGTGCACACACATGTCTAGTTACTCGCGGGCAATTATGTTTATAATAATATATAACGGCTTTACCTTATTGTCTCGGCATACGAAGGTTTTCGTCAAATTTTCATTGTTTGCTCTTGTGTGAATCTTGTCTTCCAATTCAAGAGGAGTGGTTGTGAATAATTGTCAAGTCAACTATAATTAAGATTTAATCCATTTGTTTTCATAAAACACGCTCTATAGTTAATATTTAATCTATTTGTTTTCATACAACACGCTTGGTTAAAATGGTCTTCCTATGTAAGAACTGTTCAAAATCATTTACCAAGCTTACCAACCTGGCACGTCATATAGGCCTATGTTTACAACACGGGGGTGGACATAAAAAGTGTGATGAGTGTGGATAAGTTTTAAATCAGTGACAGCTTACAGCGACATGTTTCCTCACATAGTCGGGAGGTGAATTAATTCGAGTGTGATAAATGCAGTAAAATATTTTCATGGCGGGATAGTCTACTACGTCACAAGCTAAAGAACTGCACTGCAATAGGAGCAACATCACTGGGGAATGTTGCCAACGTTTCAAACTCAAGAGAGCAGGAATCTATTGAGAATCTCGATATTGATGAAGATTACGACCCCTGTAATTTTTCAGAAGCTTTGAATGGTACAGTCAAATCATCAAGAGCTCTCCCTCGAACGACTCGCTATTTTTAGTCTTTATTAACGACATTAAAAGAAGTTGGAAGCAACGATTGTCCAACAAATTAATGTAATGGGTAATCTAAAATGGTATACATCTGCTTGTGTAGAGTACTCTCGTGTTGGAGGGGAGGGAGAGGAAACAATCACTCCTTTCTTTCGCAGTAAGTGTATCGTCACTCTAAGTCCTGACGCATTAAAATCGCAGATAGAGGGTGCACTTACATGATTGAAGCAGCTTCTTCTTTCCACAACAAGGGAAGTGGTTGGTCTGAGGGCCATGTGAAATACTTAGAACTTAAACTAGCTAAATATGTTCCTTTAGCTGCTTCCAGTTATATTCCATTACCAGAAGAGTTGAGAAATAAACATGCCATGCTGTGCTAGCATTTATATACCCAGCTGACAAGCACTTTAATCGAGTGAGTAAGTACATATCACTGGAAGGTAAACAATATATGGACGGTATTGAATATCCTGTGCAAACACCACAAATAGCTAAGTTTGAAAAACAAAATAATGTATCTATAAATGTGTATGGCTACCAAGGGGAAATATTTCACTTTAAGGATAACTAAGATTAGTCGTGAAAATCACGTGTATTTGTTGTTTCTTTCAAATGTAGATGGGGGATATTATTTTCTTATTAAGAACTTGAGCAGATTGCTAAGCTCACTGACCAGACATGATGGTGAATCATACTATTGCAAATATTGCTTGCATAGATTTTCTAAAGAAAATCTCAGGGATGAGCATAGTGAGCGGTGTTCTGATTTTGATGCTCAGAAGATACAGATGCTCAAGGAAGAGGATAAAATATTGAAATTTTCGACATATAAACATATGCTAAGAATCCCGTATGTGATATATGCAGATTTTGAGTGTTTTAATATTAAAATATCAGGGTGTGCACCAAACCCCAATCACTCATCAACTACAAAAATGACGAAGCATACGCCATCAGGACTTGCATATGTAATAGTCGATTCCTAAGGTAAATGTGTGAAGCCCTCTGTTGTCTATAGTGGTGAAAATGTTGTGGATACCTTTCTTCATAAACTTGGAGAAGAAGAAGCCATGTTCATTGAGATGAAGAAAAATGTTGTCCCTTTGCACATCACCTCTGAAAAAGATAATGGATTTATTTCGGCTAGCTTATGTAGTATCTGCGAGAAGGAGTTGGGTCAAGACTGTGACCGTGACCACTGTCATCTCAGTGGGGCATATCGGGATTCATCTAATAGTAAGTGCAATATTCAATTTCAATATACCAAGAGAATACCCGTCATATTACACAATTTAAAAAATTATGACGCACATTTTATCACACAGGAAATTGGGAATGTAGCATTTGTTGCTATAAGTACAGTCAACAAGGCAACAAAACAGTACTTACCCTATATCACCACCCAGACTCAGCAAGAAATCAACAACACGTCTAGCCGCATCGGAACCCACTCAACAAATGCCAGAGAGCTTTCAAGAGTCCGGACGCGCCCCGCTAGAGTCCGCCACAATAGTACCAACATAACAACTCCAAGAAGACGAGAGACTTTCGTCTAGAAGGAAGTGGAAAAGGCTTCCAGAAAGATGTAGATGTTATTCATGGCTACGCACATTCCCCCCCTTCGTGGATCCTGTCACCCTAGTTCGTGAAGTTGCGCCGTATAAAAGACCGCCCAACCGGCTATGGCTTCACTCTTTGGTCAGCGCTTGAAGCAGATAGGTGAAGCTTAGACTTCGAGAACTTGTCACGTAAAACGTAAGGAGAAATTCATTTTCGGCGTAATTTTTTATTTATGTTTTTCAAAATTCTCTTTCGGATCAATATATTTTGTTAATGAAAAGATCTTTACAGTCATTTTAGATGGACATTGAAATATGTCATGGTTATGGAAAATAGCTTCGTAGTCTTTAGATAAAACTGGACTTACAAACTTTTAAATGTTTTTCATAATATTTAACTGAAGGCTTATAAAATTATTAATGTTCCTTATGAAGCAGTTAATAAAGACACTTAGTTGGAACATGTCACTATTAACAATGGTGTTACGAGGGAAGATAGTTTTGTCTAGAATTGAAACTTAGCCTATAGTACTTAATTTATGATTTTGTTTACAACTATTTATGGAAGGACCTTAAGTCAGAGCATTCCTAAATTAAGCAAGATGTTTTGCGTGATATATATGTTAATTATTAAATTATAAACTATTGTGTTAAAATCTACGTCTTATTGTTACGGAGTTAATAAGGATATTATCATGAACTGTCTGATATCAGTAATGATAGACGTAATTTACATTTTGTTCAATGTTAAAATTAAAGTCTTTAACTTATAACTATTTTTTTTTTGGAAGTCAATATGTCTGATCGCTATAACATTAGGAATGTATGCGAGAAATATGTTTTGAGTAAAAATTATATTGTGAACTAAACGGTTGGACTTGATGATTAGGTACACCTTGAATTTACTTGTGGAAAGACATTATATTTATTTAATTGAAAGATGAAGGAAAGCAACAATGTTATGTCCAAATAATATTTAATATAATAATTATTTTTATATATAAATAAAACTTTATTTTCTATTTGCCGTCTTTTGAATTCTGTCAGGTTAAGTTATCCCTAGTTTAGGATATACATACTACTCAGGCACATCCCATCTGGTTTTACTAATTTATTCAATTAGTACAGTATATCTCACATTTTTTTAATGAAGGAGGATCGTGTTTACTTTTGCTTATTTGTTGGTATTGCTGTGCACGTTTTCCGTACCCAGTTTCTTCGCATTAATATTTACTCTTACTGCGCACTCCTATTTAATTTTGCATTTAACTTATCTGTCGAGAACTTTGCTTTCTATTATTTGTATTTGTGCCCCTCTATTTCTAGAGCTTGGGTAACAGGAAGTTTAGAGACAGAAGAATATCATGTATTCCAAACAATATGGAGAAATATATCTCATTCAGTCTTGGCTACAATTTATTGACTCGTTCCAGTTTTTAAGCACATCTCTTAAAAAATTGGTTGAAAATTTGTTGCATGTTGGGAAAGCTCAATTTAAAATACTCCATGAAAATATCCCTTTTGATAGAGTAGATCTTCTACTACGAAAAGGTGTGTTCCCTTACGACAGCAAAAATTGCAGCAGTAAACTTAAAGATAGTCAATTACCACCAAAATCCGCATTCTATAATCAGATGCGGCAAGAAAATATTTCAGAAAGTGACTACGCTCATGCTAAAACTGTGTGGGAAAACTTTGAAATGAATACTATGGAAAATTATCAAAATTTATACGTTTTAAGTGATGTTTTACTTTTAGCAGACGTCTTCGAATACTTTCGCCCTTTATGTTTTGAGTACTATAAATTAGACTGTCTACATTTTTGCACAAGCCCCGGACTAGCATGGGCGGCATTTTTAAAGATGACCAAGGTTGAGTTGGAGCTACTAACTGACATTGAAATGCATTTATTCATTGAAAAAGGGATACGTAGTGGGGTGTCTATGATTTCTAATATATATTCTTAAGCAAACAACCCTGATATGATGTATTTTAACCCTGAAAAGGAGGTGAAGTACATCACATACTGGGATTGTAATAATTTATACGGGACTGTTATGTCTGATTTCCTTCCTCAGAGTAATTTTAAGTGGTTGAACAAGACTGAAATAGCAGAGCTTCATATAATTTCAGTTGCTGATGATAGCCCTGTGGGCTATATATTAGAAGTAGATCTAGAGTACCCGGAAGAAATTCATGACGAGCACAGTGACTATCCACTTGATCCTGAAAATGTCATAGCTACTCCTGAGATGTCATCCCCATTTTCTAAGTATATACAATCCAAGCTGAGCTCTCCAGCCGGCGGGAAAACAGAAAAGCTATTGCCCAACCTAAACACTAAACACAATTATGTAGTACACTACCGTAATTTAAAACTGTATATTTCCTCCGGTATGAAGCTTCAAAAGATACAGCGAGTCCTAACTTTCAATCAGAGCGCTTGGTTCAGGCCATACGGTCTTGCATACGGTCACTACAAAATAAGACAAATGTGTTCACCAATGGAGACGTAAAAAAATTCACCCTTTATGTTTTGTATGTAAGTATATTGAAAAGGAAGTTTGTGTATTAACCTTTGTATTAAAGATTTTATAAGGTAAAAAGCTTGAGTGTTTGTGAATATCATAGCCTGATTTCATAAGGTGAAACAGCACGGCTTTATCAAAATAAATAGTTTAGTCAAAATTAGTTATAGGTGGGAGGTGACGTTACTCGCTTCCTTGCAGTGCCTCCTGGGAAACGTTTCAATAAACGGCTAAATGAGTAACACCCAAAACGTAGTTATATTATAAATATGTTAGTGATTTATACAATTTTTATCAAATTAATGGTGTAACTATTTTATAAACTCCTGGTTTGCTCTCGTCGTTCGGCCTCCTCCCCTCCCAAAATAATATTACCCGATCCGCCACCGAGCAATGCTATTCTTATGAGAAAAGTGACCCACCTGCTCTATGGGAAGGATCAATGTGGGAGAAAGTGACCCAACTTCGCAGTGAGGAGGATCAACGCTAAAACCCCCAAAATAATATTCCCTGATCCACCACTGATCAATGCTATTATTATGAGAGAAAGTAACCCACTTGTTCAATGAGAAGGATCAATGTGGGAGAAAGTGACCCAACTTCGCAGTGAGTAGGAGCAATGCTAAAACTCGAAAAAATTTTAACCCCCAAAATAATATTTCCCGATTCACCACTGAATCTCTTTGAGAACTCTTAATACTATCCGTATGGTAGAAAGGTACCCACCTCAATAGTAAGGAGAGCCCAAGATAAAACTTGATAGCATTAATGTCAACCAGCCAAAATAATATTTCCTGATCTTTCACTGATCAATGCTATTCTTATGGGAGAAAGTGACCCACCTTCCCTGTGAAATCAAACATTGTGAGAGAAAGTGACCAAACTCCTCAGTGAGGAAGATCAATGATATAACTAGAAATAACTGTCAACCCCCCAAAATAATAATTCCCGATCCACCAGTGACTCTCTTTGACAATTCCTAATACTATTCGCATGGGAGAAAATAACCCACCTCAATAGTAAGGAGGGTGCAAGATAAAACTTGAAAGAAATGTCAAACACCCAAAATAATATTTCCTGATCCGCCACTGATCAATGCTATTCTTATGGGAGAAAGTAACCCACCTTCCCAGTTAAGAGAAACAATGTGGGAGAAAGGGACCCAACTTCGTAACGTGGAGGATCAATGTTATTCTTATGGGAGAAAGTGATCCACAGCATTCAATGTTGTGGATCAATGTTAACCTTATGGGAGAAAGTGATCCACAACATTGGATGTTGTGGATCAATGTTAACATTATTGGAGAAAGTGAGCTGAAACTGTATTTTAACCACTACTGATACTTTGTCCACACAGACCACTCATTGATTGTTCTAGTTGTTGTGGTTATCAATTCTAAAGGGAAAAAAGAAAAAAGTGTTGCCCCTGCCGCTATTAGGCCCATGTTAATGAAATATTTACATGATTCTGTCTTAGGTGGTAAGTTGGGTATTTTGAAAACGTTCCACAACATTTCTATAGAGTTCTTTTGGCCCAATTTGTACAACGATGTCAAGTTGTGGGTTAGCTGCTGCGTGGATTGTCAGAAGGCTAAACCCATCCAGAATTCCAGAGTTGGGTAGCTCATAATAAATGGGACCAAGAGTTGGATTTTTTATATTACCTTCAATTCTGCGTATCATGATTCCACTGGGGCCTCTCCTGCATCGATGTTTTTGGGGACGTGATCTTAATCATCAGCTGCTTGCGATTTGGGATATTGATTCACTTGTGTAAGAATATGAAGTATGTTCCCACGCTGATAGGTGTCACCGTGCGTTTGATAATCTTAAAAAAGCTAGTAATAGGGTATCAATGGCGTATAACCGTGGTAGGTTCCCTGTTTCTTATGTTATTGGGGATAGTGTCACGTGTGGAATCTCCCCCTTGAGGTGCGCAGCGAACAAAACCTTGCCCAAATTGTGTCCGAAGTGGGACGGTCCATAGCAGGTGGAAAAGTTCTTAACTCCAGTAAGCGTCCTCCTTAAAGATGAAACTTACAATTTTTTGCAAATGATAGACAATGTCTCCCCCCTCAAAAAAGTGCCATTGAGAGTCATTGAAGATGTCTCTTATAAAGTCTTGTATTAAGTCTACGATGTTTGTTCATGTATGTATCTAGTAGTCTTCTATTACAATGTGTTTTGTGATAGCTACGTCAAAGTGACTTAAAAGCATCTTCTCCCGAATATATTATATAATATTTAATCACGGTCCCGGAATAAAAAAGATAAAAGTTGAAGTTTGCTGGAAAAGATGAAGTTTCCCGGAAACGTGAAAGTTTATTGGGATATAAAAGTAAAGTGTAAATTTTCCCGAAAAAGATAAAGTTTCCCAGAAAAGGTGTAAATTTACCGGAAGAAAGTAGTGAATTCCCAGTGTAGTGAAGAAAGTTGCAACATAATGTTGACTTAGTTGCAACTGTTAATATCTGTGTCAACATAATTTACTGATGCTACCCTTGTAACCTAGTTACAACCATACGTGAAGGAAATGGGTACACTCACCAAAACCTGCCCTTGTTGACGCGATACGACGGGACTCCAATTCCCAAGAAACACTTTCCAGCACTGACACCATTCAACTAAGCCAGCGTTCCTGCCTCGCCGCTCGTCGGGCCAGCCGACACCCCCCTCTCTCTCTTGCTCCAAACAAGTGAATCTCGCCGAGCATGCGCGGTGCGCATTTTGGAAAGCCTTCTCGAAGGTGTTCGACGTATGGCTATTGTTCCTTGGGCTTCTGGGATGTTCTAGATGCCCCCTTTTGTGCACTCTGAGAGCACTTAACCATCGTGTGTATATAATGGACAGAGTCTAGTGAATGAGGACGCATTTGCACTATGGACTTTAGGAGGTAAGAGCCTTACTATTACGTAGGCTCGCTTTACTATTTCAAAATTCCCGTTTGGCTATAACTATTTATGTTTCAAAATTATACGTCTCGGATAATACCTTCAGTAATCTTGCTCACAAGGAGGCCATGACGTTCGATCCGGGTTATCTTAATTGTACTTTGTAGTCCATTAGAAACAAAGTAGTAGTAAGGGTATATAGGCGTTTTCAAGAATCGCAGAGAAGTTTACGCGTCGAATATTACAGCGTGCGACAATAACATGATGCGCAGTCGATGCTAGGTTCAATCCTAATCGTGATCGTAGATCGAGCCCTCATCTTTTTTTTCACATGTCATATTCTTCATTAATTACAAATGTAATATAATGAAAGTATACTGTGGGTTTTCATGAATTTATGAATTCCAATGCAGGCTGTTACTAATTTTTATTCTACACAATTAATATTAAATCATCGTTCAGAAAAAGACAAAGCGCAAAGTTTTTCGTTCCAATGTAATCGCTGGTCGTGATCGAGTCCCTCATCTGTCTAATTTTCACCCGGTAATTCTTTCACCTTAGTATTACAATTAAAAATAATTATGAAAGAAAGTGGATTGGCATGACTTTTGAAAGTCCAAGTTTCATAACATCTATACAATAAATGTATATCTTTATTACAATAATACAAAATGAGTTTACAATATGTAGCTGTTATTACCTTTGAATGGGTAATTAGGAAACGAATTATGACCTGTTGAAAAAAAAAAGATAGGGATCACAGTAGGGCCGGCTTGGAAACCAAGTAAACATCCCCCATATAGGTGTGATATTGTCCAACTACATTGGTACAATATGTCGATTTCGTGTAAAAATTTGGACGATTTTCCGTGAAAAAAAAACGCCTCTAAGGTAGTTAACGCAACATACTATCTTTTCAGCAATATTCGCCAAAATTTTCATGGCTATAGTCCCTATATAGAGAAAACTACTAAAAGTGTACAAAGTTTAAAGATAATCCGTGATATGAACGTCGTGGCCTCCCCTTGTCAGCGATTTATCGCGATTATTTATTTTGCCGATATGGCTTTATCAACTTAGAGGGGACCGCTCTGGTTACCCTGGATCATATGTTGCCCGCTTCACGGGAAGTAGGTCGGATTGTTACATCTTGTAAATACTTATGCTAGTAAACTTAGGGGCCGCGAGCCAGTTAGGGCTAGCAATCTTGTATAACGAGAGTGTTGTCAGATTATTTAATATTGTTATTTCTTGTAGATGTTTACGCTAGTAAACTTAGGGGCCGCGAGCCAGTTAGGGCTAGCAGTCTTGTATAACGAGATTGTTGTTAAAGTCAGATTATTCTATATTGTTATTTCTTGTAAATGTTTATGCTAGTTAGCCAAGGGGCCGCGAGCCAGCTAGGGCTACCTATTTTGTATATCCAGATTGTTATTAAAGTCAGATTATTTTATATTGTTATTTCCTGTAGATGTTTACGCTAGTTAACCAAGGGGCCGCGGGCCAGTTAGGGCTAGCAGTTTTCTATAACAAGATTGTTATTAAAGTTAGATTATTTTATATTGTTATTTCCTGTAGATGTTTACGCTAGTTAACCAAGGGGCCGCGGGCCAGTTGGGCTAGCAGTTTTCTATAACAAGATTGTTGTTAAAGTCAGATTATTCTATATTGTTATTTCTTGTAAATGTTTATGCTAGTTAGCCAAGGGGCCGCGAGCCAGCTAGGGCTACCTATTTTGTGTATCAAGATTGTTATTAATGTTAGAGTATATTACATTGTTATTTCTTGTAGATGTCAATGCTAGTCAACTTAGGGGCCTCGAGCCAGTTAAGGCTGCCAGTTTGTATAGCTGCATATTTTCAAAGGTTGTAATATGTTAGTATTGTCTTGCTATAAACATTTCGTGGCTATTATCCTCGGCCCGGGGACCGTTTGGACCCATGAATCTTGTGTAGGGAAAACTTTATTATGGTGAGGGTATCTGGACATTACGTCCTGAGTATTTTTCATGATTGTTTACAAAGGGACTGCTCGCCATTAAAATTAAATGTCTGTATGTGGCTTAACCACGGCACTATTATTTACTTGTGCCCCTCTCCCTCAATGAGGTATATTGTACTTTTGAATAATAAATATTTATAACTCTCTTGTACCTGCCACTGTGTGTTATTTCTACAATAGAAGTGGGGGCAGGTTACAAGAGAGAAGCTGCGCCACTCTGCTCTCTTTGAGGGGAGTTGGGGCATGCTTAGAAGTGCTAGGACTGAGAGTAGGAAACCTCCCCCCATATGCCCTTCTGCATTTTGATTATATCTGATCTTTATAATAATTCATGTTTATATTCTTTTCTTGCTATCCACGACCATGATGACCACTCTACAAGCTGGAGAGTCAACTGCTGTCTCCTCAAAAACAGATGTGTATCGCCTGAGCCGGGACCAGCTGGTGGCCGAGTTGGTGTCTCGAGGTATCGAAGCCCCCCTGGTGTAAATGTGGGTGAGCTCAGACTTAGACTATGCAAAGAGATTGATAGGATGGGGGATGCTATGACCGACCTAGATATGGACGAGGATGAGAATGAAAACCTCGCCGCCCCCGCTCATGTCACTTCGCGCCCACCCCCAACATTCACTAAATGTCAAAACAAAGTCCTTTTGGATATTTTGGGTCGCATCCTGGTATGCGATGGACAGGATCACACCGCATTGTTTAAATTTTTAGTCGAGATTAATAGAGCATCCTGTTTAAAACTGGCTAGTGAGGAGGAGTTCCTGACCATATGTTTATCCAAAACTTCAGGTTTTTTAACTCAATTATTCTCTCGCGCTATTTCCGACCGCTTGTCTTGTAGATCGCTTATCGATCTTGTCTTAGAGGCCTTATTGCCTAGCAGGGTAAGGGAAAAATTGTGTAGGGAAGTTATTCATAGATTCCAGTATCCCCACGAATCCCTGAGGAACTTCGTTTTATCTATAACCGAAGCGGCTCAAGTGCTCAATAGTGGTCTCTCGGAGAACCAGATAGTCGACATTATAATAGAAAATGTCTCCCCCATTACCAGACGGCACTTTGTGTTTACCAACAGGCCTCGCACTGTGCTGGATCTATTTTCTCTTGCCTCGGCTATGGAGAATACCTTGCTCTCTGAGAGTGAATATCTGTTGGCGCATGCGCCCACGCAGACGTATCGCGCTCGTACGGGTTCGACTTCCGAGACCACTCTTACAGCGCTCTCTTTGGGAGCTGTCGCATTCGACACTCGGCCGGGGGTTGTCTCAAAAAATGCTGGGTCTAAGAGTTTGGCGCCCCGTGATCTCTCACGGGTTAGGTGCTTTCGGTGCAAGAAGTTAGGCCACGTTCAGAGGCAGTGTAGTGCGGGAAACATGTGAGGCGTGCCCTTAACCGTGGTTCGGTCGCGCCGAGTCGTCAGAATCCACGTATTCCCTCCCCCGTTGTCACGATACTGGTGGGGAAAGAGCAGTGTTATTGTTTGTTAGACACGGGAGCTAGTCATTCCTTTGTTTGTGGAAATTACTTGCATAAGTTGAAAGGGAAAGTAAAGTGCATATACAGATCTGTTTCTCCGAAAACCTACGCTGTAGCTAACGGTCAGAGTATCATGGTGGACTCTCAGGTAATCATCCCGATTAAGATAGGTTGTTTTTCCTGGAAACGTCCGTTCTACATTGTTCAGGACTTGCCCTTTGACATCATTCTAGGGAACGATTTTATGTTCCACGCCCAGGTTAAGTTGGATTTAGGGTGCTTAGAATTGTCTTTCAATTTTGAGCCAAGTATACGTATTCCATTTTGTGTCGAGCGCAGTTTCCCAGGTATATTTTCGGTTTATGGCGAAAGCACCGCTATGGACCGTTTAGTAGGCCAGTTCCCTGACGTCATCACGGACAGATGGGGTAAGTGCGACGTCTTGCCATACGACATTGTCGCTCTTGACCATATCCCCGTAAGGTCAGGTCCCTACTCCTGTGCGCCGCCTAAACTAGAGGTTTTCAGAAACCTGATCCGGGATTTGGAGGAGAAAGGGGTTATTAGGCCTTCAAAATCACCATATGCCAGCCCCGCTTTCATCATCCCGAGGAAAGGTCATGGGCATAGACTCATTGTAGACTACAGGAAACTTAACAAAAAAATTGTTTTTGACCCCTACCCCATGCCCAGCATTGAATCCGCCTTCCAACATCTGGGTGGAGCCAAGTTTTATAGCCTGATTGACCTCAATGCCAGCTTTCTTCAATGTGCCCTTTCAGAATCTTCCAAGAAGTTCACTGCGTTTATTACCCCTTGGCAGGTCTACGAATTCAATCGTGTGCCCTTGGGCATAAGCTGCGGAGGACAGGCTCTTAGTAGGGTGTTAGACCACATCTTGGCTGATTTGAAATATGACTTTGTGTTCAATTACTTAGACGATATTTGCATTTACAGCAAATCCTTTGAGGACTACTTACGTCACGTGGAAATTGTGTTAGGACGCTTGCGCGAAGCCGGTTTGACTGTTAACCCCGAGAAGGTCACTTGGGCGAAAAGATCTGTCCCTTACCTCGGTTACATCATTTCTGAAGGGAGCCTCCTCGTCGACCCCGAGCGCGTCAAACCTATCTTAGACTTTCCCGCTCCCAAGAACATCAAGGGTGTCCTACGCTTCCTGGGCATGTGCGCCTATTATGCAAGATTCGTCCCGAACTTCTCTGAGATTGCTTACCCCTTGAACTCGTTGAAGAGAAAAGGAGCCACGTTTACGTGGGGGGCCACCCAGAATGAAGCTTTTATCGCGCTCAAGCGCCACCTGGTGTCCCCTGCTGTTTTGCGCATGCCCGATTTCTCCCTACCCTTCCCATTACACGTTGACGCTTCGTCGGTAGCGCTGGGAGCTGTTCTCTCTCAACAGACGCTTGAAGGGAGTAGGCCGGTAGCCTTTGCTAGCAGGACTCTTAGCCCGGCGGAAAGGAAATATAGCGTGTACGAGAAAGAATGCCTCAGTTGTCTCTTTGGTATCGAGAAATTCACGGACTACCTTGAGCTACGTCACTTTGACTTATTCATCGACAACATGGCGTTAAGTTGGATGTGGAACCATTCGAAACAACTTGGAAAAATTGGGCGGTGGGTCTGGAAACTTTCTAGATACAGCTTCACCACGCACCACGTTGCAGGCAAACTCAATGTTGTAGCTGACGCATTATCTCGTATATCAGAGGATAAGGAGCCCATTGGTAACGATAGGGAAGTAAACTTATTGTGCGTCATACGCTCGATCCCGGAATCGTTCGTATCTATTAAGGATCACCAGTCTGGAGATCAATTTTGCGTGCAGGTTGTGGATAGATTAAAGAAGGGTGAGAAAGTAGGTAATTATGGTATTTATAAAGATCTGCTCATAGTTAGGATAAATGGTAGGCTTAGGTATTTTGTTCCCGAGAAACTTAGGCCAATGCTACTCGGGTATTTTCATGATTCCCTCCTGGGTGGGCATTGTGGTGTCCTTAAAACCGAGCGCAAAATATCTAAAGAGTTTTTTTGGCCGGGCCTCAATAGAGATGTTAGGGACTGGGTGCGCAAGTGTGAGCCTTGCCAATTAGCGAAGCCCGCTCGTAACTCTAAAATTGGTTTCCATTCTGCAGATGTAGCTAGGAGGCCTTGGGAAAAGGTTTTCATAGATTTTGTAGGACCGCTGACTCGGTCCACCCAAGGTAACACGTCCATCCTCGTTGCCATGGACGCCTTTTCTAAATTTGTTGTACTTATCCCTCTACGGATTATGAAGGCGGTGACGACCGTTAATGCGTTGTGTAGGCGTTTCTGGGCTATCTTAGGAACCCCGAGGGTCATAGTGAGTGACAACGGGCCGTGTTTCAGGTCCAGGGCCTTTGGGGACATGTGCTTTTCCTGGGGAATCAAACACGTGACCACCAGCCCTTATCATCCGTCGCCCAACCACGTATAACGATTCAATCGCAACTTGAATATCACCCTTACGATTTTCCATCATCAAGATCATTCCCGTTGGGATCAGAACATCGATGTTCTTAACATCGCGTTTAACGCTGCGTTCCACGAGTCGGTCAAGGCCTCCCCCTCCTCAATACTCCTCAACAGGGACTTCAACCACCCCCTGTTAGCCAACTGGGACATTGATCCACTGTTGGATAACGCAAGCGATTGCCCGTATGAGGAAAGATGCGAGCTAGCTTTCAAAAACCTCCAGAAATCTCAGAGGAAGGTGGCTTCGACTTATAATCGAGGACGTATTCCCGTCTCGTTCAACCTTGGGGACAGGGTTGTGTGTAAATGTTTTCCCCTCAGCTCGGCTGCCAACAGGTCCTCGGCAAAATTGGCTTTCAAGTGGAGTGGCCCCTGGTCTGTGGATAAGTTCCTCACCCCGGTATCCGTGATGTTGAGAGATGTAACTGATCCCGTCTTGGTGCGCAGGGCGCACGTGAGCCACCTGAAGGCCGTAGTGTGATGCGTCCATTGGTCCCATTGGTCACTATGGATGTGATATTCCATTTTGTAATCTTATTTATTTATATATGGGATATGCACGGGCATGGTATGACTAATGTGTTATTATGTACTATTAATGATTTTGTTAGTTTTAATATAGATATATACTTATATTGGGGAGGGCCCCCCCCTTTAAATTTAACTTCTATTCTTCTTGTTGGACCTTACGTCCCTAACTTGTATTATATAAATGTGTAACATACCCATCTGAACCTATCACCAAAAAAAAAAACTTGTATGTGGAACGTGTTGGAGTGCGTCACGACTGGGACCCCGTCAATGATGCTCGCTTCGAGTATGGACCTCGCCCGAGGATGAGTCAGTGTGGCCCGGACTAGCAACCGGTGCTAGAGTACTTTCTAGTCAGAGGACTAATTTGTGTGTGGTTTTTTAAAACTCCTGATAAGGAGCGTTATGGATAGGACTTGTGAGTGCAGATGACAGACGTTTTTGTGAGAGACTTAGTAATGTGAATGTGGATACTGGTAAAAGAAAGACTATGTGTTATGTGTTCTCAGAGTAGCGTCCTGTTTCTTTATGGTCTTCTACCCCCCCCTTTTTTTTTGCTCTGGGATGGAAAGCTGGCTACAGCGCGTCATCTGTAAACGGGCCGCGTCAGGAGCTGCCCCAAGACTTGCTGGAAGGCAGAACTACTCATCGCTGTCGCTGCCTGTTCCTGTGGACTACATGAGAAGCGTCATGGGAGAGAGTGGATATTCTACGGGGAGTCTGCTCGAGAGTCCGTGCACTAATCATTCTGGGCATTTCATCGTATCTGGCAATGGCTGTCTACTGAGGCCAGAGACCATACCTGCGGAGGCCTGAGATCGTACCGACTTCTGTTCCTTCCAAGTCGACCGTGGATGTCGAGGGTGGCACCCCCTCGTTCGTTTACCAAAGCCGAGGACTTCTTTCATCTTCCTCCAAGGGGTACATTGTAACCTAGTTACAACCATACGTGAAGGAAATGGGTACACTCACCAAAACCTGCCCTTGTTGACGCGATACGACGGGACTCCAATTCCCAAGAAACACTTTCCAGCACTGACACCATTCAACTAAGCCAGCGTTCCTGCCTCGCCGCTCGTCGGGCCAGCCGACACCCCCCTATCTCTCTTGCTCCAAACAAGTGAATCTCGCCGAGCATGCGCGGTGCGCATTTTGGAAAGCCTTCTCGAAGGTGTTCGGCGTATGGCTATTGTTCCTTGGGCTTCTGGGATGCTCTAGATGCCCCCTTTTGTGCGCTCTGAGAGCACTTAACCATCGTGTGTATATAATGGACAGAGTCTAGTGAATGAGGACGCATTTGCACTATGGACTTTAGGAGGTAAGAGCCTTACTATTACGTAGGCTCGCTTTACTATTTCAAAATTCCCGTTTGGCTATAACTATTTATGTTTCAAAATTACACGTCTCGGACTAATATTACCTTTCATGTATATTCTTTGGCTCAGCGATTTATCGCGATTATTTATTTTGCCGATATGGCTTTATCAACTTAGAGGGGACCGCTCTGGTTACCCTGGATCATATGTTGCCCGCTTCACGGGAAGTAGGTCGGATTGTTACATCTTGTAAATACTTATGCTAGTAAACTTAGGGGCCGCGAGCCAGTTAGGGCTAGCAATCTTGTATAACGAGAGTGTTGTCAGATTATTTAATATTGTTATTTCTTGTAGATGTTTACGCTAGTAAACTTAGGGGCCGCGAGCCAGTTAGGGCTAGCAGTCTTGTATAACGAGATTGTTGTTAAAGTCAGATTATTCTATATTGTTATTTCTTGTAAATGTTTATGCTAGTTAGCCAAGGGGCCGCGAGCCAGCTAGGGCTACCTATTTTGTATATCCAGATTGTTATTAAAGTCAGATTATTTTATATTGTTATTTCCTGTAGATGTTTACGCTAGTTAACCAAGGGGCCGCGGGCCAGTTAGGGCTAGCAGTTTTCTATAACAAGATTGTTATTAAAGTTAGATTATTTTATATTGTTATTTCCTGTAGATGTTTACGCTAGTTAACCAAGGGGCCGCGGGCCAGTTAGGGCTAGCAGTTTTCTATAACAAGATTGTTGTTAAAGTCAGATTATTCTATATTGTTATTTCTTGTAAATGTTTATGCTAGTTAGCCAAGGGGCCGCGAGCCAGCTAGGGCTACCTATTTTGTGTATCAAGATTGTTATTAATGTTAGAGTATATTACATTGTTATTTCTTGTAGATGTCAATGCTAGTCAACTTAGGGGCCTCGAGCCAGCTAAGGCTGCCAGTTTGTATAGCTGCATATTTTCAAAGGTTGTAATATGTTAGTATTGTCTTGCTATAAACATTTCGTGGCTATTATCCTCGGCCCGGGGACCGTTTGGACCCATGAATCTTGTGTAGGGAAAACTTTATTATGGTGAGGGTATCTGGACATTACGTCCTGAGTATTTTTCATGATTGTTTACTAAGGGACTGCTCGCCTTTAAAATTAAATGTCTGTATGTGGCTTAACCACGGCACTATTATTTACTTGTGCCCCTCTCCCTCAATGAGGTATATTGTAATTTTGAATAATAAATATTTATAACTCTCTTGTACCTGCCACTGTGTGTTATTTCTACAATAAAAGTGGGGGCAGGTTACACCCTAAATGCGGTGCGTTTGGACATCCAAGTGATGGCACGAAGTAATGTAGAGGCTTAAGAAGCCAGCTGTATAACTATGTTCTGTGTATTTTTTGTGTATGTCCAGTCCCATTATTATTATACAAACAGAAAATTAACTCTTGTAGTCTTTAGTATCCCGGTGAATTTTGAGTAAAAAAATTAATATAAAATAGTGGGGATTTTTTCGTAGTTAACAGACCAATGATTTCTATAGCTTAGGTAATGGAGCAGGGATCTAGAAAGGGAAACACAAAAGAGATATTTCAGAATAATTTTGTTACTAATGCCTTTTTTTCTCGATGTATATTTTAAACAATAGTTTTAAAAATGGGCAAATTATTTTACTTGATATCATGACTCTATAAATAAAATACATTTGATAGCTTTTAGATTTTTTATATATGGATAACATACTTCTTGATTTACATTTTGTTATTTATACCGTTTAATTGCAAATGTATTGCCATCTGGGTCTACCTCGCATGTATGCACCTTTGTGTTTACCAATTGAATTCACTTTAACATTCATGACGTCGATAGTGTTATGACCTCACTAACATCTTCCCTTCTTTAAGATATCTTCTGGCTGGTATTTACACACAATTACATATCGAGAATACACAATTTTATAGTTTATAGGATAAATAACACACTCACTTTCTAACTTAAGCTTTTTAGTTAATTAATAAAAATGATAGAAAATAAACACTAATTGTTTGTACAATAGTTTTCCGGCAGCCTCTGCTCTACTCACATATTTAATTTGTCAGGCACCATTAATGAGCCCACCTGACCTAATCTTGTACTGAGAAGTGCCTTCTTCAGATGGTTGATCATGGTAGGCTTGTGGTAGGTGTATTTTTAAGGGCTTAAGACTCTTTGATGGAGTAGCTGTCGCGTTATTTGGTTTCAAATCTGGTATCTTTAATTCTGAAGCTTCTTGTGTGCGTGTCGGTGGTTCAGCTGTAGGCTTCATCCATGCTCGGTTTCTTCGATATGATCGTCTTTCAGCTTCTACTTTATATGATCTGTAACTTTTTGTACTTATTACTCTTCCCCTTTTCCATCTGGTATCATAATCATTGGGATAAGGTCGTAATCGGACCTCCTGTTCTACCCATAGCTCTAGCAGCTTCTTGGAGGTTTTGTCATTATATTTTTATCTTTTTCTTGTTGACAAGTTCTTCACGTCCCGTACATGTCCTTGAACTTTGGATTTAATAAGTGTCTCGTTGATTGGGATCAGAGTTCTGGTCCGTCGGGACATCAGTATTTGCACTGGACTCGAATTTAACTCCACTGTTGGAGTGTTACGCCAGTTAAGAATGACTTTCCAAATGTTTGTCTTTGAGCTGTTGGATTTTTTAAGGATTGTTTTGGCTATTTTAACAGCTGATATGGAAAAGACGTTTAGTGATAAAAGTCTCAATCCTGAGAGAATGTTTTGAATTCAGTCTGTACAAACTGTTGTGCATTATCATTTATGACTGTTGATGGAATCCCATGTTTGCTAAAATATATTTTAGTACACTCAATGATAGTTGATGAAGTAATGTCAGGTAACTTATCGATTTCACGGAAGTCATAGTAGTAATCAACAGTTATTAAATATTCAGAGTTTTGAAAGTGACCTACTTACACGTTGCCAAAGAATTGTTGGCACTTCATGTGTTTGGGGTGGTAACTTCTGCTGTCTTCGAGAAAACTCATTACAAGCTTGACATGTCTTGATTTGATTGGTAATGTCATCGCCATGTGTGGCCAAAATAATACATCATGTGCTTTTCGCAGACTTGACTCTACTGCAAGGTGACTGAGGTGGGTTATTTGCAGCATTAGGGGCCTCAAGTCTTTTGGAATAATAACTCGCTGCCCATGGTATAGGATTCCGTCCTGAAGACTTAATTATCCCTGTAAGGCCAGTATTCACGGATGAAGGGTGATGTTAGGTTTTTTTGTTTGGCCATCCTCCTAAGAAATTGCGAGATAGCTCTTGTAGATCCGGGTCTTTCTGTGTGCTAGCAAGTATGTTAATCAATGTTGTATTCATCACATTTATATATTAAGACATGTTGAAAAGCTCTATCTCTTTTGATAAACGTGAAGTCTGATTTAAATCAGGATTAAAAGCTCGTGACAATATATCAGAGACAAACATGTTTTTTCACTGTTTGTAAGTTACATTGATGTTTTACCGTTGAAAACGCAACATCATCCGTTGAAGCCTTTTTGAAGCAGCAGTCAGATTTTCTAAATATAGTCTCTAAAGGTTTATGGCCAGTTTCAATTGTGATATTGTCTTTGCTAAATATGTATTGGTCGAATCTCTCACAAGAAAACATGCCTAGTATTTCTTTTTCAATTATTTGAATATAATTCATCTCTGTTTTTGTTAACGCTCTTGAAGCAAATGATACAGGTTGTCCCTCTTATAGTATTGTTGCTCCTAGTTCTTTGATACTTGCATCACTCTGTATCTTAACAGGTTTATTTGGATCGTAGAACCGGGAGAACTGTTGCTGAGGAGGTTAAAACTTTTAGTTGGGTTAATGTCTTTTCCTGTTCAATTGTCCACTTAAATTCACTGTCTTCAGCTGTCCGCCGACGTAGTGGTTCGCATATCTCTGATAACCTTGGTAAAAATTTAGCTAAATATGTTATGAAACCTAAAAAAACTTTGCAATTTTTGCACATTTTCTGGTTGAGGCATTTTTGCTATCGCACTTATGTTCCCTGGGTCTGGTCTAATTCCTTCTCGCGATATTACATGTATGAGATAGGAAACTTGATCTTATTTAAATTTTTGTTTTGTAGGAATGATTATTTAAGATTAGCTTGACGAGCACTGTTAAGTAATTTTTTAAGATTAATATCATGGTCAACTATAGCTTCCTTGTCTGACTCGCGACTTCCATACACTATTATGTCATCAGCTACAATGCAAATTCCCTTCAAGCAGTCGATAATCTCATGAAGACGTTTTTGATATGCTTCACTAGATGCGCATACACCAAAAGGTAGTCTGATCCATTTGTGCCTTGAAAAGGTTGTCCAAAATGTTGTTAAGTCACTACTGTCTTCGTCTAGTTCAATATCCCAGTAGGCTATCCATCTTTGGTGTCCACTACTGTAAAGATTCTATCCTTTGTCAGATTTGGCATGATTTCATCAAGTGTTGGAATTTGGAACTCGGACCTCCTGAGAGCTACATTCAAATCTCTGGGATCTAGGCAAATTCGAAGCTTTCCGGGTTTGTCAACTAGGACTAAGTTACTGATCGATGAGGTTGGCTTTTTTACATTTTATATAATATTATTTTGTTCAAGTTCATCTAATTTTCTTTTGGACTTTTCTCTTAACGTAACTGGTATGCGTCGAGGGTGCTTCTTACTGGAGTTATTGTAGGATCTATCTCTAGCTTACATTTGCCTTCGAGGCGACTAATAGCTACACGAATAATATCTTCATTTTTTGTTGATTTCAGCTGCTATCTCATAATTTCCCCATGTTGAACGGAAAAACTTCCAATTTTCCGCCAAGTTGTAAACATCAACATTCATAGGCAAATGATTTGGTATAGACGACATTGTGTCTGTATGTTAAATAGCGTAATTGAATGTAATGATAAACTAGTGACTAATAACTCGAAACCTTCTGAATTGTTAAGTGACATTAATTATGTATTTTAACCTTACATTATATGTGTGTAAAAATTATTTATATTTTAGTTTAGTAATGTTTCTGACAACGCAATCCATAAGGCTGTGAAGAATCTCAAATTATCCTGACGCCATTTTACTTAGTTTATTTGATATTAATAAACTTTAGTTTTCCCAAGTTAAAAACATATTTTCAGGATTAAACTAATCCCAGACAAATCTTTTAGTATGAAATGTTGATGAAATATCAATTTCAACTTTAATACGTATAGTTATATAAGTTTTCGACGTTCCAACTCTGGATTGAAGCATGTGGCGTTTCAATCCATTGTCCTTGTATCGCCGGCAAGCTCGTGTATTTAAATAAAGATTGTACTCACAGTTTTAAAAAAAATCACAAAAAATAAACTAATGTCACACGCACTGATGTACTTCACAGACGTTTTTAAATTTGTAAAGGCTGCCACAATGTTATTTATATTGTTATGTTGCAATTAATGTGTTCACGTTTGAGCCTACCTCGCATGTAGGTGCTATTGTGTTCACCAACTGAATACACTTTTAACGTTCGCTATCCATGACGTCATTTGTGTTATGACCTCACTAACAATTTTGAAATTAGACCACTAACTGCCAAAACTATCAATCTTTTTGGTAAATATAGCAGCTACAAGACTCCCCACATCCATCACTCTCCACCCAGTTAGCTGAAAAAGAGTTCTTCTATATCGCACACTCAAGTCATGGGGAAACTGGGCAGTGCTGAGGGACCCCATTCTGGGATGCTGCCATATTACTCGTTATATGTCATATTGACCGATTGCATTTTTATTCCTGTGGGTGGGGCTGGTAGAGAGAGTCTCAATGCATTTTTCCCAAGTTCCTACAATGCTGTTAAGATTGTGGATATCATTTAATATCTATTTGGTATCTAAAATACTGTTTAGAAATTGTTCAGAAAGTTAATGTGTGTTGAAACATGTTATATTTAGTGAGATGTATTAAATATATTTATAAAATGTTTAAATATTCTTCTTCTTTCAAAATGTTTTGAAGAGGCGAAGATTATTGAGGGTGTCGAGGTAAAGGAAAGTTGACCTTCAGCTTCGACTTTTCAGAACTTCGCACACCTCTACTCAAAATTATGATACCTCTCTATATGTTTTATATAAATGTTATTCTTTTCAAACTCACATGTTACTTTTATTTTCAAGATCACATAAGGCATAGCTACACTAATATAGTTTCTGTTTAGTCTGATTCATATTATCTAACTTGTTATGCAATTGGACTGCTCTAATCTTTTATGAAAAAAATCTATGAGGCCTCATTCTACAGTTTGCAGGGGTCCCCAAATTGCCCAGGACTGGCCCTGATCAACCATGCATTTACACAATCAAGTCCCTAGCCTTAACGTCTTTCATAAAAAAAAAGATGTGTCTATCCTTTGCATCAACCAATGCATCCGGAAGATCAACAATCAGCATTTATAGCACGGCATTCATTTCCAAAAGCCTCTCCAGGCGATAACTTTAAACCATTTTTTTAAAACACTACCAATAAAGGGCTTTAATCCTGGATGCGTATAGAATACAGATGCTACCGTTAAGTTGAACTCGATAACGACCTTCGGTCACCATTACATCGTTTTACACGTGTCATACGATTACAAATACTAATAAACGCTGACAATTTCTAGGTCCATAACCTATTAGAATGAATAGGCCATGAAACGAAATAACACACGCATTGACATAGTGTAAAACAGTGTATTTAATTAATAATCGACATAAACGTTTGACCATTAATCAGAACAACGAACAAACACATACAGAGAGGAAGTATGAAGTAAGTTAGCCAACATAACACAAACTTTGCAGCGTTGCCAACATAACTGTTCAAAAAAGCACTATAATTTTAACTCTAATAACATTTATAAAATATAACTTATTAATTGACACTGTTTAAAAATTACAAGAATAATTACTCATTTACTCATGAATAAATACTTTTCTTCTTGATACTACCAACTGAGCTATGTCACCGCCTTCTCGATTACTTTTTCATGCAGCATAATATAAAACATTGACATTTAAGGAACTGAAAGGATATAGTACAAAGAGAATAGATCCCAAACATCCTCCCATCTTGCATTTGTGGAAATATTTCTCTCAGTTGCAACACTTAGATCTATCAAATATTTGGTCATACCATTCTAAAAAACTTATTTGAAATGTCACAAGAGTTTTGATTCTTATATAAACTGTTTCTTCATAAGTCTAGTCTTGACGGTATCTTGATCTTGCACCTCCTTCTAGACATCTTGACCTCTTCCTGTGGCGAACCAGATTTTGGTGTCGGGATGATCTCGGTATCTAGATGTTGCCATTCAAAAGTAGTTCTAAACATCTCTAATGGGTAAAGGCGCAGTAATGGTCTGATTCGTTCTCCATCATTTGTTTTCAGCTTTGCTACCCTAGCGACCCCATCTGCTCTAGGACACATCTCCAAGATGATACCAAGAGGCCAGGTAATACGTTTTGTGGAATCAGATCCCATCAATATCACATCTCCCACCTTGAAGCTGCTGACCTTGCTTCTTCCATGATGCACCAGTTGGGCTAAGTACTCACTCCTGAACTTCTGTCTTAGATCTTCACGCAGTTTTTGCAGGTACCTGCTTCTCTTGCCAAAGTCAATCTCGGTTACCACTATTAACAAAGGCTTAAGTTTATCCAAACTATCAGCAACATAGGTTAATGGTCTTGAATTAATTATGGCCTCAGTATCCCATAAGATTGTGTACAACTCTTCGTAGTGCACTGTTGCTCATCCCAAGGACCGTCTTAACAGTTCCTTTACAATCCTGACTAGCCTCTCCCACCATTCTCCCTACAAATCCGCTGTAGGTGGTACGTGATTCTCTTGATGGCTGAGTAGACTATTATTGCCTGCCAATCCAATCTCTGTAAGGTATTGTTGAGTCCCATTATCAGAACATATAACAGAAATCTTCCCTCTTCGAGCAATAAACCTTCTCAGTACTATAATAAACGCGTCTATAGAGAGGAACTGTACATTGTACAAGTTCCAAATGTATGGCACGGTATACTGCGCATGTGAAGAGTACAATCCAGGCCTTTTCCCCTGACTTCAGATAAAATGGACCAGCATAATCCACACCTGAAACTTCAAATACTGCTGTAAGACCTATTCTGTCCCTACATGACTAAGCTTATATCTTTTGCTCTTAATGCATTTTCGGGTAACTTGTTTCGCTGCTTTTCTGACTCTTAGTATCCAGTACTTCTCCTTGAGTCCTGCCAGTAATGTTTGCAAACCTGCGCAGAGTGAATGCCAGTGTTCCTCCAATATTAATCTAACCACTGCTTCACGGTCGGATAGTAGCAGAATGGGGTTTATGATTTCTTCACTTTTATTACCAGGGCCCGGAAGTTGATGACATTACATCTTATTTCTGTGAAGTCAATCGCAATGCTAACTTGTATATAAACAGAATTTATGACACTCTGATATCCAAAACATTACTTTTATTGTGCATATTTTTGCATATTTAGATTTTTTAAAGTTTATGACATTTTTTGGCGTTTTTGAGGTATTTTTTACTATTTTTACTCTTATCGTGCATTTGATATCATTTTTAGAATCATTACATAAAAATAGTAGCTCACAATGGATTATGCACATATTCACAAATCCATTATTTGAATTTACTTAAAAGCATTAATTTTCTCTTGTAATTATTAGTATGGCCGGACATGAAACATTGAGTGTAACCTAATGTTTTCTGACAGAGCAGTACTAAATACGAAAGAAATTAAGAAGGAAAAGTACATATATTTTTAGATTCTTATTTTGTTTATGTTTCAATGGAAAACCCCAGTGCTGGATAACTGGCTAGCTTGGTATTTAAAGAATGTATGGCTTTGTTTACCTCAGTGGTACAGTCACAATTGTTTAGAATGTGGCTGTTAGTTGAGTAGATAAGTGTCAGTTTAAAATGTATCTCTCAAGTTAGTTGACTTACTACTGCTGGTGAGATTTAACATGGAACTCGGCCGCACAGGCAGGGGTGGAAAGAGAGGAGAGGGAGGGATACTCCCCTGGCAGTGACAACGTTTACTTCTCCTTGAACTGGTCCGCGCATATGTACATGTTTTTTTTTTGCCACTGAGCAACCCCCAGGAGTTTCATGTTAAGCCTGCTGCACTTTGATATATTTGTGTATTTCTAAGTGAGCAGGATGCTGAAAATCAAACCATCTCAATCCTACCATTTACGACAGTTAGTTAACGAGTTTGGTGAAAGTGTTTTTTCCACAGACGGGAGAGTATTATTTTGTAAATTGTGCGAATCGACAGTTTCAGCAGAAAAAATGTTTTCTGTTACTCAGCATATCGGTCGTGAGAAACACAAGAGTGCTTTAGAACCGACTGCAACAAAAAAAACTCAAAGATTGCTGTTCCAAAGTGCTTCAACCTCTAAAACCAAATCATCTTCTTTTAATCAAGAGTTGTGCGAAGTATTGTTGTCAGCTAATATTCCACTCAGAAAAGTAAATCATCCTAAATTTTGCGAGTTTTTAGACACGAATAATTCTATACCAGGTGAATCTACTCTGAGTAAAATCTATGTGAGCTTGTGCTACGAGAAAGCTCTAGATAAAATATGAAGCAGTGTGTGCGGGAAAAAAATCTGGGTATCAATTGATGAGACAATAAATGTAGAAGGCCGCTATGTAGGTAACGTCGTTATTGGAACTCTTGATTTGAATACAAACATTTCTCTTGAATACAGAAATCTTGGATAAAGCCAACCATTCCACAATCAGCAAATTGTTTGATAAATCCATGTTTATTCTTTGGCCTGACGGTATTAAGCACGATAATGTTCTTTTTGTAAGTGATGCTGCGCCGTATATGGTCAAAGCAGCAACTGTAATTAAAGCATTATATTCTAAAATGATTCACGTAACAGGTGTCGCTCATGCAGTTCATCGAGTTGCTGAAGAGGTGTGAAAGAACTTTAGAAATGTTGACCAACTAGTGTCAAACGTTAAAAAAGTATTCTTGAAATAATTACACGATGGTGCACATGGCTTCATGCGTGTTTCTATTATAGTGACCATGCTATCAAGATTACACAAGATATGCTCTCAGATCGCAAAATTGAGGGAAACTTTGCGTATATCAAGGCTAATTTCAGTATTTTGACCGTAATCATAACAAACTTAGAAAAGAAAGTTGTGTCATTGTCTGATGCTACTATTCTTATCACAACACTATAGGATAACCTCAAGAAAGCTTCAGGCAAAATTGGAGAAGCAGTGTTTGCAAAACTTCAGAATGTGTTAATAAAAAATTTGTGATTCAAAACAATGGGTAAAATTGCTGACTGTGTACTGTGACTGTGACTGTGACTGTGACGGTGTCGGTCACCAGTAAATGTGACTCTTTAGACGTCATTGAAGAGGACATATCACCGGGTGACATTCCATACCTCACGTATGCTCCAATAACATCCGTGGATGTAGCGCGCAGCTTCTCCAAGTACAAAACCCTCTGGGCCGATAATCGCCGATCATTCACACCTGAGAATCTGAAGATGACCTTCGTTGTGCATTGCAATGTAGAATAAGGTAAATCTAAGATGTACTTCTATTTCTATATCATTCTCACATGCACACAAGTGTTCTGCCTATTTTATTATTTTTAGTGGGCAGATTGGTTATATAACATTTATTAATTTATTTCTCCTTTTGCAGGATTCCCGCATTACCATAATCGGACAAGAAGAATAATAATTGTATTTTAAATGTATTTTAAATTTTTAAGAGCATTTTTTGTTTTTTAGAATTAAAAAAATCTAGTTTTAAGTGCATCTTTTTTGTTTTTAAGGGCATTTTTCTTAGTTTTGAGAGCATTAATACTCCATTTTTAAGTGCATTTTTGGAGTTTTTAAGGGCATCAACTTTTGGGCCCTGCTTATCACCAAGTATAAGCCTCGTTTTCACTCTTAAAACTTCTGAATCGTCCTTGAAGACCTTGATTCCCTTGTCAAACTTCTGTTCCTCACCTTGAAAACTTACCGTTTCGATTACTTTCCACAACATAATTACACTTTTTTTATTTCCTCTCTTGCAAGTTTCTTTTTTTTTTACTTCCTTCTTTAAGACAAGATTTTTATAAAATCCGAGCATTCACCCAATCATTCGTACCATTTTGCTGTAGCTAGAAAAATGTAGAAGACGAAGTCCAAAGACCGAGGAGTAGCTCACAACAATTTAGACAAAAGTTTTCCGTCTCTCAATGTTGACCTCTTCTTCAGAAGCAACAAGATTCCAGAAGGGCGAGGGTTCCCTCAACCACTAGACCTTCCCACCATTTGGTTTCGGCCGGTGTCTTCGGACTGCAGCTCCTAGAAGGAAGATCCACTGCGTTCATAGACCCTGGGAAATGATGCCAATAATCTTGATTACTGTAGTGGCGTAGAACTGATTCTTGCATCGGTTACCTACAGGTGCTTGGGTTGGCCCTGCGGACTGGTATGCCTCCGTTTGACTACTTTCGTTATAAGTAGTACACAGGGCTGGGCCGTAAGCACACGTCACGAGCTCCACTCGTGGCGGCAACGGCCCAGAAATGGGTTGAACTCTGTGGGCCAGTACAGTTTAATCGCCGACGAGTGATGACGTTAGCTGAGTGGTGGGGTCCGGGCTCCTGGCGTTTTGGGCCTCGCCACTTGGGCTTCTGGACCTCTCCGTTCGTGCGGTGAGCCATATTAGAGCTCCGGTACTAACATGGACAGTTAGTAGTGCATGTGCTAGAACATGGGCTGCTCCACTCGTACGCACAAGTAGTGGGAAATTACTTTCCCACGCGCAATGGGTGCAATCCCATTCCTCTACACATGGGAAAGAGTGGAAATCGCAAGGTCGCTTCTGTGAGCGGAAGTAAACAGCTCTGGGTACCACCTTGGATAGGTGGTAGGCACGAGTACCCGGTGCCGGTCATACCAGTGTAAACGGGAATGGGGGAGGAGTTAATTCTCGCCCCCCTCCCCCCCAGGTATCTGTCCTGATCCGGATCATCCCACACTTCGGAGAGGGTGTGTGTGTGGGGAGGGGGGGGGGGGCGGTGTTGGAGCTTTTTAGGTACCGACCTAAAACTGTCCTGGGCATTGATGTCCAGGAGTGCTGTGCCAACCATGCTGGCTGTCAGTGTACGAGCACGTATCGGTAATACTAGTGGCGTATTTCTTGACATCTGTTACTGACAAATGTGTTCCAATTTTAATTTCACTCTATTCAGGTTAATGCTACCGATGAATCACTCCAAAAGAAAGTCTTGCACTGCTGTAGCTCCAATGATTCCTTAACCTGCATTGTAATCCTAGTAACGATGAATGCTGCCAGGAGCTCCAAGCGTGGACTTAAGTTGCCCCCCCCCCTCACCCCCTCAAAATTAAAATTTAAATATACCACCGTTTTGCACCTTAATAGTTTTGCAAGGAAAAGATATTAAAAATTTAAAAAGGTGGGGGAGCTAAGTTAAGCGTAGCACCCCAACTCATTAATTGGTTTTTTTTTAATGTCAAAATAAAGGTCCTGTTTTGCACCACTTAGCACCCAAGTATGGTGTTTTGCACTCTAATAGATTAGTGAGAAAAGAGTATCTTACACACAAAAAAATTAAGTCATTGGATCCTCCCTCCAGGCTCCACAACCTTAAATTAAGAAGGTAAATATGCCATTGTTCTGCACCTATTTAGCATCATTTTGCACCCAAGTATTAAGTTTTACAAAGCAACCCCAGAAACTGTATGAATGTTTTTGTTTGGGGCTGGGGCAAGTTAAGAGTAGCCTCCCCCCCCCCCCAATATTAAAATGTAATTTTCAGTGCCAATTGAGAAGTTTTCGTTTGCACCGTTTTGCACCCAATTATGGTGTTTTGCACCCTAATAGTTATGCAAGATAAAATGTTTAAAATTAATAAATGAGAGGGGGGCAAGCTGAGTGTAGGCCCCACTTGATAATTGGATGGTTTTTAATGCCAAAATAAATGTCTTGTTTTTTTTACCATTTTGCACTCAAGAATGGCGTTTTGCACCTTAATGGTTTAGTGAGAAAAAAATATTTAATATGAGATAAAATTAAGTTAATGGTCCTTCCCTCCAGCCCCCGCACCTTCAACAGTACGAATTTTTGTTTAAGGGGGTCGTGTAAAGTGCAGCCGACCCCAAGTTTAAATAGTTTTTTAATGCCAATTTAAAAGTTTGTATTTGCACCATTTTGCACCCAAGTATGGTGTATTATTACACCTTAATAGTTTTGCGAGAAAAAATATTCAAGATTAAAAAATTTCGAAAGAGGGGCAAGTTAAGCATAGCCCTCCACTCGATAATTTGGTGGTTTTTAATGCCAAAATAAATTTCTTGTTTTTCACCCAAGTATGGCGTTTTGTACTTAAATTGATTAGCGAGAAAAAAATTGTAATATGAGATAAAATTAAGTTGTTGAACCCTCACCCCAGGCCCTGCACCTTCAAATTAAAATTGTAAATATGCCATCGTTTGGCACCTATATAGCACCGTTTTGAGCCTAAGTCCTAAGTTTTTTTTTAAAACCAACCCAGAAACTCTACAATCGTTTTTGTTTGGGGCGGTGTCAAGTTAAGAGCAGCCCCCAAATATTAAGATGTTTTTAATGATGCCAATTTAAAAGTTTTAATTAGCACCGGTTTTCCCCCCCAAGTATGGTGTTTTGCACCTTAATAGTTATGAAAGAAAAAATATATCTAAAATTAATAAATGAGATGGGCCAAGCTGAACATAGCCCCTTTTCAATAATTGGATGGTTTTTTAATACCAAAATAAATGGCTTATTTTGCACCGTTTTGCATCTTAATGAATTAGTGAAAAATTTACACATAAACAATTATTTTTTAAACACTATTAAAACCGTTTTCATAAAAAAAAATCAAACAATATTAATCAAACAAATTTTTAAATATTTCAAATTTTCAAAAAGTATACTCTTTCTGTTAACTACCCTCAAATTATTTATAGTTGCTAAAAATAAATATATCTTCTTTTTATCATGAAAAAAAAATTAACAGATACCCATTTTAAATAACATATTAAAACACTTTTGAAAGATTTCAAATTTTCTAAAATTTATCATAAGTAAGCTACCCTTAAATTAATATAATTTATAAAAATCATCATACGATATTATTAAATCCTGTAAAATAGTCCTCAAGTGGCTAAATTGTTAAATATATCTTCAAATCCTCACTATATCGGCAGAATGGTATAAGGCCTCACTTTCATCTTAGACTGGCCTGCCAGAGACGGGCCTAATTGGTTTTCCACTCTCCTTCCATGCAAATGCAGGGAGATTACCTCCTACCTACCTCAATAGAGTAATAATTACACTGGTTAACAGCCATTTTGCATCTGGTGTGTGATACATCAATTAATATGTATTTTTGGTTGTAGAATCTGAATCTGCCTTCGGAAATGCGCTGTCACGTAGGGTTTTTAAGATATTTGAGATTTTTACTATTTTTAGATTTTTGTGTTGTTTGTGTTCTCTTTTTTTTTTATGAATTATCACTGACTATGTTGGTTGCACTTTGTATTTGGATGCAATGATGGAAGTTCTAAAAATATTCACTAGATGGCAGGGAAATTTAGTTGAGGGGGAATGGTACTGCCATTGGCTGTTAGAGGTGAATCAGCTAGCCACGTTAGCCCTGCTGTTTAGTGCGTGTTGAAACTTGGATGGTGTTAGTCACTTTGTATATTTCTCTTTATTGATACCTTAGTTTTTATTATTGTGTGTTTGTGCTTTTCCTGTGTGAACTAGTGAGACGTTCTGATATTTTTAGGTTATAGTTAGTACAGTGTTCTTAACCTAATGGCAACTGCTAAACTTCGTGGTTGTGTAAACCACCCCGATAACTTTTGCTATGTATGTGGTAAGCTCACTCCAAAAACTCAAGGAAAGCCAATCACTGACTTGGTTAAGAAGGCTTATAAACTGAACTTTGTTTGTGCTCTTGGAGATGGAATTAAATATAAAGATTATGAGTGGCTGCTGTGATTTAAAAGTTGTCGCACTGCTTACAGGTTTACAGGGTGGATTCACAAAATACTGTTGTTTTTTGTGCTTGTGGGACAGCCGAGACACCAAGAACCACAACAAAGTCAAGGAACGGCCTATGAGGAAATTATACATTGCTGGAAAGGAAAATGTGAAATTTACTCCAATGGTTGAGCCGAGTAAAGACATTTTGCCTCCACTTCATACAAAGTTAGGCTTGATGAAGAACTTTGTAAAAGCTCTTTATAAAAAAGGTCAAGCCTTTAATCATTTGAAAAAAATGTTTCCCGTTGAATGAAGCAAAGCTAAAAGAAGGTATATTTATTGGGCCACAAATTAGGGCATTGATGAAAGATCCAACCTTTGATGCTAAGCTTACAAATATTGAGTTAGCTGCTTGGACCTCTTTCAAAGCCATTGTTTACGGCTTTTCGGGCAAAATAAACGAATATATGTTTCCATATTGAGTGGTCTATTGGACAACTACAAGTGACATTCAACACCAGGATATCCTGACCATGAAGCATCATTACCAAGGACACTGGAACCCTTTGATGATGGGTGATTACTGTTGGTTTCTTTTTAGGGAGACTGATGAAACACCTTACAAAAGAAAAGCATCGTCAACCCATTTTGTCAAAGAAAAATTACATTAAACTTTGTAAATATTAATTTCATGGATTAATGGGGATTATTTTAGTGCTTTTTGGTGGTTTAGATTAGTTTTTTTTATGCTATCAAGAAAACATAACTGAGTTCTGAGGGCTATGTTTTGTTTGTATTTAAAATGGTAAATAGTTGCTAATGTCGTATTATTGTCTTTGTATTAGTGCTGTGTATCTTGGAAATGTGGCGTAATAGAGAGAATCTGATTTTTCCACTGAATTTAGCACGCGAAAATTAGTTATATCCACCCATTTACAAACCAGATACAGGAAAAATGTTTCAATTTGTTGACCAGTGTTATCATAGATGCATATAACCTGAACAGGCAGTAAAATGTGGCGATTCAATTTTTTTTAATTACCATTTTACAAATATCAATAATCAGAACTACTATTAAATGAATTGTTTTGTAAAAATTAATATATATGTAATTATTTTTATTGAAAATGAAAAAACTTGCCAGATACCAGTACTTATTTGAGCCAAATCATTAAAGCTATTTAAAAAACATTTCAAATTTTATAAAAAAAAATCAGTCTTTGGTAAACTAACCTTTAATGAATTTTTCCTTAAAAAAAATGTACATTTCTATTTGTCATGTCAAAAACTCCCCAGCTTTATATAATACATATTTAACAAAACCACTAGAGCCATTTTCGAAAAAAAAAAATACTTTCCAGAAATAACTATTCTTTATACTGCCTTAAATGAATTTTTACTAAAAAAACAGGTATAGAGTGTTATTTGTCAGATCAAACATTAGCTAGATACACATTTTAAACAAAATTGGTAAAGCCAACTCAAAATATTTGTAATTTTAAAAAGTAACTCTTAAATAAACTACCATTAATACAAGGATTTGTGTCAAAATCAATACAAATTCCCAAAGTATAGCCATTAAATTTGGAACAAAATCATTCAAACAGTTTAGGATATATGTTCAGAAACGGACATAATTGTAAAACACACTTTTTTTAATTCAAAGAAACATAAAATGTGAATAATAATAATAATAATAATAATAATAATATTTAGCACCGCGTCTTACTACCCGTTTGGGTTATACGCTTAAGTACTAATTACGCTAGTGGATTAGGAATTGGGAAGGTGGAATTTAGAGGAAGTGAACCCGCATTTGCGTGGAAGGAAAGTGGAAAACCATTTAGGAAAAACCACCCCCAGTTCACCCGACCGAGATTCGAACCTCGATCTCCCCGTCCTCGGCGGTCGAGCTCAACACGACTAGCGCGTTAGCCAACTACGCCACCGAGGCGGGTATAAAATGTGAATACTCATCATAATCTCAAGGTTGAAAATGTTCATGATAACAATAATTTCTAATTATATGAAAAAATAAAAGATTTATAAAAAAAAGATAAACTATAGGCCTACCTAAAACATAATTTCTAGCATGTGAATAGTTATTTCTTAGAAGTCAAACATTTTTAAGTATAAAATACAGTTTATATTTAAATTCTACATAACATTTAAATTATTTTCTAAAATATATTAAACAATCTCAACTTTAAAAATATTTTCTAAAATATATTAAACAATCTCAATTTTTAAAATATTTTACATTTCAAAACTCTACAGTCAGGATCATTTCAAGTTAACTAAAACATTTTATTCAGCACAAAAGTTTAGCTATTAACTGGACTTAAGAACTATATTTTTCACTATTTCAGAATATTATGAAAAAAGTTATTATTTATTCAGCCATGGTCCGAGATATACAGCGCCTCGTTATTTTATAACTAACCTTTACATTAATGAGAAAAATGTCGTTTATTCTAAATATCAATGAAAATAAGTTTTATAATGCACATCTTTATTGTATATAAATTAATGAAACCTTTATAATAATAAAGTACACTTTCATAAAAAAAATGGTAGCTTTTAACTATTAAAGATGCGCATGCACACCCTTCTAGCTTGAATATATTCCATAAAATAAGCTAAACTAGGGTAGTTCTGTTCCTACACTAACCACATGGGCAAGATAACCATCGGGACTGACAGTTGCTCACCAAGCATTTTTAAATATCGATAAGAAATGTTACCAGAACTAATGAAATTTAAAATGGCTGAATAATGAGAAAAGTAGGCTATACCATCACTATTTCACATAGTAAAACCCGTAAGAAAAGGTCACTCACTATCTTTGTCAATATAAAATATAAATGTCATCAACAATGTTCAAAGCTTCATGTTTGAGTGCAAGCAATACATTTATATTATCAGAGGAAAAATAACAATTTTTGTTTGGGGAAAGAAGGCATGCGCTGAACTTGACCCATTAATTATTATTATTATTAGCACCGCGTCTTACTACCCGTTCGGGTTATACGCACTTACGCTAATGTGCAATGGAAGGGTGATTGTGAGAATAAATGGAGGACCTACAGTTTAACGTGGAATCCGAACCACGGTAGAGGCTTGGTATTCCTCACATTCACAAGTTGTGATTAATACACGTCTTGTCAGAGGTGAAGGAAGGGTTTGGCAATCAGATAAATTTGTGCCAGGACCGAGGATTGAACCCCGGACCCTCAGCACAGAAGTCTGACACCTTACCCCTAGACCACCAGGTCACCGACCCATTAATTAATTCTGATCTTATTTCTATTGATTTTTTCTTGCAAACTACTAAGGTGCAAGTCGGTGACCTGGTGGTCACGTGGTGATGATAATATTAATAATAATACTAAAGTGCAAGACGCCATACGTGGGTGCAAAACAGTACAAATCAAAACTTTTGAATTTACCTTAAAAAAATAGCATTTTAATATATACAGGGCTACTCTTTAACTAGCAT
Organism: Timema podura; assembly: GCA_033556935.1. Lineage (NCBI taxonomy): Eukaryota > Metazoa > Arthropoda > Insecta > Phasmatodea > Timematidae > Timema > Timema podura. The sequence goes on from JAVRXN010000010.1 coordinate 14,529,001, forward strand.
CCGCCCCCCCCCCCCCCCCCGTAAAAAAATTTGTAGTTTCTGGGGTTGGTTTATAAAACTTAGGACTTAGGTGCAAAACGATGGCATGTTTACATTCTTAATTTAAGGTTGTGGAGGCTGGAGTAAAGGTCCAACGAAATATTTTTTTTTATGTTGGATATTTTTTTCTCGCTTATCTATTAGGGTGTAAAACTGGACTTTTATTTTGACATTAAAAAAAATTAGTGAGGGGGGTTACTCTTAACTTCCCCCTCCCCCCCACCTTTTTATATTTTAAATAGTTTTTCCTTGCAAAACCATTAAGGTGCAAAACCCCATACTTGGGTGCAAAACGATGCAAATCAAAACTTTTAAGATGGCATAGAAAAATCCAACATTTTGATAGTGGGGGGGGGGGCTACTCTTAACTTGGGTCCCCTCTAGACATAAACAGTGTATCGTCTCTGGGGTTAGGGTGCAAAACTGTGCAAAATAGGTGCTAAACGGTAGTATATTTAAATTTTAAATTTTAATTTTGAGGGGGTGGGAGGCCAACTTATGTGATCTGAATAGTAACCTGTTTCAAAGGTGCGATCCTAGCTGGACTGAAACTTTCGTTCCTTTTCTTGCCCTCAAGAACCCACTAGTCGCAATGAAGAAGACGTGGAGAGATAACCCATCTCAATAAAATATGGTGTAGCCCTCTGTGGTATGCGACACTTAGCCAACCAATGTGTTTGCTCCAACCAATACCTGAATCTACTTGCGATGATATCTGGAAGTTCATCGTCCCAGCTAAGGTCTTTTTCAATGTCTCCTACAGCATCAACTTCGGAAGAAGAGTAGAAGGACAAGTAAAGCCTATGGGATCAAAGACTCTCTGCTCTATAAATAGCAAGTTTCTCTTAGTAACAGGACACGCTGCCAATGATACTGTGCTAACCTCACAAGAATCTAATCAGTAAAAATATCCCATAATAACCCTAAAACTGGAACAACTGCTTCTTGCATCACATCTACAGTTTTCTGATGGGTAGGACTGCTAACCCATTCTCCAAGATCAAACTGTGCTGACAACATTAACTTAGTAGCCTCGTTCATAAATTTGCCAAGTTCTTTCATATTTGATACACTTGTGACAAAGTTATCTATATAAAATGATGACGCCAGTTTTCTTGCTTTATCATACATTTCCATAAGTGCTCTCTCCAGTTGATGTATGATGGTTTATTCCAATAAGAATGGACTAGATAAGGGCTTCTCAAATTTTACACACTCAGGCCTCACTTGACATCAAGACTCACTGCCATAAATTTTTTTTTTAAAAACGCTTCAAGTTGAAAAACAAAAATAAATTATGCAATTTTGACATTGATTACAATGATTTAGTGAAGCCATGATTATTTTTTATTAAACCCAATAAAATAATTATTTTATTTTGATTTTACATTGGATTGCCCTGGCCATATTTACAGATAATCTCTTTCTCTGTTTTACAGCCGGTGACATATACAAGTGGGCAGTGGGGGGGCTCGTCGTATAGGGCTGCAGCCCTTCCTGAATTATCTGATCGATTTGTGAATAGCAGAATAATCATTATCATCATAGTATTAGTTGCTAGCTGCTTAAACATTAAAAGAAACGTCCCTCTTAATCACTTATGATTGCTACACACTACAGCCTTATTCTGCGCGCCTGCCTAGAAATGGGGTAGAAATTAGAACCGCAACAATATTTTTCCGTGCCGGGCTGTGGCCTCGAGCAGTCTAGCTGGCTATCTGGTGCATGCGCTGCATGGTGCATGGTGCATGTTCTGTAATGCAGCGCCGAAAGCCAGTTTATGTATCTAGCCAAGTGTTACGCAGAGTGCATTTTTTGTAAGGCTGTAATAATTGTGCTCACAAATCACAATTATTATAGTAGTGTTGTAGTAGTGATTTTTACAGTTGCAAGTTAAGAATATGTATGATTTTATGAGTGGTGAGGGGGTGGCGGAGATTTCTTACTCTATATCTTATTTTCAGAAGCTCAGGATAACCTTAAAAATAACACCTTTAGTGTTTAAATTTTAAAAATTCAATACCCCCTAGGCCCTCCAGTAGTCCCCCCCCCCCTTTCCCAATGTTGGAATCCACGAACCGCGACTGCAAGTAGGAGCACACAGTAATAAATTAGAAGGCTAGAACATACTGCAAAAGAAAGTAGTATCAGTTAAGAGTTAAGTTTATTGATTATGAAAGATGCAATCAGTTACACAAACATATTATTTATACTCTCTTCTTTGTGTTTGATAAAGGCAACAGTGCCGAAATATTATTCTATTTGTGTTAAAATGTGTGACTACTTCTACTATAGAAGACAGAAGAAAGGAAGGAGATGTCACCTTTGTGTATTGGATTCTTCCCACATTTTTCCTCTTTCCCTAGGTGGGCTTTCTTCATCAAATTTACTCTTAGTAGTTTATTTTTCCTTTTTCTTTAGTTCTATCAATTCCCTTTACTATAAAATTATTTAGCCATTGGCCCACCTCATTTTTATACATTTTACACACACATATGATGTAGTACATCAATTTTATCCTCCATTAAAACAATGAGGAGTGATCAGTCCCCCAGGGACAACTTTTAGCATTTAAACAAAATTACATAGTGCAGTTAGAAGGTGGGGTAACAGGAATTACCCCTTCAACTTCAAAACAACACAAGGCTACAATGCATGGTTCCAAGAAGTTAGTGCTCGTGACTCCTTAAAGAAGTGCTTTATCTCTCTGCACAACTAAAGAAAATACTACAGATACAGATAATTTATGTAACTCAGCCCGAACAGGTAGTAAGACGCGATGCTAGTAATAATAGTAGTAATAATATGTAACTCAAGTCAAGAAAAGCTGACTTATATCAGTTATAAAATAAAACATAAGTTAACTTCCCCAAGAAGTGGGAAAGATTAAAGCTATACCTACTAAGCAATTGATCAACACTCATAAAAAGTTAGCCTTTATTTAAGGAGTTACGGAGCTAGCCAATGACTGATATTTATATGTGCTTCAAAACTCTAGCTTCTCATTGTATGAGATGTTAGTAACCATTCCAGAATGAGGGTACTTAGCATTCATGGCCGTTAAATACCCCAAACTACAGGCATCATTTCATCAAACTGAGACTGGGTACCTAACATGACACTAGCTGTCATGTAACAGAAATCATATTATGTAAACACACCAATGTTCTCATAGTCTAACGGCGTCAGAAGGGCGCTGGACACAACAATACACACTACAACGCAGGCCTCCTCACAGGGGTGTCGACATACCCACAGTTTGAGCATCGCCTAAAGTTACTATATAATTTACTGAGCAATGAGCGACAAAGAGTCAAAGACCCAATTCGGTCAAGCCATAGAGTCCCTAGCACTGCTACAAAGCTTGGACCATTGGAAGAATGGCCTCTAAGTACGGGGAGTCTGACTGCCACCATCAAAAACACTAAAGGCTGTTCCACTCTCAAATTGCAGTACAGGCTCTTATGGACTATTACCATCTCTTTCCAACCCATTGTTTTCTTCGTTAGCGCTGTCCTTTTTCTACCAAGCAGAGTTGCCATTTTGTATCTTAAATTTGAACGTCGTTATTTCTATGAATTAAGCTTGGCATATTAAAGAACATTCAGTTATGTATCTTGTGAAATCAATTTAAACCACCATAGAGTTTTTTAAATCACTATTTTTTTCAAAATATGAAAATATGCATTGTGTCAAAAGTTTCAAGAGGTTCCAAATATATCACGTCATAAGTCTCGTTCCAATTGTGTGGCAAAGCCAGTAATTTTATGGTGGCTGTTATAATAGTAATCAATGTCTGCAAAGTCTGAAAGAAAAATCTTTTACACAATGTTAAAAAAATTAAAACGTATTATACCTCCTGAAATATTTAAAGTAAAACATGAAAAGGTTGTCTTGATAGAATTTTTTTTCTTTTGATTTTGCATAGGTACATTATGTTTAAGAAATGATAAGAAAAGCGCAAATTTATTTTTGAAAAAAAAAACAATGGGCCAAATAAGCCCTCCATTTATGTGTGGTAGCGTTTTAAAGTTGAGAACTGAAGCATTGTTAGTTCATCCTATTCACATTAAAATTGATAATATTGGTTTAGCAAAATACAAGGTTCAGTCACTTTTACATTCATTATACTCGTCTTCGTTTGTAATTATAGTTTAATAAACGAGGGTTTATTGTACTTTCCAAGACTATGTTAAAAATTTGAGAATAAATTTTATATTCAACTCCACATTTTATCATACTATGCTTTTGAATTAAGAAACCAGCTGCTCACAGAGCTGGGTGGCTCCGCAGTCTCAGGTTTTACACTTGCATTTACACTTTGCCACCGTTTGAAATCAGGCCAGGGTTCAAATCCTGGTCAAATTCACTGGCATTAGATAAACACTTTAGCACATTTGGTAGCATGTGAGCCAACTGAGATAGGGGTCTGGGTTACATTCCGGGGATGGTCTGAAATTTGTCTTTGGTAAATTGTCTGATAGGGGACTGGATGTTGTGTTTTCGTAGTATCAGGGTAGTTTGTAGGTTGTGTGTTTATATAATCAGCGTGTTTGAAAAGTACTTCTACCTAATACAAAATAATTATCCGAGGTTGATTTTAACAAGCTATTTTTCCATAATTTAAGGAAAATACTTGTGCACATACACTTAGCCACTTTCCTCATCCTTTACTCCGTTGTATTGATTTAGATCAGTGTAAGATGCTGAAAATCAAAACACAGTCTTCAGGCATAGCACTCTGTGTAAACATAAATATAACCTTGCTTAGCTTTGCACTAATGAATCCTACTGATGACAGTCCTCTTGGAAAAGCAAAACACAGCTGTTTGAAATTTATCCAAGAAGCCTCTATCCAGTTGTGAGCCATTATTCTTGTGTTACGGGCTATGGTCATTATTTTTTCGTGGGCCTACAGAGTGCTAAGAATGTTTGGTGGTTTAATCGTCATTTTTATCAAAAATTTGATCACATTATATTTTAATTTTTCCTTATATTTTTAGTTATAATATATTTTACTTTATATGAGATAGTAATTTTATATATTATTTATTTATAATGTTAAGTGTTAGTTTTTTAAACTATTTATCATGGAAACAGTAACAATAAAAGTGCATAACATAGGTATACTGAGATGCAAAGAACGTCAAATAGTAATGAACGTTTTCAATTATTTTACTAAGACAATGAATGTCACCATAGTTGTAAGGGAAACAAGCAAAGCCTAGAAATGCTTCGAAAGAACTATTTACGCATTAAGAGAGGAACAAAAACGTGGTCCTTTGCAGACTCCTTCTAAAAGAAAGCAAAAGAGAAAAGGGAAACAAAAAAAATTCAAGAACGAACACATACACCAGTAGACAGTATAGTACAAAGTGGTATTTGTCATCTTGTCCATTCCTTGTTGTTTGACAGCCTGGCCCCTATTTTAAGTATTATTTTAGCGAGGGTAAGTGCTGACGACACACTGCCAAATTTCTTACGAACTACCTTATATGGATTTTTTCAGGAGATGGGTTTTAAGTATGAACGGAGGTGTAACACGAGTGCTTTCAATGAACGGGATCCCATCATTAGGTGGCGTCATAAGTATTTGAAAGATTTTAAGAAGTTCAGAGCTGAAGGTAGACCTATTATTTATACAGATAAAGCATGGGTAAATGTTGGACATAGCATTTCCAAGGAGTGGAAAGATACTACCATTCAGAGTTCTCGGCAAGCATTTCTTGAGGGGTTAAGCATGGGACTGAAGCCACCACGGGCTCGTGAATCAAGCTTTGCAATGGTTCACGCTGGAAATGACAATGGCTTTGTAGAAGGTACTGAGCTCAGGTTTTTGTGCAAGAAAAACACAGCAGATGCCCATGACAAAAATATGGTGATGTTTATGAAAAGTGGTTTTCAGAACAATTACTCCCTAATACACCAGAAGGAGCTGTTATCATAATCGATAATGCAGCTTATCACAGCAGAAGGTGTGAAGCGATCCCAACCAGATCATGGCATAAAGCTCAAATAGCTGAGTGGCTTATCCAAAAGAACATTGATGTTGATGACGAAATGTTTAAACGGAAATTGTATTTGGTTTTGAAACATAAACACAAATTTGGAAAATACAAGGTGGATTAGATGGCGAAGGTAGTGGATTTACAAGTCATTCGTTTGCCTTCATATCATTGTGAACTTAACCCTATAAAGATGGTGTGAGCTCCAGTAAAAACATTTATTAAAATGAACAATGTTAGTTTTAAGGTTAAAGATATGAGGCCTTTAAGAGCTGCTGTGTATGAAAAAGTTTCTCTAGAAAACTGGTTCAATTATGTAAATCACGTCAAAAAAATTTAAAATAACATGTGGAAAGCAGACGAGCTGCAATATGACGAGGAGCAGTTTTTAATTAGATTAACTTCTCATCTTCATCATCCCTTGTGTCATTTCCTCCACCCATAAGTCCACCTACTCACTCTCAAAACTTTGAGCTACCTGGGCCATCTACTAAACACTTGCTCCCCCCTTTAAAATAACCGGTAATTTAATTTATAAAACTATTATTATTATTATTATATATTATTGAGTTTTAGCTTTTACTATAATAAAGATGAATTAGGTAATTGTTAATAAAAGTGCACACACATTCACATGCAGACAGGGTTTATTTTAGTATAAATCTATGTACTTGGGAAGAGCATCTTTGAAAGGATTCGATCTCTAACCCATTCATCGCAGGTGACAGTGTACAGTGTATAATAAAAGTAGCATTAATATGATAATAAACAGAATAATACACAATTCTTGACAACCCAAACTTAAAATTGATTGCCATAGCGTGTATAAAGTTTGTATAATTTGCCAAGTTTGAATGTAAATGTTGTAGATCTGTTTTGAGCGGGTGATATCTGGAAACTGCGCACTCCATTTCAGAATAAGAGTGGAACAGACTATAGGCAAAAGGTCATAGCGTAGAGGGTCTTGTATAACTTACAAACAAGGTTGATGTAAGTCACGAAGCCAGGTGGCTGCTTCATATACACCTCTTCTGAAAGTTCTCCATGTAAGAATGCATTGTTCACATCCAACTGGAAGGCAATTAAATCTTCTTTGTTTATGATGGCAAGCAGGGTTCTGACAGTAGTTAAATGGGCTACAGGTGAGTACGTTTTATTGTAGTCAAACCCTTTCTTCTGTGCACAGCCCTTCACCACCAACCTTGCCTTGTACCTGTCAGGCTGTCCATTTTAATCCTGCTTCATCTTGAAGACCCACTTGCAGTTGATAGTTCGTTTACCGGATGGGAGCTCATTAAGGGTCCAGGTCTCCTTTTTCTTCAATGAGTTATCTTCCTCGACTGCAGCCATCCATTGTTGCGCATCATCTCTACTATGGATGTCCTCAAAGGTTTCTGGCAAGTTGTTAATAAATGACTCAGCCCCAAGAGCCAGTGCGACATAGTCATTTAGGTACGTTGGTGCAGTGCGAGGTTTCATGCTCCTACTTAGAGATTCAAGTTTTTTCGCCAGGTCCAGGAATCTCTTCTTCTTCAGAAATCGTCTCTGGTTCTCTTCCTGATGATGGCTCTTCCTGCAATTCCTAAGTAAAAACTTCATTTGGAGTCAAACCGATAACCTCAGTAGCTCAAGAGGGTATTGAGCCAATAACATCACTGGTTATGAACGAATGTTCAGCAAAAATTATATAATAACAAGGTATGATTTTTCGTTCCTGTGGACACCACAGCCTGTAACCATTTGGGCATTAACCAACAAAGCACTTTTTCAAGCGGCTGTCAAGTTTACTTTTAAAAACTTGATTAGGTAATTGAAGATGTGCTACACAGCCAAAAACCTCCAGTTTGAACATATCAGGCTTTACATCATACCACAGTTTTGCTGGAACCTATTTTCCAAGAGCTTTAGTAGGTGATCTGTTTATTAGGAAGACTGTAGTCATAATGGCCTCTGTCCAGAGTGACTTATCAAGAGAAGAATGAGGGAGTAAACGGCGTGTTTTCTCCATGATGCTACGTCCCATTCTTTCTATGACGCCGTTCTGCCGATTGGTATGCTCGATTCTAAACTTTGACCGGATGACTTTTTTTTTTTAATAATCGAGCATTTCTTGTGACACAAATTCACCACCATTATCTGACCTAAAGCAACTTATCTTTAGGTTAAAGTGAGCTGTTGCCATAGCTTCAAATTGTTTAAAATATGAAAATACTTCACATTTTGCCTTTAGAGTGTAAATGTGTGTAAAGTGAGTATATTCATCAATCAGGGTAAGCAGATATCTCTTTTGATCATATGATACGGGCTTAATAGGCCCTACAAGATCACTGTGTATGATCTCAAGGGTGATTAACTCTAATACATGGCTTTGTTTGAGGAAGGCATGTTTGTTTAGCCTGTATGCAGGAGTCACATAAATCAGGGATCAATCTTGGATCAAACTTGATTTCATCTACAATCTTACTTAAGTGAACTAAACCAGTCTTGCCTATGTGACCAAGCCTCTTGTGCCATAAATCAAATGATGCTACAATGGAACTAGCAACACGAGCACATGCTTTTTCCCCCTGAGGCGAAAGAATACTTTTCATAATGGCACCGTTCCCCTTTTCAAACACAACTTTAAACCCATTAGCGTCCATTTTACCAAGATCAAATTAAATTGTAATCCAGGGACAATAAGTACGTTGGAAAGTTTGATAAAGTTTTGATTACCTTTGTGAGTCACAGATGCGTGTATATCTCTGAACTCTTCAGCACACAGCATCGATCCTGATTTGGCAATTTTTATATTGATAGACTTTAACAGGCGTCTCTTATTTGAGACCAAACTAATATTTTAACACTGACCATATGTTCAGTGGCCCCAGAGTCAAACAAACATACAGATCCATTAAAACAAGCCGCTGACGTTGACACAGTTAAACTAAATTCATCATCACTAGCTTCAGCTACGTTTGCTTTACGCGTTGAATTCTTATGTTTCTTACCTTTCAATTTTGGATAGTCCAAACGAAAGTGACCAACTTTATGACAGAAAAAAAACCTTTTCACCAATAACTTTCTTTGATTTTTTTTTTCATTCGAACATTCCGGTTGCGAAGATTTCAATTTTGTAGCCTTCCAATCAGTAACGCTAGAGAATGATTGCTGCATCCATCAATACCTTCTGCTTGGCGTATGCTCTGCTAATCAAGTAGGCTCGTTTTTACGAATGCCAGGTTGAGATTATCAGCAGATAGTGTATCTATGGCAATGACAATAACTTGATATTTAGATGGCATAGTCAAGAAAAGAAGGCAGACAGCATCTAATTCTTATAGGTTAGCTCCCGACGATTTCAATTCCTGAATAGTACGATCAAACCTAATAAAATGTACTTCAAGGGTCTCTAAAGATGGATTGAATTTCATCATCAACAAGGTTTTGCGCAGTAAAAGTTGATTAACAATACCTTTGCGAGCGTAAGTATTATGAAGCACTTGCCATATTTTATAAGCAGTGTTCTTATCCTTCACACAATTCAAGTGGCTGTCCGAGATTCGTTGTGTAATCTGTGACTTACAATTGCGATCGGATTTTTAAAGTTTATCCAGATCTTTTTTCTTTTCCGCCTTTATTTCAGCATTATTACTTGACGCAATTTTCACCAAGTCCCGATAGTCACCTTGAATAAAGGGCAACAAATCGATTTCATCTATAAGAGTTTCTACCCAAAACTTCCAGTTGTCGAAATTAGTGCAGTCAAAAAGTGGAATTCTGTACATTTTGTCTTCTTCTAAAACCATTATGGTGGTGGTGATTGGCAATGGCGTCACAAACAACAAGCAAACACATAGAGTTCTCAAGTACTACTGCGCACACTTGACTTATAACTTTGCCCGTCCTAAAATCCACAAATCACCACAAGCCTGGGCCCATAACGTGTCAGAGTACACAAGTTTATAGAAATAATTAACAGGTTTTAGACTTGACAATATATGTTATAGTAACTAAGAACATTGTTACACAAGTTCATGGGCATATACAAAGATTAGCTAAAAAAAAAAAAAAAAAGAATGACAAATTTAACAGTGGTAGTAACCTAAACTAGAATATCCCCGCAAAGAATTGCCTATTTTAATAATAAAGGCTGATCAAAGTTTTCCATCACCTACAATTTGTGGTCTAGTATGAATTATTTTGAAGATTTTTGTTTGGCATTTCTATTACCTTTAGCAAACGTGTGACTAGTTTAATTATTCCATGTGTGGATACAATTAAAGGGAATAACTGATGAGATTCAGTATTTTTATTTTATTGATTTAGATATATTAAAAGGATATATTTCGGAGAAGATAGTGGTTTTGAATTTCTGTCTGTCTCTCGGACTAGAGCCTAAACTATTTTACCGATTGGGCTAAAACTTGGTATCTGGGGTTTTCCTAGGGTTACCTTTAGGGATTTTTGTAATTGGATATCTGATCCTAAAATTAAGGGTAGTTTAGTGAAGGGTAAAAAGAGAAAAAAATACATTTTCTCAAAACCGGCTCTAATGAATTCAATTACAATTCGTAACAAGGCATTGATTAAGATTATAAATAAAATAGCTATTTTCATTTTCCCATAAAAATGACTTCTAGGGTACTTTACAGAAGTGGAAATTTCCGTATCTCCGCAACTATTTGAGATACTAAATAACTTATCGTTGCAGAATTGTAGTACTATTTTTAAAAAATACTTTTATATGAAATATATTTTTATAAAACCAATACTTTCCGAGATATTGGCAAATATATTAATACAATTTTGTGAGCTTTAGTTGTGAAGAGATACTACCCAAGTTTAAACGCAATAATTCTCTAATGCCATAGAGTAACAAATAAATAAGTCTTTCAGGAAGTCGATGTTTTTCCTTTAACCTTGTTGTGCCTCACCGTTCAGTCAACCCTTGTATCTTTCCTCCGCACTTGCACAGACCATGCCAAACACCCTCTCTACTGCCTGAACCACTCCACAATTCATGTCCTCCGAGCTGTCCGTGAAGAGTTCCCCACTTTACTCAGAGGCAATAGAAACTCTCTCTCTCTATTGGCTCGCTTAAAGGACACTGTCTCTCATGTTTTCATACACCAATGGGAAGCCCCCTTTTCTCCCATTGGACAAGGCCAGGCAGCAGTGGAGCGTGTATAACACAGTGATTTTTGGAGCAGATTTCAGTGGCTACCCAACCCTGGTGTACCACCTATTCGAAAGAGCACAAATAAATTGTCAATTTTCTGAAAGAGCAACATTTGTCTTAACTCCCTCTTTCCGCCGTCATCCTACTTCCCACCATGACTAACGTTGCTGGGACATCACCCTACCTCCCACCTCGACTAACGTGGCCAGGACATCACCCTACCTCCCATCATGACTATCAATGCCGGGACATCATCCTACCTCCTACCTCCCATCATGACTATTGTTGCTGGGACATCACCCTATCTCCCACTGTGACGAACATTGCCGGGACATCACTCTACCTCTCACCGCAACTAATGTTGCCGGGACATCATCCAACCTCCCCACCGTGATCCTACCTTCCACCGCGACACCCATGTTGCCGGGAATCCTTCCATCTACCTCCCAACCCTTCCCACCTGCTTGTCCTTTTCACCGGCGATCTCACAGGATGGGCTACATCCGCTGCTCCAGCAAGGTCCACCAAGAGAAGACCCTGAAGAGGACGTTGGCGACCAAGCCGTTCTCCACCCGAGGTCCCATCTTCTACTGCCCTGACCACAACATCTGGACCCCTGAACATCCCCACTTTACTCCAACATCTCCAAGAGTCCCTACCTCTGAGTTCTCTCCTTCCTCTCGTCTTCCCCTCTCACCAACCACCTGACCCCACCTACTCCAATTTCTCCTTTAAGCCTCGAGGGCTATCATTTGCATAACCTAGCCACCTCCCAACCTGCTTATGTTTTCTCCCCCATCTCCCTTCCCTAACCCTAACTACACGGCCAGCGAGACCAGTGCCTAAAAACAAATGTCACCCAGAGAATGCAATTCGCCTGGACACAACCAGTTACCCCCGAAACCGCAAACGAGGGATAACAACCTCTTAGGGGAAATGTTTGTACAGCAATGATCTATCTCTATCATTTTAAACTAAATAGTCAATATTTACCTTTTTTATTGGTCAAAATTTATAAGTGAGGAATTTAATAAAAATGCTATAACCATAGGATGTGCAACCCATTATAAAATGTGAAAATTTTTAACTGGAAGTCGAAATTTTAATATGAAGTATTGACCCTTGCAAATACTTTATCTTATATACCTTATATCGATCTTTTTTTTTGTCCAAATAAAGTGGTGAAGACTAATTCTCTAAAAAGAAAATAATGAAATTTGAATCCGGAAGTCAAAACATGTTTAACATAAGTATAACACCATTTTTGCTCTGTTTTTCTAGTGCATATTATTTCGGTTCACATATATTACGAGTTTTGAGTAAATATCTCCATTTTTAAACAATTGAGTGAGAAAGTCTGCGCAGAGTTCCGTACCATTTATTTTCACTTCTAAACTGGGTATTGATACCAATGAACACACTTAATTTATGAGCAAGTTGTTACATAGATCATAAGCTCTACTTTCACTATCATGTTGATTGTTGATCTTATAGTTTCTTTACACTTTACTTTACATCCATTACTGTTTCCAGCTTATGGTCCAGGTCTTTTTTTTATTCAAGCCATATATTTTCTGCTACCGGCTTGCTGGCCTGACATAGCTTTATATGCCTTATCTAACTTGAGACTAGGACAGACACAGCCGTTAATTTATCACTATGAAAGGGTAAACCCAGATTTCACCGATTTTCGACCATGCCGGGAACCTTAGCTCAGTATACAGTCTTATAGTTTCTCTCTCTTAATTACTTAGCCTTATTAAGTGTATAACTTTCTCGTTATCTAAAGATGACTGTATTATAAATTTGTATTTTGCTTTGGTCAGATCTAAACTAGAATATGCTAGTGTGGAATGAAATTCCATCACTTTAACTGATTCTCTCATATTGGACAGTGTTAAAACACAAATTTGTCGCTGCTTGGTATGATAAATTCTTTTTCAACCTTTTTACAATGAGTATGATAGAATTCCAACCTATTTAGAGCCCCAAACTCGCTTCTCGAGAAGACTATTGGGATGCCAATGTTGTTATAAACATATTTAATACTAAAATTTCTTCCCTCGAAAATGTGGGCATTTTTGCTCCTAGAAATCCTAAAATTTTCTATAAATAACTGTTACAAACTCAACCCTCTCGGCTGTTATATAAGCAGCGTTTACTATAGTTTTCCAGAATTTGATTTTTACCTTAAAGATGAACCAAAATGAGAGAGTTATTAAAGGAAACCGTCACTAAAAATAATTATTATAACTGAACTTTTTTCTTCCTGTTTCTCTTTAAATATATAATCTTATATATATATTATATATATTATTATATATATATATATATATTATATATATATATATATATATATATATTTTAGTATTAAATTTGTTTATTGTAGCGACCACAAACATGATGTACTCATCATTTTTTTAACTTGCGAACCATAAAATTGTTAAGTGCTAGCTTGTTATAGGTATTGATTGTTGGATAGCACTTTAATAAAAGAAATGAATATGTGTTTTACATGTGGTTAAAATGAGACTTAACAGCAACTAGGACTGCAACCGTTGACTGTTTGAATCCAGCCTAAAAACCAAGACCACACTTGCGACCTAGCCGGGATTTTAAAGAACATGAATGGGCTTCATCTATACAGTGCCTCAGAAATATTGACCACGAGGTTGAGATTTATAAGTAAAAAAAAAAGTTATAAAAACCAAAGTGAAACAATGATAAAATTTGAATTAGCCAAAAACAATCAAATAATCATTTGCGTGATTTGTTTTTAAAATTTGGAAAAGAGAACATTGTGGACAAAAATGTTCTAAAAGAACTTTGGATAGTAAATTTATTTGGTAAAATAAAGAACAAAGACTTCTCTGAACGTAATTTATTTCATCACAAAGTCAGTAACTACTCTTTGAAGCTGAGCCTCTTTAAAAGTGAGGCAGCTCCAAAAGAGCATCAAATTTATTTTGACTTAGCAGTAGCTCCTCGTGATCTTAGGGAACTCTCGATGTTCTGATCAACTTCTGGAAGCTCATCATCCTCCCCACTTCGTTTATCTGAAAATAACAAAGAACAATCTGAAAGAATGAAATAGTTCAATGTTAATATTTGGATATGGCTTGAAACTAGTTTGGAAATATGTTAATTTAGGGTGATTAGACATAAATGCAAAACCTCATAAAAATATTTGTAGTTAAAGACAATTCAAATTTGACTTTCATGTGTGGAGTTAAGTTACTAAGAGAATCATAAAAAAAAATTGATTAGAGTAACAATGATAGTTCAAAATTATTGTTTATATTATTATTATTATTATTATTATTATTATTATTATTATTATTATATTTGGCACCGCGACTTACTACCCGCTCGGATTATACACACTTACGTCAATGTGTAATGGTAGGGTGATTGTGAGATGAAATGAAGGACCTACAGTTTAACGTGGAATCCAAACCACGGTGGAGGCCTGGCATTCCACACAATAACAAGTTGTGATTAATACAAGTCTTGTCAGAGGTGAAGGAAGGGTTTGACAATCAGATAAATCTGTGCCGGGACCAAGGATTGAACCCTGGACCCCCTAGCACAGAGGTCCGACACCTTAACCCTAGACCGCCAGGTGACTATTGTTAGTGTTTAGACCAGCAAGTTTTAACTACTCTCTTGAATCATAATGTATGTGGTTTAATCCCAACTGGGTGAGATTCGAATATTTTTTTCAAAATTATTGTTAACTATTCTCCTTTGGTCTGAATACAAAAACATTTTAATAAACATTCTTTTTCCTTATCCATTTTTTTTAAGTTAGCTAGTTTAAATTGCCATATCAAGCAGAATAGCAATATAGTATGTTATAAAAGTAAATCTTTACTTTCTTGTAATGAGATTATATAATAATTTACAAATTTAAGGAAATATATAAAAAATACAAAAAACGTAAAATATTTCTAAAATAACAGAAATTAATAAAAAAATTATCACTTGTAATAACAATCAATTGTATATTTTAGCTTTGTTCATGTTATAAATGTACTTAAAATTCAAAGAGCATAAATTGATAAATCGTATTACCCAAGCCAAGTCCTATAAATATTGAGAACATTATAAATTTACTTTAATAATTAAATTGAAATTAAATATTGATTAAGATGGTGAGTAGGTAATCGCATATTTTATGTTCTGTTAAAAGAGTATAGAAATGGAAATTATACTATGATTTGTAAAAAAAAATTAGAATTGCTGGGTCATGTATTAGGCTTATTTTTATTCAAGAATTGAAAGCAGTTTTTCAAAGTATAATATGGCAACTACATACTGCATTTAACAAAAACTTTTTAATATTTCAAGCAGTTGTAGAGTATAGTAATAGTGCTGGTTTGAAAAGTGGAACCATTTCTTCTGAAGGAACTTTCTTGGCAAACATCCCTTTGAGAAGTTGCAAAGCATAAGTTTCCTACTCTTGTCTCATATTTCTTAAAGTATTGTTTACTTTTAAAAAAGGCCTTCATTTTACATGCTGCCAGTCCCCCTTGTCAAGCAACTAAAAAGATGCTGTGAATTGGCGGGCTTGCGCCCAAATCTGGCTAGTATGATGTGCAGTATGCCCAGCATACTGTACTAACACATTGGAAATAAGAGGCTAGTTTGAATCATCGAGTAATTATTAATGTGTGGGGATAAAATGTATGTCGAGATTGATATATCCCCTTTATTGCAGTTTCTGTGTGAAACACAATGAGATCCTGATTTGGTTTATTGAAGACATTCCTAAGATTACAAAATGTAGCCTTAGCTCTTAAAGAATTAATAGGGTAGCCAATCAAACTATAGATTAAAATTCCAGCATAGGTCCAAATTTCTTAGCAAAAAGAAATATAGATTTTTTAAAAGGCTTTTCTTCTGGTTGTGACACTTTGAACTTGTAAAAGGTGTGTTGAGCACACCACAAGATTTTTGTACCTAAGAAAGTTTTGTTAGTAATTATTTCTACCCAATTTCTAGTTAGTTTACAATTAGAATCATACACATTCATACAACCTAAAGTATCTCTTCAAACACCTTAAATTACTTCAAGATGGGTCTTTGTTAAAAAAAAAATTCTTACCATTTCTTGTTGGCAGGCTTTACCATAGGACACCACTGAAATGACCCCTCCAGGGTTCCTACAGTATTTGTAAAAAAATTCTCCCTGACTTTTCCCGACTATTTTCCCAAGTTCCTTGACCAACTTTTCACAAAATTCCACTATAATTTTATGGTACTATTCATTTGGAAATATTAATTTAATTATATTTATTTCGGTCTCCTCCTCCCCTACAGCCAACCTTGCCTCCCCTCTCATGGAAGAATAAGAACGCAGACGTCTTGCCAATCAGTTCAGGGAAAATGATGGAAAAATAAAAAAATATATAAAACCCTATCAAAAAGGAAAGGTTAAAATCCATTTGCAATTGTTTTTCAGAAAGCTAGTTTACACTTCAGGAATGGATCACAGGTTGCTCTTTTCAGTATCCCTACAGGTTTGGTTTTAGGAATCTTTTCTTCTTTGAGAAACTTAACAACATGGTCCCAAATTTGTAATGCCTTGTGAAAGCATGTTGCATTCTCTAATCAGTGCACACCACAGAACTTCAAAGGAAAAGTTGTACACCCTGTCAACTGGGTAAATAATGCTTGACGAGCTGTAGAGTTAGTGAAAAGGTAGTACGTGTGACACAATAAGAATTTTATATCCCAATTGACAGGTTCCACTCCTCTTCTTAAGGAACCATGAACAACATCACATGTCCCCAAATTTATCAAAATACATACGTCATTGTCTGTGACAGATTTGATGTGTTCCTGAAGAAGTGATATAAACTTTAGATTGACATTTGGGCCATCCATTGACACTTGTATCAACTTAGAGACTGGAAGAGGAGAAATACCATCCAAGAAATGCTTCAGTAATTCTTCAGTGGTGCTTCTATCGAAAAAAATCACTATCCAAGCAATGACTGACAACTTTATGATTTTCCTTGTCCCAGAATCTTAATACAATGTCCATTTGCCCTCTTTGAATAACTTTATTCAATGCCTCATCAAAACAAATTACAAAGTTGTTACATGATTTTAGGCAGTCCAGTAAATTGTAATGAAAGAATGGAGCCAAGCCATGCACAATGAAATATGCAGCCTGTCTCCACCATGAGTAAAGGCACTGGCAATGGAACACTCGAGAATCATCAACTGAAAAATTTTACTTAAATTATTGCACAAATTGAAATACATTTTATTGTAATCAAAACTTGCAAAGCCCAAATGACTTCCACCTTATTTATATTATCTTTCATAACAAGAGTGTTAGGGTTTCTTCGAGCCACTACACTACTTTCACTTTTGGCAACACCTTCCATCTGCGGCTTTAAAATTTCTTATAAAACTGAAGTGTGACATGAATTGTCATTTTCCTGACTTTTTTTAAGCTTCCCTGACTTTCCAGACCGGAGGAACCCTGCCCTCTTCCCCCCATAAAAATAATTCAGGATACAGCCATGAACATACACTTCAAACTTTTTTTAAGGTCTGGATCAGAAAACCATTAGGCCACTTGTGATGTGTGCTCAGCCACAAGAAAAGTGTAGGCAAGTTAAACAGTAGTATGTCTACAAATGTGCTACACCTAGTGGCAACAGAATCTTTTGTGTTTAAGCAGTGGTATGAACACAAATGTGGTACACTGAGTGGCGGCAGAGCCTTATGTGTTTAAAGAGTGATATATACACAAATGTGCTAAATCCAGTGGCGGCAGAAAGGTTATGGGCTTAAACAGTGATATGTACAGAAATGTGCTAGATCAGTGGCGGCAGAAAGGTTATAGGCTTAAACAGTGATATGTACACAAATGTGCTAGATCAGTGGCGGCAGAAAGGTTATAGGCTTAAACAGTGATATGTACACAAATGTGCTAGATCCAGTGGCGGCAGAATGTTATGGGTTCAAACAGTGATATGTACACAAATGTGGTAGATCCAGTGGCGGCAGAATGTTGTGTGTTCAAACAGTGATATGTACACAAATGTGCTAGATCCAGTGGCGGCAGAATGTTATGTGTTCAAACAGTGATATGTACACAAATATGCAATATCCAGTGGCAGCAGAACATTATGTGTGTAAAGGGGATATGAAAAGGTTTACATAAACTGATTGACCTCCAAGTCAAAGTGGGATCTGGGGTTATCCAACCATGTAAATTTTTGAACAGTGAATGCATATTAAAGTTATTTTGAGAGGTCCTCGTATAGAAACATTTTGAAAATTAGAATCCTCTACAAGATATAATTTTGGAATAGTCCTCCCTCAGAAATTTCTAAAAATTTGTGTACCCCTAAAAGTTATTTAGAGCAGTCTTTGCACGGATTTTTTCAAGATTAGATGCTTCTATATACCAATTGGATTGGTCTATTCAGAGACAAATTTTGACATTTGTTATACTTTAGAACACAGACAAGGATACACCAGACCAATAGCCTGTGCTCTGTGGGAGAGCTTTAGTTCTTCAACACGGGTATAGCAAGTTGCAATCAAGGGGCATAAAAAAATCTCATTTTAAACATGGTTTCACGAGAAAGAAGACACAAATACCCTTCTAGAATCATTCTTGAATCGGCTTCCACAAAGCTAGGATCAGGTATTGACCCAATCCCCTTTTCACATAATCCTACCTTACAAAGAGATTAAGCAGATTGAACACTACAATTATAATGGTTCCTTTATGACAAACATGTTAAAAATGTACTTTTATCACTGTGCATTGACACTAGTGACCCCCAGTGTTGATGGACTCAGCCTAGCTCAAGGAGCGCAGCAAAACTTCCGTAAGGCTGAGGATCTGGTGTATACTTGTTTGTGCCCTACTAGAAGCCTTTTTTTTTTTTTTTTTTTTAGCACAGCGTCTTACTACCTGTTCAGGTTACACACATATGTACTAATTATGCCAGAGTCATTATGTTATGAGTCAGGGATGAGGACAATTGAAATGACAGGAAATGTATCCTCATATGCATGGAGGGAGAGTGGAAAACCATTTTGGAAAAAAAAACACCCTCAGTAAACCTGACTGGGATTCAAACCCCAATCTCCCTGTCACGGGAAGTCTAGTCTAACATGAGAGTGACACCTTAGACTTCACAACCCCCAGAGCAGGTCCCTAGAGGTTATTAAGAGTGGTCTTCACCTTTAAATTCCTGACAGATGGCAACATTTAAGCACTTTTCCTGGGTTTTTCCCAATGCACAAAATGCAAGTATAATTCCAAGTTTTAAGTTTTCCTGATCAGTGGCCAAAATGTCAAGACTACTATTTGTAATGTATTTGTTCAAATACAATTGTACATTTGTCAGATTCTTCAAGAAGTATTGCAACCGCTAGACCACCAATCACCTACATAACCAAAATAGCATGTTTCATAATTAAATTGTAACTCTTATCTAACTTGAAAAGGCAGATTTTTTTTTTTTTTTGTGAGTTTAATGAATTTCTATCACTGAATTAGCTTAAGATGTTTTCCAAATAGCAATCAAGCTTGGTCTGAAGACTTCTGGAATAATTTTCTTGGAATTCACAACCTTCCACCTAAAGTCTGTTCACTGTAGAAATTGTTTTCTGAAAGGCCTTTTTCCCTACCAGAAATATATTACATAGTAGGATATTGGTAGGAAAAAAGACCTTTCAGAGAGTAATTCCTACCGTGAATGGAGTATATATACTGGCAAGCATATTGCATAGTACAAATGATACACAGTAAAGAAACACAATATGATATGCTTGATAGTCTAAGCACAGGGAGAAATCACCACTTTTCAATATTGTGATGAACACGAGCTAACAAAATAATTGCAAACCTAGATCATGTGAGCCAGAATTTGAATGTTGAACTTTTCCTTTATATAACCCTTAAATTATTTTTTTCTTCATCGTACATATTGGGAAAATACCATTGGATTTCTTTAGCTGTAGCATACAATGGCTGGTCTAGTCTAGATTTCCGTCTGACAAGCATTCAGCTGAACAATGGCATGTATAGCTATAATCCATCCCAGGGTGTTATTGTTGTTAGTGATATGATTCTTAGTAAAATAAAAGAATAAGACCTAAAATACTCCTCTATCGCTTCTATACTTCTTCACTTAAATTGTGAAAAGCTGTCTAAAAGTCTGTGTTTTGGATATGAAGATATTGTAGCTATGGAATTTTTACTTTTCTTTGTTCCTGTTTTGTATCAAGAGACAGGGTAATTTCATAAAAAAAAGCCTTGAAAGAGAGATATTTCCTAAGGAGAAAAGCTAGTTTTACTAGAATGAACTTTCCTGGTAGAGCTTATACAGTCTGTGATTTCTTGTCAACATCTTTGATTGCTATACATATGCATCCTTCTCCAGAGTTTGTATTGATGTAATGCTGGAATGCTGATACACTTTTGCTGTAAAATGAGCCCTAATATAATATACTTTTGAGGTTATAGCTAATACAATCATATGCAGGCAGTGTGAATATACCACCATTCAACATTGGAGGGCAAACTACCTTGTTTTATTAACAATGTTGCAAAATCCTATGAAAAAATGAAGATTTGATTTCCAGGATCGGTGTATGCAGCAATGATACATCTAGATAATCCAGCTAATTGAGTGTGTCTTTTATACTTGTGAAATAATACAGGAGAAGCCTTAAACACACCCATTCTAAAAAATGCAACACACACAGGTCATTAGGAGATCATACAGTTTCCAACTTAAAAATTGCCTCTTCTTTAAACTTTACAACGTTATTCATTCAAAATAATGGAATATATACAGCTTGTATAATTTAACAAAGGGCTGAGGGAGGAAGCATAACATAAACAAAATCAAAACATGCATAGTTTTTTTAGCACTGCAGCTTACTACCTGTTTGGGTTATACGCTTATGTACTAATTACACTAATGGTTTTAGGGATTAGTAAAGTTATATTCAAAGGAAGTGTAACCGCATTTTCGTGGAAGGAGAGTAGAAAACCAGTCAGGAAAAACCACCTTCAGTAGACCCAACCGAGATTAGTACTTAGATCTTTCCGTCATTGGAAGTCTAGCCTACTGCAAGAGTAGCGTGTTAGACCATGCTGCCATCGAGCCGAGTTTCAACATAGTTGACTAATAAAGAAGGTACCTGATGCTACCAATTATTATACATAACACTCATAAAAACTACTATTTAGAAGTCAAATAAGTGAAAAATGATAACCTGGACATGGTAATCGAATCCAGGAACTTTGGATTTTTGCGCCAATGCTCTACTCATGTATCAGTTTGTGACACATATGAATTAATATTACTATTTAGAAGTTTAAATAATTTTGGCTGCCATCTTGGAAAATAATTATTCTTAGAATTAGTTCTACTTCAATAATAGTCTCTTGAGATGTATACCAACGCTGAAAAGCGTGACAAAATTATCCTGAAACTTGATATGTTTCATCCCATAGTAATTTAGGGTGTCCAGCTAAACTATATTTTAAAATTCCCTGACTTTTACATGTTTTACAAAGCCAATTTAAAAATTTTCCAGTCACTATGTATTTATCATTATTTTACAAAGATCACAACTAAATTTAATCATATTTTTAGTTAGATACATATTCTGAAATTGTGTCACTCTATATAGGTGTCAAAAGATTTCAGCCTAAAGTGATGGGCTATTGAGTAGTGCGGTCCAAGTTAGATTTAAGTGAGATCATATTAAGACATAAAAAAGATTGCCTTGCACCAATACAGCTTAATAAGTGCTGTGAGACATTCTTTAGTTTATTCTTCCTATAACGTAATAGAGTTCTCAGGCATGACCATAGCTATGACTCAATTTTGTGTAAAGACATGAGGTTTAAGGGTGGAAAGACGACATGAAAATCATATATTGACCTTGAGAATTTAAGATTTGTATCCACAACTGGGACAGCTTCATTGAAATATAATCGAGGTGAGTATTAACTGTAAGAAATATGTTATTTTGACCATTGTGAATAAATTATGCATATTTTTAGTGAATAGATAAAATTCCAGAAATTTGATAAAATTCCCTTACTTTTCCCTGTTTTCAAGGTCGCTGGACACCATGTACTTCTATGGCAAAGAAATAATAAGTTTATATTCTTCACATGTGGTATTCATAAAAAAATTCTTCAAACAATATAAAGTGTATGTTCATTAAAAAAAAAGTCTGCATGCATTTGATATTTGAATTACATTTCACGCATCTATTAAGATATGGATCCAAAATAATATTAGTCAAAAGTAGTCTGCAAAATAGGAAGATACTGTTCCTAATTATTAACCATTTGCTAATTTTACACTTTGTTTATCCCTGAAAGATGGCAAGATTACCTTGCAAGTTTACATTGAGGAATAGCTTATAAAATAAGGCCGTAGTGTAATCTGTCAAGTAGAGAATGATAACTTTCCGGGTAAGAGAAGTGTGCAAACACTAATAATCTAACTTTTCTTGGCACAAACATATTCTAACGTCGTTTTAGTTAAAAACTATGATTGGAGTAACTGTAATATAATAAAGTAATATATATATATATATTTGCTCTTTATAGCACCCTAACCTGATACAAGAAAGTACAACATTTTTAAATAGTTAAAAGAGACAAACAAATTGTCAAACTATTTGGCATTGATTTTTCAGTTACCTGGTGATGGTAATTATAATTATTATTATTTCTCTACCAAATATGACAAAAATATTTATTCCTATAGCGCAGGGGAAATAATATACATTATTTAAAATTTACAAAGAGTTACAATTAAGCAGGCTTTATGGATTTTAGATTTAGTATACATTTTGAGCTAAACTAAACCGATAGCATTCTTTTCCATTCATATGAAAAATTATGGCTTAAATACCTAACTAATCTAAATTAAGGGTCTTTAGAAATATTTCTTTAAATTTTAGCACCATGTCCTACTGCCTGTTAAGGGTTTTACACGTATGTGCTAATTATACTAATGGTTTTAGGGATGAGGTAAGTAATATTTATAAGCTGTGTACCAGCATTAGCATGGAGAGAAAGTGGAAAACCATTTTGGAAATCCACCCTCAGTTCACCCGACCTAAATTTGAACCAAGATATCCCAGTCAATGGCATTCTTGTTTAATGCAAGAATAGCACCTTAGAGGTTTAGATCATGCAGCCACCGACACGGGCAAGTTTCTAGTTAAGTCATCGGATTAAAGTGGTTTACTAATTAAAAATTCCCCTGTATATCAATCAATAGATATCAATGGTAATAGAATTCAGTAAACATTTTGTTAAACCATATATTTTGATTCATAAAAAAATATTAAGTTTTTACTGTCTTATTTTAAACTTGTAGGTTTTTAATACTAACAATAAACTATCTGTGCCTTGGCCTATAAACAAATAATTGTCCCCATAAATATCTTAACTCATAAGGTGGCACTATTAATTGGCAATTTGTTTGGTCTGAGTAAAAAAATATAAGTTTAACAAGTTAATGATAAACAAAAAAAAAATCCTAGTGGTCGATCTTTAATTATTAATATATTATTGTTGATAACTAGAATTATTTTGAGATAAAACTATTTAGTGGAGTTGCTTAGCATAATAAACGTTCACTTTATGATGCAAACATAAAATTTGGCACATTGGTACAGCTTTTTCTAGTGAAAAAATAGGATATAGTGCCACTCTGCAAAAGTTCTTTCACATCCGCCATATTGAAAAAACGACACACGAAAATAGTTTTTTGCCATTATCTCGTAAACCGCTCATTATATAAAAACATTTGTATTGATAAAAATAAAGAAAAGAACATTGTCAACAAAACATGTTATTATAGATTTTATTGTTATGCTAACAGTTTTTGTGCAATATTGCAGTGAAACGTTAAGCATGTGATTATCACACTAAAGTGTGTAGAGTTTTCCTTCAGTTTCTTCTGTACAAACTTATAATACTTCACTTTTATCCTCTGTGACAGAATCTAATATGAGATAGTACCAACAGTAAAAATGTACAAAAAAAAATCACTTTAGTTGGTATCTCATGAAAATATCCACAATACGTGTGTGGTGGAGACGAATTGGAATTAATGAACATACTGCCTAACAAATTATTAACGTCCTACTACATGTCCTGGGAACACAAAATGTAAAGACAGTGGGGTAGGATATATGCAGCTAGAGATTTAGAAGAATTTAGTAAACTTGGGTCACCTGCCTTTTATTGTTTTACATCTGGATGATGGAGAGGGTGTTGTAGAAACACTTGTAAAGCGACAGGCTAAGTGGCATAAAGCATGCAGACACATGTATAATGTTACAAAATTACAGAGACTTATCAAACTATGTGAAAAAAGATCTTCTGAGCGCGATTACCAATCAGATGGACAATAATAAAATAACCAGGTCAAACACACATTCGGACATTAGAAAACAGAAATATGGGTGTTCCTTCTGTAATCAGATGGATGATCCAGCTGATCTTCGCGAGGCTAGAATAATAAAGCTGAATGTTCATGTTAGAGAAGCAGCTATAGTAACACAAGACAGTTCTCAATTAGCTAAGCTCAGTTCTGGAGATATGGTAGCTTAGAGGCAAAGTACCACAGAAAATGCCTTTCAAAACTTTATAATGAAGCAAGGAAGATTAGAAGTGATGAGCATGGTAACCGGAGTGAAGAAAATACACTGCACAGCTTTGTGTTTACAGAGCTGATGTCTTTCATTACTGATTATCAAATTACTCTAGATGTAGCGCCTGTATTTAAGCGGTCTGACCTTTGTAAAATGTGTGATTCAAAAGTGGTTCAATTGGGTTTTCTTTCGGAAAGTAAAGTTAACTCAACAAGATTGAAGGAGAAATTAATAGCTCATATTCCCAAACTTGAAGCTCACCGAAATGGACGAGATATTGTTTTAGCATTCAGTGAAGACATTGGTGAAGAAGCTATTGACAAATCAGTTTCAAATGACAGTCATCCCATGGCTATTCACATGGCACAAACCGCAGCTTATATTAAAGAACAGATTTTCACAAATGACTATGAATTTGATGGGACACTGGAACTTAGAAATTAAAGTAATTTTGTTCCAAGGACTCTAGCTGAACCCATATGCATGATACTAGAGGGTCCAAGAAATTGTAAGCTAAAGTTGCTAGGGTTGAAACCAATGAATGATTTGTAATCTTACTTTATGATAAAACAAGCAATCACCATGATATTGCTGAGGCAATACGTCATCTTTTTACTCAAAGGCAGAGACCACTGGAATTGATACCTCCCCCCAAAAAAGCCCTTGATACACATATACGATGGGCAGCATTTCAGGGAGATTTTATCTGGGGTCAGTGTTTGGTTTCAAAACCACATTTTTCCAGATCCCAGGTCCTGGGGGTGGCAATTGGAAGATGGATTTTATCAGCCATTTTGAACCCGTTCTCCCCAAGCATCCTAAGCCTGTCAAAAACTGATTTCCTGCAAATGCAGTGTTGTTTGTGGCAACAAATGTTCATGTGGTCATACAGATCTTAAATGTACTAGTTTGTGCTTATGCGATGGACAGTGCTATGAATCTGAGAGTGATCGAGTTTTTTCAGTATTTTGTTTTATAAATGAACTAAATGCATAATTTATTGTATATTTTCTTTTATGAGTTATAAAAATATAATATCTAATATTATTATTTTAATTAATAACATGAATAATAATAATAATAATAATAATAATAATAATAATAATAATAATAATAATAAATAATAATAATACAGCTCTTGATTTTGAAATGATTAGGTAATACAAAGGGTCTATCATACAAATAAAATGAACATAATTTAGCAAACTCAACTGGTAGTGTTCTGTATTATTCATTCATAGCGTTGTTGCATGAAA
Source organism: Timema podura (assembly GCA_033556935.1). Classification (NCBI taxonomy): domain Eukaryota; kingdom Metazoa; phylum Arthropoda; class Insecta; order Phasmatodea; family Timematidae; genus Timema; species Timema podura. Next base: position 14,555,139 of record JAVRXN010000010.1, read on the forward strand.
ACAATTAAATTTACCAAAAAACTGCATAGAACTTATAGAGAATTGTATCCTTGTTAAATGTTATTATAACTAATGTTTTGATGTAATGATTCGTTTTCAAGATAATTGTAAAAAAACTATATTTGGACGCCATTTTTCCAAGAAGACGAGTAAAAAAATATGTAACACAGTGTCACTATATCTAATTTTATTTGACATAAAAATATATACCAATATGACTAATTTCATGCTTGCATCACACAGTCACAAAGTCACAAAGGAATTAGCTAAGCAACTCCAGTAATTGTAGAAATAAAGTGTTTGTGTAAAAGCTCAAGAAAACTATTCTTTAACACAAAACTTACGTTCTTCCTTCTTTTTTTTCGCTGCTAAACGTTTATCAACTTTTGGCTTACGAGCCACTGCTTGAGAGATAGATTGCTCTCTCATTCTCTTCAGATGAAAAGTGATAAAATTCCACATAAGCCAAGCCTGTAGGTTGCACACTGTGAAAAGGCATGCCATCCTGTAAAATTAAAATATTATTTTTAGTCAGAATTGTGTTATAGATTCTTAAATTTAATAAGTAGGTTCAAACTGCAGAAGGATATATTCAGAGTTTTTACATGTTTAAAAGAAATTATTACAATTGTGTACATGTTTAATAGGTTTTGAACCACCTTTAGTACATCTTCAGGTTTAATTCAAAATATTTTAGGAGAGGTTTCATCACAATATTATAAGTTTCATTATGTTTAGTTTTGTTAGTGAGTTTTTAAGTTCTACGCCTCTGTGGTCAAGTGGTCAGAGTTCCTGGCTAATGATCCAAAGGTCCCGGGTTCGACCCCCAACACTTCCAAAATGTATCTATGAAGCAGTGAGTCTGGAACGAGGTCAAACTCAGCCTTGTGAGGACAGGAGCTACTTGAATACAAAAGTAGCAGCTCTGGTTTAAAAATTGAGATTAATGGCTGAAGGGATAGTTGTACTGACCACATGACACCCTCTATCTGCAAATGTTGGCACTATCAATGCTAACAGTGGCGGCTACTTGGTCGGTGTAGCTCACTTGCGAATTCACACCGTGAAGTAGATTTTAAGCATGTTATGAAAGGTTTAATTTACCCATTATTACTAGCTTTTAGTAAATTATATTTGTGTTATAAGTATGTTTCTTAGATCCTTTGAAGAGTTTTAGTTCAAAAGTTTGGTGACTTTCATTCAAATTAATATATATAAATCCAGTAGCTTTCATGTCCATTTTTAGTGTATGTATAGCATATTCTGTAGTTTTCATGTCAGCTCTTAACATTGTATGTAGGATATATTGCTATTTGTATGTGTCTTGTCAATATCATACTTTAATTACAGCATGTTGCAATATTTTGAATAGTCTCAATTTTTTTTTAATGACCAAATTTATTTATCACTTTTTGTTTTACTTATACATCTAAGTTGCAGAAAAATAGAGCACTTAAATTCGATTTTAATTCTGATATAGTCCTTATAGTTAATGTAGATTTAATTTGCATTAAGTTTAACTGAAATGTATACTATACCTGACAAACAAGGTGTTGAAATTTCCAGAGTCAAAATTAACTTCCTGGATTGTAGTTAGTGAGAGGCCATACCAAAATGTGAGGACAGCTAAGATGATAGAACCAAGACGAACCAACACAAATACAACATTTGCAACCAAGTAGCCAGCTGTAAAACCATATAAGTATTAATTAAATATTTAGTTTCCCAAAATAGGTGTTTTTATAGCTATATTAATAGTATATCTAGGCTAATGTATCATAAATTCGAAGTTTATATCTATAAAAAATAATGCTGTATGTTTTTTTTACTAAGATGTATAAGTTTTAATGGACTGGTAAGTATGGCAGTAAGTTATTGAGTTATGTTCAAGACATAAATATGAAATATTTAGTGTTATACCCCTACCTGTGTAGAAAATTATTGTGTACTCTCTGGCCAAAAATAAATGAGACAACATTATGTGTTCACCCTAAAGTGGTATATTTAACACAAGCAGGCGCGTGGGGCATTTTATACCCCAGTCAGTTTTAACCTAATTACTGATACTTGTATGAATACAAATAAAAAAAGTGCGTGTTTTAATTTTTTGGAGTTAATTTAAACATACCCCTTTAATAAAATAAAACTAATTGATAAATATTTATTGTTGTGTGAGTGAGTAAATGTAAAAGACCATAATTTATGACATACAAATTTTTCTAAATGGAATAACACTTCCTACAATTAAAAAAATGTTTAGGCTATTAATTTGCTAATTGGTACTAATACAAATACAATGTGAATATACATACAACAATCATAATATATGTATGAAAGGGGTAAGGGGATGTGTAGAGGTAGGGAGGGGATAGCTTGTACCTAAACTATTGTGTTTGGACAGCCACCCCTTTACAACAAACAATGTGAAAGTGAAATGTTTCACTTGGAAGTACTGCTCACTGTGTACTGCAACTAGCACTCCCCAGTATCCAAGGACTCAACTTGGTACAACGAACGCAGCAACACTGGCATAAGGTTAGCTTAGTGGCTGGTGTATACCTTGTCTGAAAACAATTGCAATACTTGACCAAATTCTGTGGGAGGTTATAATTCCAAAGTAGCCACAATTTATTTTTTTGTTTTATTATAAGCACATACATTTTATAAAACCAAATTGTTGTATCAACACACACCTTGCAAACTAACCTATTTCTAACACTAAAAAAGATTAAGAACTGAGAGAGTAGATTCACCAATGATAAATTTATGGCCTCAACGGGAATCAAACCCAGGACTCTTTTTTTTTTTTCTTTTCACATTGAAACAAAAGAAAAAATGCAACTAATAGTCAGAGACTCAAGAATGGAATAATTTGTTCAAAAAGCTATTTGATAAATAATAAAATTTGTTTTACTTGAGCAGGCGCTTGAGGTATTTCATTCCTCAACAATGAAATTGCCTCTAATAGCCTAACGGTGTTACCACCTACTTACTTAGCTCACCTCTAACTTAATGGCATAATTAGTACGTAAGCGGATAACCTGAACCAATATATTAAGAAGCAAGGCTAAAAAAAATTATAGAAATATTTAATACTCAGCTTTGCCTGGATGAAGACAGTGGTATTTTGTGAAATGTATTATATTTATTAATATTAAATATATTTTGTATTAATGGTTGAAATTTATTCCTGGTGAAAAATTTTGATATAAAACAGATCACTACTATATTCATCAGCACATACTAATAATTAACAATGTTGGATAGTTTTTTAACAACATTAAAGGGTATTCAAGCAAGAGTCAAAAACATATTGGCATCCTCACTTTTATCCTAGTATGTATCTAAAGTTCCACCTTACTAGTTTTTTTCCAAACTATTTGCACCGTTAGTTACAGTCTAAGGTAATAAAAACAAAAGTAAAAATAAAATCCCAAGACACGCTTCTGCTGGTATACCAAGTTTCCAATTTTTAGGCCCATTGGTTTAAGAATTTGCTGCCCAGTGATTACAGGGTTTAAGATAACAAACAGACTCACCATTTGTGTAAAAACACAAACTAAGGTTAACCTAAGTAGAGAGACCAATGGAAAGTTTATATTCCCTATGTGGCTTATTTTTTATTTACCCAAAATGGTGGTCATGATTTAGAATGTGTCAAGCTTTCAATTGATGTGATTTTTTTTTAAAAAGAGATAAAGTGCACACCTCAAATTTTCCTAAGCTCAGTACTAAAAAAAAAGTTAAATATTTCTTGGTTTACGGGATTTAAAGGTGCCCGCACCATTGATCGAATAGTCTATTGAATCAAATAATATGCTATTTCAAAAACTACACCCAAGGTGCACATCATGAGGTCTCACAAAGTAGAGATGCATAGTTTCAGTTTTCAATGTTTCATGGTTTTGGCAGTAACCCCTTCAGTGTCAGGTATTTTGTGAATTTAGTGTTTATATAATATCACTTATTTTAGGAATTTAGGAATAAAATAAAGTTTTTTTTTTTTTTTCATTTTTGAATTCTTTATATTGAACTCAATTAAAAAAAATTAACTCAATTTTAATCATGTATTTCTGGAGAAATATATAAAAACATGAATTTTATTTTAGTTTAAGTTTTATATTTAAAAATATTTTTTATAGACTTATTGATAATTTAAAAATAACAATATTTTATTTTAATCAGAAATTCCCAAAAAGTAAAATGGATACATATATCCAAAAACTCCTGGAGATGAAGCTCCTTGAAATTGAAATCTGGGTGGACACGCGGGAAGCTGCACGGTTGTATTTACTTCACACCATGGTCAGGCTAAAGACAAATCAATAGATTCGTTTTCTGAAACACTGGACAACTAAGATACACTTGTATTTTGCCTGATACATCAACAGTGATTTCATCCAAGTCGCTTAGCGCTTTATAACTTTATTCCAGCACTTTAAATTATCTAAAATAAATATAAAAATAGCAGCAAAAAATTACGAGGAACACAAGCAAAGCTATGGACTGTCAGCTATAATTTATAATTAGTATAGAAATATAATGCTAGAGTACAGTGTAAACTGTGACTTTATCGTATTGCTATCTAGCGGTCTTTTGATGTAATTTTTGTTGACGAAATATATTGGGCTAATATATTTTTACAGTGCAAGATTCGTCATGGCCATAATAACTTGGGCAAATAATTTCCTACACAAACAAGCTGCCTTTAATAACACGGGGAAATCACGGAAGCGGTTAAACCACACCAATGGCCAAATGGTTTACAACAATAACACAGTGTATGAAAAAGTAATAGAAAGTGTGCCAGAAGTGAACACACCATAAGATTTTCTCATGTATGAAAACCTATGCCAAGTTTCAGTTCATTACAATGTTAGAATAAACAAACACCTCCATTTATGTCATGCCGATTACAACTACAACTTTACAATGTTAAGTTATTTCGTCTCAAATAGTTGCGAAGAAATGATGAAAAATGGAAAATCTCCCCCATGTAAAGTCATGTTCATGAGAAAATGAAAATTGCCATCTTGTTTTTAATGATAAACAGTGTGTGTATAACTTAATCAAATTCGTTAAAGCGAGTTTTGAAAAAATCAATTTTTTTCTCTTTTTGCCCTTCAGTAAACTACCCTTAAATTTAAGGATATTTAATTCCAAACACTCCTCAGGGAGACCTTATGAAAACCCCAGATACTAAGTTTTAGTCCAATCGGTAAAAACGTTTCGGCTCTAGCCCGAGAAGACAGACAGAAATACGGCATTGTAAAAACCACTTTTTTGTTTTCAGAGGGTCATGAAACACATTGTATTTTATTTGTATGATTATTCCCTTTGATTCTCTGGAGCTGCAACTGACTTTTAATGGGAGTAGTAATTTGTTTGTCCGAATACATTCTAATGTATATGTAAGATAAAATAAATATGTGGGAAACTACCTGTATTATTATAAATGTCCAAAGAAAAACATTTTACACATTAATGTGAATATGGAACAATAAACAAAACTATCATTTCTCTTTAGATATGAGATTAAAAAATTTCCTTTAACTATCCTTTGTTTGGAAGTAAATATTTTTCCTTACTTATCAACTTGTAAAAAACAATTAAATGTATTGGTTTTAACGCCACTGCTTATCGTTGATCAATGGCTTAAAACCTTCCGAAAAACATTATACATATTAAAGAAAAAAAACCGGTTCAATTTGATTAAGTAGTTCTATAGTTATAAGCTAACATACATAAGTAGAGAAACTCTCTTTATTGTGAAAATCATCAGTTGTATTGGTTTTAACAGCGCTCATCTTCCTAAGGACATAGCTCATTGATCAATCAAGCCTTCCCAGGAACATTCTACATGTTGTAAAGACACACATCATTAAATCGATTCAGTAGTACTCTGGCAGTGTTCAGATTAACTGTATTTTACAATTCCCTGACTTTTCAAGGTTTTCCCAATCACTTAAGTACAAACATTATTTTATTATGATCGAAACTTAATATAATACTATTTTTAGACATGTATGCATTCTGAAATTGTATCAGTTTATGAAGAGGTTAAAGGGTTTAAGCCTAAAATAATGGGCTATTGGGTATTGCAATTCAAGATATATTTCAGTGAAATAATATTGAGACATTAAATGATCCCCTTGCATATACAGTTTAAAATTGTTGTGAGAAACAGTATTTATTAGTTTCTTCTTCCTATAACACAAGTGAATTCTCACGCATGTGCATAACCTTGACTCAACTTTGTCTAAAGATGCACGGTAGAGGGAGTAGAAATACGAAACTAAATAACATAGTGACTTTGAGAATCAAGTAGAGCTGGGCTGATGCAGATTATTAATCCGATCATCGGCTGATTATGGCCCGATCGGCCAAGTCGTTGATTGATGGTCTGTATTTTGAACCCGATTATTTACGCCGAGCTTTTGAACTGTGTAGGCTTGAAGTCAGGTAGTGATGACTCATTAATTTTAAGTTGGGTAGCAGACATTGTACTATTGCTTGGTGACAGGGAAGTGATTGTCTTGTCGGGAGGAGTGTAAGAAGGAAGGAGTGGGGCTTGTTTACTGGTCATGTTTGAAATAACAGTTCATGGTGAAACATACTTGGTGGCTTGCAAGCGAGAGAGATATATTGCTAGCTAGGGTAGAGTTCAAGGTCAACACTTTGTGAGCAACAATTTTTTAAACTTAAATTATTATTTTATATTTTTTTATAATTATTAACTGATTACTATATATAATGACTTTAAAATATTTATTTTATCATTTATCAATATTGTTTAGTTAAAGTATATTATTAAAAATATAAATAATAATAATAATAATTGTTGGCTACTTTTCATGGGAAAGATGAAAACAAATACAGAGAATCTTAGCCGATGAATAACTTTGTGCTAGTTTTGAAATAATTACTATAAATTATAATTGTCATAGTCTAGTATTTTAGATTTATATCAAAGCGGTCTAAAGAGATATCTACCATATAATTTTGCCCCTCTCAATTTTATTAAAGCTGCCCACATCATATATTTGAGTTTTTTAAAAAGATATTTTTTTATATTTATTAACATTTTTGCCAAGAATTTTATGAACAAAAAATTGTGTATATTCATAAATGAATGTTTGTTTTTTTGTATACTACCTTTGTAATATTGTAAAGAGAACAAACCAATTGGTCAGCACCGGTATTCGGCAACTAATAATCTAATAATCGGCAAAAGGGATTATTGGCCCAGCCCTAGAATGAAGATTTGTATGCTGAGCTGTGCTAAAAGAGATTTGTGTTACGTATTAATAAAAAGAAAAATGTTATTTTGACAATTGTAAATAAAAATTGTGTATTTTTTTTAGTTAATATATGAAAATTCGAGAAATTTGATGTAATTTCTGGACTATAAACAGACCCCTGACCAAGAAAATTCTCTCTTTTCAAGGTCACTGGACTACCCTTTTATCTTCAAGCGATTTGTAGGTACATGAACTATTCTTAATAAATATAAATTTTTAGTAGAGCTTTTGAAATAGATTAGTAGTTGAAATACTTAAATCTTAAATATAGATCAAAACTGGGTAGGCTTATGTGACAACAAAAAATCCATTATTAAAATCAAAAATCAAGATATTTCAAATTTCATTTAACAAATATTTAGGCCTATTTATAGTATATTTTCTAACTCTCTGCGAGAGATTTTCTTTTTTAAAGTAGCTGGTGAATTAAAATTGAATGAATATTTAATCTATCGAACATATGACTAATTTATGTTTAAAGAAACCTTATTTTTAGTTTTTAAAATTATTTTTCTGTAACTTTGCTTTTCCTAAGAAATACAAACAAGAAAAAGCATTTATGACAAATATGAATAATACTATCAATCACTACGGTGTATAAAAATTCATAATTTTGATACCTTTTATTTAAAAAAATTGACGTAGACTTGGCTATGTTAAACACCAGTCTTACTATTTAAATTTACCTCATTATACTTTGTGTACCAAATTAGTGCTATAACTTTTATAATATGTTTGTAATTTCAATGCCTTGAAAATAATTTTTTATATCTTACAAAATCACTCCTTTTTCTCCTCCCTCTTCCTTGCATTTCCCCTATCTCTCCCTCTATCAACCCCCTCTTTCAACACTTACTCTCTAGCCCTCTCTTCATTTTATTTATTTCACTCTCTTTCCCTCCCAATCCACCAGTTTCAATCCATCCCACTTCAACCACTCTTTATATCTTGGCAAATTATATTCATTATTGACACATGCTACTTTTCTGTACTGTAACAATTTTGACCTAAAAAATTATTTGAAATAACATCTTAGATATTTATAGAATACAATTTATAAATCACAGTGTAGATTTACACCATAAAGTGTTTTATCAATAAACTTTATTTGTGTGGAAAGCTTCAAAACATTTTAGGAGATGAGGAACAACATACTTTTTACATTCCTATATTGTTTGTGAGTTTTCCAATAGAGTGTAATGATATGGAATTATACATCCCAGTAATTTATTATTCACATTTGTATTCAAAATTACGATATTATAAATGAGAGTGGGTAGTAAGATTTATTTGTGTTAAGTTGTTAAGTTGCAAGGTATGGCGACATCTTTCTATGTCTTTGTTTGAAAAGACAACACAGTTTTGTAAACAGAAACGCACTTTTTTTTTTCTTCTAAAAAGCTTCGAGAAGGAAATGTTGCTAGATATACCTCTTCAGGATACACATCTACTTCTTTTTCCTTCCTGACGAGGACCCATGTAGGTAGAGTCAATGAAATCTTAATTCGTGTTCTAAATCTCACATGTCGAGAATTGTCATGTATTTGACGTAATAGTTGGGCTTTTAAATTAAAATCTACAACGTGTGAAATATCTAGCAAAAAACTGTTTATCTACTTAAAATAATATAAATTATAAAAGACCAGAACTTTTTATTTATAAAATAAGACATCATCCCTTTTTAATTACTATAATACTTAGACCCAATTCAATCATTATATCAAATATCACACTAATAGTGGCAAACAAACATTAATATATCAGGCTAGCTCTTTTAAACGTTAAAAGAGGCATCTTTTTTTCCTATTAATTTTATGTGGCAGTGATGTGTTCAGGAAGAGGTACCCATTGTTTGGCTTGAAGAATGACCTCAAGTTTTGTAGTTAGGTTGTTCTACATTTTCCAAGATTTGCTCTGTAAGTTTGAGTTTGTAGTCTGAATATAACCTCTTACAATTTGTATTATTGTACCAAATGTTAAGAGTTGAAAATTTCTATGTCAATAATATAATGAAATATTTTACAATATTCCTTGACAGATTTTCTCATTAGAGGAAAGTTTGCAAGAACTTGATCCATTCAGTCTACATCACCCATTCTTCCACTGTTGTAAAGAGCCGGTTTTGGCTTTGATACATACTCTCCGGTGTCTCCCTGTTCTCGAATCTCAAATTATTTACTGTAATTATAATTATAGTATTTTTGTGAGAGTTGATAGTAGAGAAATATCCTTCTTGTCCTTCCACTTTAGGGCTAACATTGTTAACATTTTTTAAATCTTCTACTTTGCCTTAAAAAAATTTTCTTCCAACATTTCACAACTATCAGATTTATAATCATGATATATAATCACTACATCCACTAGACGCATTTCCAAATAAAACAAATAAAACCTGTCACTAAATTTTAAACGAGTGTCGACATTTCCTCAAGATATTCTTGTCTGAGAACAGAGAAAACAAAGGATATCGAGTGATATTTTCCCTGAAATGACTGAGCCAGCAGATTGATTGTTGAAGTGGCACGTAGTATCACCAGATCAGGTGTGGTTCGCAGTTTATTTTCGCTATTTAGCTGTGAGGTCCTGCACCATTGTGGTGCACTAGAACATTGTCCTTCGTTGGTGCTTCATGGGGAGTAAATTTTTGTTTATTATAAAAAATGCATACAATGTGGAATATTACAAAGTTAACAAATAGCTACATGTGAGATCAACATTTTTCATTTGATAAAAATAAAATTTTAGTATAATTTGTGGTGCCATCTAATGAAGGAAATAATAACCAAAAGCTTAGTTTTGAGAGTGAAGTGTGTGGTACCATCTAGTTATCGTATGTGACACTAAAAAACCAGATTTTGCTAGGGCCTATTAATCAGTCGAGAGAGTTTTCTAGCAGTTACTTGACCGGCCGATGCATTGGCCGACCGAGCATTTAAGGATTAACTATGAAATATTTTACATTGTGCTCATTGCCTAGAGTAAATTTATTATTTTATTATATATTAATTAAAAAACTATATTTTATAGTATACACGTTTCTCTCACTGATTTTACAGGTACCATAGTGGATATACAGAAATATTTAATTCAAAACAAGACGAAGAAGAACCCAAAATTGATGGTAAAAAGTTTTGTACATGCAGATCATCGGCTTTTCCATTTTGCTGCATTATCATCTCCTCATATTTAGCATTACTTGAACCCATTACACAAATACTTCAAGCAATTGAGTTGGATATTCTTAAAATTCAAGATGATATAAAAAATCTTCTAGCTATACTAAATATCTACAGAACAGAAGCTGAAAAGTTCTTCATAAATTATATTTTTGATAAGACAAGTATTCTGGCTGATAGAGTCAAACCTTGGTTGAAATCAACTATGACGGATGATGGATTATCTAGATTATGTATGTTGCGTGTGCCCAGGGAGAAAGACAACTCAAAGTTGATTTTGTAGAAAAAGTTATAAATCAATTTTGTAATGACCATAGATGCCTTAAGTTTCTATTTAAGTAGGTAGTCATCATTATCATCCTTTACTGCTTCCAGTCTTCGGCCAGGTCAGTCTTAATAAATGCCTCCATCTTGCTCTGTCTTTCCACCATTCCTTTTTCACTCTTGTCCATTCTTCTTCTCTTCCTTAAACACTTATTTAAAGTTTTTATGTAATGGTGTGAAATGAGTTCAAAATAAGAGATTGTAATAAATTAAATTCTTTCAAAAAATGTATTTAGCCTCACCAGAATAATGACACTTTCTCTATAAATTTACCTTCCTAGGGCTTCCTTCATAAAAAAAATGCTTAGCCCTTTAAGTGTCAAGAGAAATAACAAAAAAATGTGCTATAAGTGCAAAGTTATTTTGCTGAAAAATTTAGGATTTTGTTTGACTTTTAATAACTAATTGGTCTTTGAGCTCCTTGCACTCAAATTTTTACATGATCTAACTAACATGCTTGCCAATCTGATTATATAATTATACATATACTTTTTTGATTTTTAAATGTAATAAAAAAAATCACTAGCCAAGATATTTTTAAAAAAATGTACTGTTTTGTTTAACATTAATTTTGAAGATTTAAAAATGTAAATAGCTTGAAATAGAATACCTCACTGAAAAGAACATAAAGAACTGAGTAAATAACAAAATTTGCAACAAAAAAAACTTTAGATTTAAATTGGGTTATGCAGAGAAGCTGTTTCAGTGACCATCAACTTTAGCAGGGTTATAGTAAAATAAAGTCTAAAATAAATAATTGGTTTGTAATCAGAAGATGAGTGTGGGGGGGGGGGGAACAAATCTAGTGCTTCTGCATAAATATGAAGAGGTTGGGGTGGATTATTCTGATCTTCAAGATTTATTTCATCCCTAAAGGAATCACTCATATTCAAACTCGCGTTATCAATGGCAGCTGCCACTTCTAATTGTTCCGATCTTTCACTTTCACTAGAATATAATTCCTGTTCAGTTTCATTATTTAAAAATTCAGAATCACTGCTTTCAGAATCACTAACAAATTGATCACTCTTGCTTGAGCTATCACTAAATAGTGCAAGTATTTCTTTGTCTTGAAACACAGCTTTCCCTTAGTAGCCATGTTTACAAACAAGGTCAAAGATAAAAACTCATTAAGTTAGAAAATAATTTTCATGTTCAATATATCGAAACTATAAGTGCAAAGACAATTAAAAGTAGCTTGAAAATATTACGAGAATGCAGTGGAAATATAATCCATCCTGTTGACTTAATACTGAACTAAGAGCTCGAAAACATGAGATCGCTGTGAGCGACAATGGAAATTTTAGCAAATATTTTGCGCATTGCTCCGAGTGACGTTGGTACTCAAAGGGTTAATGGACCTTTGTATTGTCGTATAGTAAAGAATAAAATATGACATTATTAAATAATGTCACCAAATTCTCATTTTTAAGTTAATATATATAACACTAGATTGTTTATAGAGTTATGAATAAAATAAAATTTTATTTTTTATTTTAAATATGTCAAATTTTACTATTATAAGTTTATTAGTTGCATTCAGGTTTAATAAAAAACCATGGTCTTTGAAATTTCTATATTTTTAATATATTTACAGTGCAGTGCAGTGCAGTGCAGTGCAGGCAGAAGTTTTCGGTGTGTTGCGGGTGTATGTGTGTGGTTGTGTGTGTGTGTGTGTGTGTGCATGTGTGTGTGTGTGTGGCAGTGTGTGCGATGTGTGCGCTGTGTGTGCGCTGTTGTGCTGTGGCGCTGTGTGCATGCATGTGTGTGTACGCACGCTGTGGTGCATGGTGTGTACGCACGTGTGTGCATGCGTGTGTACGCACGTGTGTGCATGCGTGTGTGTGTGTGTGTGTGCATGTGTGCACGTGCGTGCGTGTGTGCGCATGCATGCATGTGTGTGTGTGTGTGCGCGTGCATGCATGCGTGAAGGAATATATTTATCCCTTACACTGATGCAAAAAAAAAACTAGCTATCCGCTTCAGTGGCCGCATGGTCTAAGGTGCTACTCCTGCAGTAGACTAGACTGCCGATGACAGGAAGATCAAGGTATGAATCGCGGTCAGTTGTACTAAGGGTGGTTTTCCTAAAATGGTTTTCCACTTTCCCTCCACGCAAATTGGGTTTACTTCCTCTAAATATAACCTTACTAATCTCTCAAGCCATTAGTGTAATTAGTACATAAGCATGTAACCAATGGTTAGACAGTTTTAACCATTATTTTACAAATTAAAATGTTATTTTATTTAGGTATTATTAACTTTTGTTTTTGTGTTTAGTTGCGAAATTAATGGGATATTTTAAACATATTTTTTTAATTCCCTGACTTTTCCTTATTTTTAGTTAAATTCCCTGACATTTCCCTGTTTTCCCTGTCATCCAAAAATTCCCTGACTTTTCCAGGTTTTCCGTTTTCCCTGTCTGTAGCCACCATGTTATTACATCAAAAATAAATTGTATGTATGATGTAATAAAATTCCGTAATAAAATAAATTACAAACTTGTTCTTACCCTTGCTTCCATTTTCAGCTCGATCAACAAAGTAGATTAGTCTAGCTATATGAAAAAGAACTTCAGAGATGTAGTGAAGAACAAGCAGGTAAATACCAATTCGTGAAAAACTGAAAATGAAAACAAAACAAATAATAACATGTGGATTGATTAAGAAAATTATAGTTTCATAAAAGATAATTGATAGTGTATGTGCGAGGAATATTATATAAATAAGTTCCCCAAGTCTTGTAGATGGACTGCTATTCTATTTTCCAAGTATAATACAATTACCTCATAAAGTGAAGTTTTCCATATAGTGACATATAAAATATTCACATCCTATGTCCATTTTCTTTGTTTGTCATTTATGTTATTCCTTTTACATTTTACTATCTAAGTATCCTATCATTCTTTACCAATTTATTTTTTCTCCCTTCTGTGTTTTTTGGTTTCCTCTTTTAGGAAGCTGTGTTGCGTGTTTCACACTCCTTAATAAGTTCTGATAGAATGGAACCTAGGTTGGGGGATTGGGTGGTTACAATCGATTTTCTTCAAGAGGCAGCCATTACCCCCTTTTCCAATGGCAGAAAAGTAAAGTGTGAACTGTGTTCTTCTTTTCATTGTAAAAGCCATATTTAGTTTGTTCCTTTTATGTTTTTATCCACCTTTTCCATACCTTCTTCCAAATATAATTCAATTACCCCATAAAGTTAAACAAGGTTTTCCCTTATAGAGATATTTTCATAAATTAAATGTAGCAAACTTAAAATTCAGTCATGTGGTTAACATTTTATGTGTATCTGAATTGTGGAAACAAATTGCTTTTCTTTTTTAAGATCCAGGAAACTTACTAATGGAACACCCCTCTTACATATAATATATAATTAGAAATTATAGTTGCCCTTATCTATATAAAGAGAATCCTAATAATATATCTTAGTTTGATTCAACAAATAATGACCTGCATCATTAGACATATGGTCTAAAGCATAAACTGGACTACTGGTGCTAGCAAGGCCTCAGGTTTAAATCCCTGCCAGGTATACTGAGGATATTTTTCCCAAATGGTTCCTCAATCTCACATCCCACAAATGCTGGTATATTACTTAAAATTCTCCCTTTCTAAACAATATCCTGATAGTGAAATTAAAGTTAATAGCCCAGACAGGTAATACATGTTATGAAAAATAAAAAATATTATTATTATTATTATTATTATTATTATTATTATTAGCACTGCGTCTTACTACCCATTCGGGTTATATGCACTTATGCTAATGTGTCATGGTAGGGTGATTGTGAGATGAAATGGAGGACCTACAGTTTAACGTGGAATCCGAACCACGGTGGAGGCCTGGCATTCCTCACATTCACAAGTTGTGATTAATACACGTCTTGTCAGAGGTGAAGGAAGGGTTTGGCAATCAGATAAATCTGTGCCGGGATCGAGGATTGAACCCTGGACCTCCAGCACAGAAGTCCGACACCTTACACCTAGACCGCCAGGTCACCAATAAAAATAAAAAATAAATAATAAATAAATAAATACTTAATTAAGCTATATATGTAATGAAAGGTAAAAATTTCACATTTATGTACATACTTGAGTAAATAAGAAAATAAAACAAAAAATAGTCCTAGTGTCATGTATTTTATTCTTGGCAGCATCTCTTCCCTCTTTGTTTTCTGGAAGTAGAGTTCAGGGTAACAATGTAGCCAGTAGGACAACTGGATGATGTAGAAAAATTTAGTCATAAACACCATTCCATCATGAGGGTAACCTTCCCATAGTGCAGATATGTTAAAGATGTAATTTTCTCTGGAAAAAAAATAAAACTATTGCTGTACAACACAAAACGAAGGCTAGAACTGAGTTATAAACATTGTGTGTCTCCGAAATATTTCTGAAAATCATAACTAGCTGACGTAAGTGGTGTATGTGCGTGTATGAAAAATCCTGGTAGATGTAATAAATGGAAAATATAACGATTCTGCGTTTAACTGTAAGCTGGTAGTCATAGGAAAAAAGAAATAAATTATTATATAATCAAACACGATTATTAAACAATTAAAAAAATGTATTAAAATTATAGAGAATTTTTCTTATTATGTTGTTTTACTCCATATTGATTTGTGCCCATGTATGACTCCTGTAGCTCCTCTAAGAGTTTTGTAATCAAAGAGTCTTCTTTCTTGGCCTCACTGGCACTGTTTAGGCTACCGTCGTGAGGTCTCTTGTTCATGTGCGGATGGTTGCGCATGAGGTTCTCGGTTGGGCCAGATGATCGCCGCTCTCTTGAGGTGAGAAATGACTAGTAACTAGGTCCTTGATCAGGAAGGTTGTATTTTCTCTCAACGATGCATGGGTGGGTTGACGAATGACCTAGACCAGGAGAGTTGCATGTTTTGCTCAACTTGCGATCTTATAATCTGCCCGTTCCCTTTGATGTAACTAAGTGTTTCTTTGATAAAAGGTTTGTGTGGCTTGTGTACCATCTGATGTGTCGCCGATGTTTGGTGATTATGTTTAGTACTTTGGCAGGCACGTACAGGAGTGACAATGAGGCTTGTGACTTTCTTAATTTGAAAATTGATTGCACACAGATCAACCATGATTGAAATTTATAAAGTGATTAAATAAACCTAACTCAAAATTCATCAGAATTAAGTTCTTCACTGCACTCAACCAACTTCCAGTTCTATGACCTTTATGGCAGGTGTGACTATTTTGGCGTGTAGGACACTCTTTAGTACTTATGTAAAGGGGTACAGGGGTAGGGTAATTGGTGAATAATAACACCAAGTAGAAGGGCCCTTAGGTAGAAAAATGCCCAAATAGGGTTAAAAGCAACAAGATGTGAAGAGCTATCGCAGTATATGAGTGTTTAGTAGGATAAAAAAATTATTTAAAATATGTTAGGCACCCAAAGTGTAAGTGACCTCAGGATTGAAATATTTATCAAATTTTTCTCTAAACAAGGTCTGTTATTAAAGTTGGGTATGAAATTGCTTAGCATCTTTAGTTTTACCAAAAGTGTTCAAGTATGGTGTAATCCAAATCACTACTGTAATTTGTCTTGCCTCAGTAGTCATACTTTGTTTAATATTTTGTTTTTGTAGAAACAATATTATGCCAACTTGCAAAGTAATTATTAGTAATTTATGGCAAACTCAGACGGGGACAAGCCTATTTGATGGAAATACATAAACCCCGAGTTTTGGAATATCATCCGAAGGGGTAGGACTGGAGAGTTGGATTAAGGAGTTCGTCTTCTAGTGTCTTGTACACTATCACTGCCTGGTTGATTATCAGTATGCAAGAGTATTTTTGATGTGGTAGTTCCTGCATTAAACGGGGAAATTTGGGCCCACCAATCATATCAAGAGTCTAGTGACTAAGTCCCCGTACAGTCTAAGTATTGTGAGACTCACTATAGTTAGAGACGTAACATCAAGGTTAGGTCAGGAAGCGGACTTGTATGTAAGGACACTCATAGTAGAAGGACCCGATCTTAAATTACTCTTACCTAACTTGTTTAACTGCATCACACCGTATATATATATATATATAAAAGACTATAAAGAAACCACACAAATATATGTTACCTAGCCTAACTCATTTAGCCTATATGGGGTGGGGGGTAGTGACAGGTATAAATTAATTAAACTTGATTACCTTTACAAAAGGTTTGAATGCCTTTGGCATTTTTAGAAATGTTGTCCTATTTATTTTCGAATAAGATCATCACAATTTTAATAAATGCCGCTCAATGCATTATTTTATTTTAATTGGCTTACCTTGAGATCCCTTTTAATAACATGTATTTTATATTTTCTTAAAAAAGTTGCACTTTTACTAAAAGCCTACTAAATTTGACAATAACAGCTGTGTGTTCCTTATTACCTTTTAATCATCAAATCTAATTATTTAAAAAAATAGTTATATGTAAGTGAGATCATTAAAAGTATGATGTAATTACCAAGCTTGTTATAAACCTGTTGTTTTTTACTGTCAAATTGTTTGGCCTATCTTTGACATACTATAAAATTAATGTTTTTCAAATCTTTTGTTGTTGTGTTTCTTTTAAAAACAACCATTTTCATAAGTGTAGATAAATGTTGTTTTATGATAACTCGACAATTTTTAAAATATTAGACACTATGTGCTTCAGTACAATAAGGTGCAGAGTGAGATTAAAGCTATAAGTGTAATATAAATTAACAACACAATATTAAGTTAGATGTAAACATACCAAAATTCAAGGTTGTTAGAATGTTCTAAGATTGGACATTACATTTAATACCTTGATTAGCATTTAGTATATCTTTGATATATGGCATGGTTGAATATTATGTTTATCATTATTTGTGCTAGAAGTGAGCTATTAAGTTGTATCTGAAACATAACCGTTCATAGATGTAATGTTGAATAAATAGTAAGGAATAGTAAGCAATGCCATGTAAGTGAAATTAACTGAGCAACATCACATTGAAGAGATACAAGTGACAATAGATGAGTATTTATCATCATCATCATCATCATTATTAGCGCCGCGTCTTACTACCCGTACGAGTTATACGCACTTACGCTGTGTAATGGTAGGGTGATTGTGAGATGAAATGGAGGACCTACAGTTTAATGAGGAATCCGAACCACGGTGGAGGCATGGCATTCCACACATTCACAAGTTGTGATTAATACACGTCTTGTCAGAGGTGAAGGAAGGGTTTGGTAATCAGATAAATCTGTGCCGAGACAGAGGATTGAACCCCGGACCCTCAGTACAGAAGTCTGACACCTTACCCCTAGACCACCAGGTCACCAATAGATGAGCAGCTTCAAGGTCAGCCATGGTTGGTTTTATAGGAGATATCAGGGAATTTAATCCTGCTGAATATGAGTTGGATTTTTCAAGAGGAATCTGGGAAAATTCACTAGTCTTAGTGTATTGGGAGCTAAAAAGTGTGAAACATTAATGACACATCTAAATCTGATAGGTTTTAAGTTGTAAATAGATGCATGTGTGCCCAATACTCCAGAGACTAAAAGGTATGTGGATTTGATGTCTTTGTTAAATGCACATTCTTCAGCCATGGTTTCGGTTTGCAAGGAAAGATCTGAGCAGTGGCGGCTCGTGTATAGGCACTGCGGAACTGCAGCACCCCCTATTTCCACTTGATATCATCGATAACATTTAATATAATGAGTCCTTTTTTCTTTAATTCTTCCTTAATTTTTGTAGTACAAAATATATTCCTTAAGCTTAATGTCAGTACTTCAGTAGCCATCCCCCAGTTTATGAAAAAGATACAAAAATGTTTGTATGGAACTGTGCGCTTCACAGTGCCAGCGATGTGGTGTTTGACTGTTGTGCGCATGCGCACATAGGAGGGAGTGGGGAGGAAGGCGGGACTGCCAGGTAGAGAGAGAACTGTTGCTCTCACAGTGTCGGCTCTGGAGTGATGGTGGAAGGAAGTATTTTCACTCAGCGTGTGTTGTGCTTAAAAACCGTGTACCATATTCTTGAATGTGATAAAGTGTAGATGAGTGTAGAATTAGATTATTATTCTGCTTCCAGCTATTCTATTTGATTCATTTTTTTTCGGTTGTTTTATTTAACAGAAAACTTTAACCATGGCCTTGCATCCCCAAGAAATAAGTTCTGTGACTGTAAGTGAACTTCAACAGCTTAAGTTTTCACAGCTATCTCTCCATGAGAAATTTACAGTTAAGAAAAGAGGTCGTTCAACACCTGATATTCTAATATCTCAGCCAGGCAAAAGCAACAAGAAATATATTCGTAGCTTTAATTCTGAATGGTACCAACGGAAAAGTTGGCTTTGCGGCTGTGAAGTAAAAAATGCACTGTTTTGCTTCCCTTTGTTTGCTGTTTGGAGGTGATGTACCATGGACAAAAGATGGTTAGAAATATAAACAAAATGAAAGAAAAAATTGAAAAGCATGAGAAGTCAAAGAAGCACGTTGATAATGTTGTTTCACTGTCACTTTTAGGAACCGTAAGTATTAAGGAGAAACTTAGTGAGTCATACAGACTTTCAATCAATGAGCATAATATAAAAGTTAAAAAGAACCGTGAAATTTTGTCCAAAATAATAGACTGCATTTACTTTTGTGGAAACTTTGAAACTTCCTTACGTGGACATGATGAAAAAGACGATTCAGTAAATCCAGGGGTATTTAGAGGATTAGCAAATTTTGCATATAAATTAGATTCAGATTTGAAGAATCACTTAGAAACCAGTGCAGTCTTCAAAGGTGTTTCTAAGACCATTCATAATGAGATACTTGACTGCCTGCTACAAATATACCATTAGGCAATAAGGGTGGAAATTAGAAAAGCTTCCTTTGTAGCTGTCATAGCTGATGACACAACAGATGTTTCGGAACACACTCAAATGGTCCATGTTCTACGGTACGTATTGAATGGATAAATATTTGAGCGTTTTTGGGGATTCTTTATTCCAGAAAATCAAACTGCAGATGGCATATCAAAACGTATTTTAGAACAATTGGACATAATTCTTCAAGGAAATGGACCAAAACTGATAGCTCAGACATTTGATGGTGCAATGTCATGAAAGGCAAAAAGCAGGAGTTCAAGCAAAAATAAAGACAGTTTATAGTAATGCACATTTCATTCACTGTTATGCACATCAACTTAATTTAATAATGAGAAATGCAGCAAGTATTACACGAAACGCAAGAATTTATTTCTCTAACATTCTGGCTATTCCAACAATCTTCTCAAGATCACCACAATGTGTGTCCATTGTCAAGAAACATATGGATGTCAGCATTCCACGTCCATCCTCTACAAGGTGGAATTTCAACATACAGACCATAAACAGAGTTCATGAAAATTTGCAACCTTTAAAAAACTGCCTTACTGAAATTCAGTCAACATCAAATGCAAATCAAACCATTGCAGAAGCAACAGGAATTTTAAAATACCTGAATGATGATAATTTCAAGTTTTGGTTAGAGCTTTTTCATCAGATTATGCCTCATGTTGAAATAATTTACAACCAAATGCAATTTCGAGAAATTAGTGTGTTTAAAGTTTATGAATATATAACAAATTTCAAAACTGCTATTTTAGAATTGAGAAACTCAAAGTACTGTGAGAATCCTTCAAAGACACTCGTGGCAGAAGCTAAGGAAGTGTGTGACTATATATGTGTTGATATAATGGACAGATATTCTTCCATTAAACACTTAGTAGCTGCTAAATTGTTCAACAAGAATTGCTTCACTAGATTTAAGAATGAACATCCCACAAAAGAGATAATACTGACCACTGAAGCTTATCCCATGATTGACAAAGAAAAGTTTGAAACTGAACTAAAAGTATGCTATTGTAAGACTGATATTCATGAATATTGCAAATTAATTGAGCTGCTGAAATTTATCTTGGAAAATAATCTAGATGATGTTTTTAGTGAAATTACAAAACTGATAAAAATCCTCTTGACAATTCCCATGACTACATCAGAGGCATAGCACTGCTTTTCAACATTGAAAAGAATAAAATCTTTTTTAAGAAGCACTATGAATTCAGAAATGCGCTTGCAGTACTTTCAATGGAGAAAAATTTCCTCAATTGTCATCCAGAGATCAAGGAGAAAATTATTGAACTTTTTGCACAAATTAAAACAAGAAGAATGGATTTCATTTTTAAATGAATAGATCAAGCTTGAACTGTAACAATTTAAGTTAAAGTAAAAAAGTTTTTTTTTTAAAGATTTTATCAAGTCCTAAATAAATTTTCTTCTTATACATGTTTGTTTCCTTTTACACAATTTTAAAACAAAGGCTCAAAATTTTCTGGAGCAGCAACCCCACTAATTTTAGCTACGAGCCGCCACTGGATTTGAGTATTATCATGTTTGTTGTGCATCAAACAAATTAGTATCAAACTGGACTGCTAGAGTTCAGCATCTTGTTTCCAGTTGTGCATTTGTAAAACACCTAGATTTCACACTTCTTGACAAATTAATGACAGGTATACAAAATAAGAAAGTTTACTGAATGAGTTAGGGATGAGGACGGTTAAATTTAGAGGAAGTGAACCTGCATTTGAATGGCGCAAGTGTGGAAAACCATTTTGGAAAAACCACCGTCAGTACACCCGACCAGGATATGAATCCCAATATCTCTGTAATTGGCAGTCTAGTATAACACGAGAGTGATGCCTTAGACCATGTGGCCACCAAACCAGGTATTGAATAATTTGTGTTTAAAATATTGTTAACAAATACATACAATAGGAATGTGTGTTAGATTCACTCTCTTCTATCTCAAAATGGAATGTGTTTCCTTAAACGAGTATGGTTAGAAGAAACCCTGTTTAGAACTATGGTCTGCATATGCGTGACATTTTGCAGCACACACAGAGACAAGTAAAAACAAAGCAGTATGTCATCACTATTATGTGTGGTCACATTGTGTAAGTACAGATGTGACTTAGCCACTAAACATTTTAAAACCATTTTCTCCACTACTGCAAATTTTTTCTGTCCAGGGTGGGTGGAAATAAAATGTCCCCCAACATTTTCTACTCACCCCCACCGAAATATCTATTAAGGCCAGTGCCTAATTGCAGGGCAATATTCTCAGATTACAATAATTCTGATCAAAACTTCAGCTTTTAAGCTTTAAAACAACTTATATAATTCTCAAAAATGATCTGTTAACCCTTTGAGTGCCAAGAGAAATGACAAAAAAATGTGCTAAAAGTGCCAAGCTATTTTCCTGAAAAATGCAGGAGTTTGTTTAAATTTTAATAACTCATTAGTCTATGAACTTCTTGCACTCAAATTTTTACATAAACTAGCTAACATGCTTGCCAATCCGATTATATAATTATACATATACTTTTTTAATTTTTAAATATACTAAAAAAATCACTAGCCAAGATATTTAAAAAAAAAATTTCTACTGTTTTATTTAACATTAATTTTTAAGCATTGAAAATTTAAATAGCTTGAAATAGAATAAATCACTGAAAATAACATAAAAAACTGAGTAAATAACAAAGTTTACAAAAAAAAAATAACTTTAGATTTTACGCTAAAATTGGGTTATGCATAGCAGCTGTTTCAGTGACCATCAACTTTAGCAGGGTTATAGTAAAACAAAGTCTAGAATAAATAATTGGGTTGGAATCAGGAGGAGACGGTGAGAGGACTTCAAACTTGGTACTTTCGCATAAATATGAAGAGGTTGGGGTGGATTATCCTGATCTTCAAAATTTATTTCATCCCTTTAGGAATAACTAGTATTCACACTCGTGTCATCAATGTCAGCTGCCACTCCTACTTGATCCGATCTTTCAATTTCACTAGAATAAAATTCCTGTTCAGTTTCATTATTTACAAATTCAGAATCAGTGCTTTCAGAATGACAAACAAATTGATCGCTCTGGGTTGAGCTGTCAATAAATATTGCAAGTATTTCTGTGTCTTGAATCACAGCTTTCCTCTTAGTAGCCATGTTTACAAACAAGGCCAAAGATAAAACTCATAAAGTAAAAAGTTATAAAATAATTTTCAGGTTCGATATATTGCAAAGACAAATAAAAGTAGTTTGAACATACGAGAATGCAATGGAAATAAAATCTACTCTATCTGTTGACTTAATACTGAACTAAGAGCTCGAAAACGAGGGATCACTGTGAGCGACGCTGGCAAGTTTAGCAGATATTTCGTGCATCGCTCTGAGCGACGTTGGCACTCAAAGGGTTAAGGCACTTAAAATTGACTCTACGAGTTTAAGGAAGGCTAGATTTATGTTTAACCATTTACTTTGACATGTTTTGTTTTATCATTTATTCAAGGTGTTTAAAGTGCACTTTCTGAATCGATTGATTATATCAGCACACAACTTATTAATTTAAATCTAGAACAGGCACAACATCCAGCCCCCGGCCATTAATTCATCATTGTGAAAGGGTAAATCCACATTTCACCAGTGATAAATTTTTTCGGTCATGCCAAGAATAAAACCCGAGACCCTTAACTCAGTAGACAGACATGCTACCGGCTGAGCTAAGGTGTCTGACTACTTTGATTTCAGAACTGCCAAAATTATTATCAAGCCTCGTCGAAAATAATGCTCTAATTTCACATTTCAATCATTTTTACTATCATTAATCTTATAATGAAAGGTTTTTATTCTTATAGGATCATGTTGATATATTTTGGTGAGAATAATATTTTGAAATAACAAACCACTCCTTAAACAAGGCAGGATTTCTGGACGCCTGCAAAATAGCTCAGTGCTATAGTAGAGAACCCCTTTAGTTATTTTATTTAGCTTTAAAATATTTATTTAGTAATTTAGTTTTTATTCCTTGACTAACTGCAAACAACATGCTACCAAATTTAATCTTGCATAATTTTAATGAAATTGATGTCATATGCAGAGGAAATAATTGGGGATCATAAGTGTGGATTTTGACTAAGTAGATCAAAAACGTATCAGATTTTTACTATTCGGCAAGTATTAGAAAGAAAGTGGAAATATATAATGTTTCATCAAATATATATAGATTTTAAAAAGGCCTGCCATTCAGTTAAAAGAAATAAATTATATGGGATTTTAGTTAAGTTTAGTAAACCCAAAAAACTGGTCAAGCTAATTGAGGTTGTTTTACTGATACGCATGGTAGGGTACGGGTTGGATGTCACTTTGAAATACAAGATGGGTTGAAACAAGGAGATGCACTTTGCTCATTACTTTTGAATCTAGCCTTAGAGTATGCTATTAGATTAATAATGCAAGAGAGTAGGGAAGGGTTGACATTAAATGGTACAATACAGCTATTAGGGTACGCAGATGATTTAGCTTTGTTGGGTAGTAGTAAGGAGGCTGTATTGCAAGAAATGCAGACATTTTACTAGAGGCTAGTAAGGAAATAAGCTTTAAAGTGAATGCTGAAAAGACTAAGTATATGATAACACAGAGAACATAAAGTGAGAACGATCATTTATAGATTACTCAAACAAAATATCATCTGAAATGGTTAATGAGTTTAAATATTTAGGTACAATTTCAACTTGCAATAATGATATTATAGGGTAAATTAGGAAAATAATACTGTCAGGAAATGGATGCCATAAAGTAAGTAAGTTAGCCCTAGTTTATTTTTGTAATTAAAAAAAGCAAACAATATAATTTTTGAAAATATTTGTATTTGTGTTTAACACAATTGGGGAAAATGCGTGCTTTTCAGTGTAGATATCTAGTAGCACTTTTAAAATGACCACGCCTTACTGCAGCCAGGATTCAACCCACGACTTCATCACTAGTAATCCAGTCTCATGCGAGTTTTACATGTGCACCAACAATAAATATATGATAAAGCTGTTATTTAAGTTAATCAGTGTGTTGACAAAATGAACAAAATGAACATCTTGAGTGCATGAAGAAACAGACAAATTTATTTTTGAACCTTGTCTTACTACTCTACTCTCTGATGTGAACTCCAACCTTCCTTTTGCTAGGAAAGAGAGATCAAGTGAGTTTGATGGATACCCTGCAGGCTCATTGATGCAGTTAACAAGTATATTGATCTAAGGATTATTTGCAGTCAGTTTTCACTTTTGTCTATTTATATGCCATAGTAGAGCTTGTAATAAACTAGCTTTACAAATAAGGTAATTATTAAATTTTCATTTGTGAACCCATTTGGTTACTAGAGTAAAGAATCTCTATGTTAATAGCTTTAAAAATGACTAGTGAAAAAAACATGTGTTCCCAGCTAGAATTTAAACCATCTCCTCCCAATAGGTTTTTAATTAGGCCCTTGTTTCAAGCTGTCGAATATTCTCAGTAGTTTGGTGAATGACCCCTGTTTAACTGAAACTGTGACTTGGAACCCTTGTTTTGGCTGTGAACATGTCTCATATGCGACTCACACAGTTTTCTAGATCGAATTGTATAAAAGTGGCTCAAGTATATAGTTCTTGTCACGCGGCTGTATTTGAACTGTGGAGTGACATAGATCTTTCCTATGAGGAGTCTCAGACTTGTCCGACCTAGTTGTGACCAATGCAGATATATTTCAGTGTTTAAGGAGGGAAAAAGTCTCTTAGAGGGGGTCATTTTCATCATATTTACTCATTTAAAACTCAATTTGTGTCATGAGCAATATATAACATGCACAATTTCCCTTAAGCCTGATAGCTCAGTCAGATTATATGATGACTGCAAAGTAACAAAGTCAATATTTAGAAGTAGATAAAATCAGAGGACAAGAATATGGACACAGGAAAAGGACTACAGGAAGATGCAGAGCAAAAACTGCGACAGCCCATTCATCCACTCATGAGGCTCATGTACTTAACCGTTCTGAGGGAGGACAGGAATGTGGAGATAATAGTGTGTTCAGCGATTTGACTACCTTATAACTTTAATACCTTGATGAATATTTGATCTATGGCATGATTGAGTATTGGGTTTTTTCATCATTGTTTGTGCTAAGAGCAAGTTATTAAGTTGTATCTGAGCTTTAACCAATCATAAATGTAACATTGAATAACAAGTCAAGTATAAAAATCAAGGCAATGTAAGTGAAAGTGATTTAGCCCCGTCACAGATGTATAAGTGTATATTTAACTAAACATTTTGTTCCAAATACATATATATACCTTTTAACGAAGAAAATGATTGTGTAATTTTTTTAAGTGGTCTTTCACAATATAATTAAAATGAATGCATGACTATTACTTTTGAAATAAATAAATAATATATTTGAAAGTCTAGATAAAATTTTGATTTGGTATAGAAAATAAAACCATTGCTAGTTTTGATAAGTTAGTTTATAAAATATTGTGTTTTATTTTAATATAGATCTAGCATTAAAAATTTGGATAGGCATAATATGTATCAATAAATAAAATTAATCAATAGTACACATAGTTTTAAAACAGTGAGAGAGGGAGGCGAGCAGAAGCTTTTTTCAGAAATGTGAGAAGTTTAATTTGGGGCAGGGATGTGCCGAGGAAGTGTAAAGAAGTGATTTACAGGACATACTATGTACCAATATTGACCTACATAGCGGAATAGTGGGTAATGAAGGAGCAGGATGAAAGCAGAATTCAAGCCTGTAAAATGAAATTCCTGTGAAGTACTATAGGAGTGACAAGAGTGGCTAGGATGATAAATGAAAGAGTGAGAGAGATAGTTAAGGAGGAGCCAGTGCAAGACAGGAGAGAGAAGGGACTAAGGTGGTATGGTCATGTGAGGAGGATGAAGAAGATACCAAAGAATAATAATATTTAATAATATTTAGCACCGCGTCTTACTACCCGTTCGGGTTATACACTTAAGTACTAATTACGCTAATGGATTAGGAAATGGGAGGGTTGAATTTAGAGGAGGTGAACCCGCATTTGCGTGGAGGGAGAGTGGAAAAACATTTAGGAAAAACCACCCCCAGTTCACCCGACCGAGATTCGAACCTCGATCTCCCCGTCCTCGGCGGTCGAGCTCAACACGACTAGCGCGTTAACAAACTACGCCACCGAGGCGGGTGATACCAAAGAAGATGCTGGATATTCAAGTGGGGGGCAAGAGGCCAATAGGGAAACCAAGGGACAGGAAGCTGAAGGTAGTGCAGAGAGGTGTGGAGGAGAGAGGAGAATACTGGGTCATTGTGGAGAAGAGGTGGAGAGAAAAGATATGTTGGAAAGGCTTATGTTCTAAAGATAGTTTAAAGTAACATGTTTAATTCTTTTAATGAAAAACTCTTACATGGTGAAATATTTGTTATTCTAGACTTATCTGATAACTTTTTTTTTTTGTGATGGGCTTTGTCCATGCCCGTTTTAATGTTTAAGCATAATTTCCAGTGGTCATTATGCTGTGCAATAAAATGGTTTTGCAATTTGTTAGCTGGATCTAAAAACAGTCTAAGTCTATAACACTATGGCCATCCAGAAGAGAGGAAGTCATGCTGGTTAGGTCAATTCATCAGCATAGTCACACTTCCTTCTCCAAGTAAAACAGCTTATATCTAACAATAACAAGGCTCACCATAGCTCTTTTGGGGAGTAAATAATAAATATCTTTGTGACAATTCCAGCAAGAAAAATTAGCTTTGAATGATCTTTTATAAAGAGCTTATAAGAAACGTAAAAAATATAAGATTAATAGTGATTATTTATATCTATATTTTATTTGTGGTTTAGTCTCTTTTTCTAATTTATATTGGTCACTAGTTTGTTTCAAAATAAATACTGTTTTGTGTGTTTACTCAATTTTAAAATTAATAAAATGACCATTTACTAATCTTATTGTAGGATTATATTTCTTTAGAACTAGACCGTTGTGAAACTTAAAAACTACTTGAGCCTGTGATGTTGTATCACTTACTTTTTAACTCCTTAAGGATGGCATTAGCAAAATATTGTTTAGGTGGTAGCTGTCAGTTAACTAAAATTCTCAAGAATGTTGGTAAAGATACTTTAAAAAATCTTGAGATGCAAAAATAGATAAATGTACTCCCAATATTGATTTGAGTAAAACTTTCAATTTTGATTTATGAGATGATAAATTATTTGCATGTAGATTTCCAATAATGTATAGTAATATATCTTCAAATAAGCCTAACCATCTTGCTTATTATGCAAGGGAAAGTAAGCTCTTGATGCCATTTCTGATTTGAAAAATATTCCAGACACAGCCAAGGTGACACAGTGAACATTTTCTAAATTTTTTATTGTTTGGGTGTTACAGAGGAGTTTTTTATTTGAGAGATAATTAAGGCAGTTAAGAATTACCAGTTACACAGCAGAGATTCCCTCCCCCCTTCCCCACCCTACAACCCTTCAAAGACAAGAATTATAACAGTTGATAGCCATCACCATACAGTTTAACTAAAACCGACTATTTTGTATTTTATTTGGTAGCCAGTCATTAGTTTTTATTAACAAGGTACTTTATTTGTATGAAAACCAAAACAAAATAAATTGTTTTATTAAAGATGTATATGTATATATGTTTAATATGCAAATATTGCTGCCCCAATAACTCAAACACAATGGCAAGAATGATATAAATCGTTTATTATGATCAGGAGCAATAATAGCCATAAATAGTTAAAACATGGTCCAGGGGTCACGTCGGTTTCAAGTCAAATAATAAATTACAAATTTTTTTCACAAAGATTTTAAAATAATTTCCAACTGTAAACTTTAAGTTCTCAGATGGTGCACAACTTTAACTAGTTTAATAAAAAGAAAATAAATGGTTTATAAGAAACGTTTGAAAAAACATTTTCCAGTTTTTGAAAGGGAGTGAATCCCATTAAAGTATGAAATAAGGAAGAGGAATTTTAAAATGTATCTTACCTGAGCATGATATCACCACCCCACAAGATTGAAATAAGGTAGAAAATAACCAATTGGCCAGATTCATTGAACTTGCTGTGCTTCACTTTAGATAAATGAAGTTTGCGATTGATTTTCTGTAAAGGTACACATATATATTAAATACTTTGACCTCAGAAAACTTGCAATACTAATAAAATTTGTATTATTATACATTTTAGACAATAAATATTAGCCAAAGCATATTAAAATCCACATTGATTTCTGCAGGAAAAACTTTTTTATGCACATTTTTTTCAAGGGAGAAAATAGCAGATGCAAATATGTTATAATTAAAAAGATAGACAAGAATAAAACAAATATATTATCTGCTGATTAGTTAACATCCACTACAAAGAAAATATAGCACATACATATGATTTCTTGCTTATTTAATTTTTTCAGAACTGCATTCACCTGTGGGTCCATTTTCACTATCACCAGTTAGACAATGACTACTAACTATAGAGAATTTTAAACAATTTTTTCTATATCCATGTCTATTAGTTGCACAACCCATTATATATACATTTACAATTATCTTTAACAATGACTTTGGAACTTTTGCAAGGTTCGTAGTTATTGTTACATAGAAACTATTCCAAATCCGTTGAGTTTATATTAATATTTGTCTTTTTCCAAATACATAATTCTGAAAGTTAGTTACCAAAGATTTTTTTTCCTTGCATGGGGGGCCAAGAGAAGTTTTTATAGGGTAGTAAAAACCTTCAAAGAAATAGCTTTTTCCTAAAAATACAGATGTGACAGGTGGACCAACTTTAACCCGGTTAACCTCAAGATATTTGGACCATTAAATTACAGCCAGTTTTTTTACTTCAAGTGGTGATACTCCGCCAATGGAAAAAGAGAGTACTTTATCAATGAGCTCTTTAGATTACAAATATGTTTATAAAAACCCTAGAAATTGTATGCTCCATCAATTTAATATGTGAAGCTATATTCACTGTTGGCACAAATATACTTCATTTGCATGTGTTATCGCCTTGATACTTGTACCACATACTTGGTAATCAAATACTCAAGTTTCTAGACCATAACGTGTCACTTTTTTGTTCACTTTGCATCAGTAATATCTTTGATATTCAAATCACATTAGTAGACATTAATATTATGGATTCTGGGACATCATTTGTTACAACAAATTTGCCATATTACCTTGCAATCTCATCATACCCTTTTGCTAGTTCAATAAATTAAGTGAACCACTATTCTACATACAATGAAGTTCTTAATCTCACTTTGACATTTCACAGCCTATGGATAAGTGTAGAGTTACAATATTTAATATTAAGACTTGCCAGATTTATAAGGAACATTATGTATTTTAAAATAATGAAGGCTATAAATAAAGTTTGTACTTAATTATAACATACAAATATATTTGAGAATGATGCTAAAGCATAAGACTTTTGTAATTATATTGCTTTGACTATTATTGTAATAGCATGGTATCTTATTGAATAAAAAAGAGAAATGTTATTTGACTTTATCACTTTTTTTTATATAAGTTTGGCACAAAGAGTTTAAAAGTTTGAAAGCTGACATCATTTGCTGTGACACCAGCATACGTGTAATTACATAAGCTGATTTTGTTTTCTGAAGTTGCAATTTACTGACTATTACAGAACAAGGAAACATTAGTTCAAATAGGGAGTCAAAGTGGACCCAAATAAGTTATTTTTAAGGAACCAAAACCCTAAAAATAAAGAGCTTAAGAACCAAAACCGAAATTGGAATCAATATATATTTTTTAGTTATTAAAGGTTCTTATCGGTTCCTAAGGGTTCTAAATTCCTATCATTCTTTTTTTATAAGTGTATTTTATGCACTTCTTTCAAATTAATTTTGTTTTTGAGTTGCTCTATTTTCCCTTTTACCAGGAGATTTTGTCAAGGATGTAATTATTTTCAAAGGGGATTAAAAAAAGTGTCAATGAGCCCTTAGCAGTAAGCTTAAAATCTTAGGCAGATGTATTTAGCTTTGAGAGACAGTAAACACGTCTGAGAGGGGAAAGTACTGAGAAATGAGAACTAACCTAGTTGTACAACTAGTCGAAGCTAAATATGAAGAAACTTTTTATTATTATTTAGCACTGCATCTTACTACCCATTCGGGTTATATTCTTAGGTACTAATTACTTGAACCCACATTTACGTGGAGGGGTAGTGGAAAAACATTTAGGAGAAGCCACTCCCAGTTCACCCGAATGATATTCAAACCTTAATCTCCCTGTCCTCGGCAGTATATGAACTAGTCCAGGGACTATGTTTATTGTGTGCAATACAGAAGTAATTTTTGTTTGCTTAATAAATAATTGTTTAAATGATTTGATAAATAGAATGAAATTAATGTTAGCCAGTGAAGAGTTTCTTTAAATATGACAGGAACATTTACAACAAGATTCACATTAGGAGGGTTATTAAGGTAAATTATACAAAAATATATACTGTAACTGTGAAAACTTATTTACTTATTTTGGTGTATCTACAAATTAAAACTTCAATAAAGTACTAACTTTTCAAATTAAAAAAGCTCAAATTGAAATTGAGAATATTGCCATATCATTATTTTAATAGGCTATTAGTCAATCTTAAAATAATGTTTGTATGGATAAACCTAATTGGGCAAGAAATTATAGAATTTATTTATTATTTTTAAACATATATCAAATAAAATAAAATCATATAAACTATTCCCTTACTTGCTCAAGATGGTCATTATTTGGTTTGAATGCACCAAACTAGCATTAATAATTTAATTTTTTTTACACATTTTCAATTTAAAATACAAATATTGAAAGTGTTTTTAGGTATTAATTAGAAAATCCGATTAAACTAATTTGAAATATTATACCTATTTTTACTCTTTTGAGAAGTAGGTAAATAAAAATATATAAAACCATCTCCAGTTCAAGTTATAAATAAGTTGTGTGACTATTTAACGTATTAATTATTACATCCTTTTGTATTTGTTTAAGTTAATAAGTTTAATTTTGCTGTAAATTATTTTTTAGTATATTTTTCTATTTACGAATTTGATAATGGCAGTATGAACATTAATTAACAATTTAAAAGAACAAGAAATGGAACATAATTAAGAACTGAAAAGAAAAGTAACTTTTATTATTCTCTAGCCAGAACCTTAAAATAATTATTTGGATAACCGGCACAAGAACCAGAATCGAAAAATATTTCTGTTCAACTCTTGTGTTTGGAACAATAACATATTAAAAGCAAACAATCAACTGTGTTGTTTAACTGATTGCAAAGACCATCATATTTTTGATGTTACATTTTTACTAAGAAGAAAATATTGTAGTATTCATAAGCTTGATGTTTCTTTTGTTAGGCATTAAATTAATATTACTTTCCTATACACAGACCTCTAGGAGAAAACATAATTACAGCTATCTGCTGTACCTATCAGAGAGTATGATCTAAGCACCAAAAAGGTTTATTTGTAGTTTTCCTAAGCCTTTCCATTATGTTGTGAGATGAGGTAAACCTGAAAATAATATTATTCAATTAAGTGTTTATTTAATTCTATGAATCGCCTACACCAACGGTTGGCCATTGGTGGCCGACAGGCTAGATTAGGCATGCAAAGCTCTCCCTTCTGGCCCAAAGGAAATGTCTTTCTGTCTGTCTGAAACCTAAAGTACCTACTTGAACAAATAAAGTTTCCAAATTATTTTTTAAAAACACACTCATTCATAAACATTATTATTTATTCATAAGTATTAATAAAGTAAGAATTGATATGATCAATAAGTATACATTCAATACAAATGATAAAAACTACATTTCTTGTTTTCTGCTAATTTGCAAAAGTCGGTGTTTATGGTGCTACAGGCCATTTGTAATGAATCCTGCGAGTGCTATTGGCTCAACATGTTGTGAAGGTTTATTTTGATGATGTTCATTGATGAGAATCCCTCTTTGCAAGCATTTGTAGACCCGAACATAGTCAACAAGTACAACACGATATCTCGAACATTTTCATGTAATGAATTAAACCGCTCCAAAATGTTGTCTTTTTTTGTGTAAAATATTAGTTTGAGTTTTGAGAAAGATTGAAAATCAATTAGTTTTAGTTTAAAATAGTGCTTCGTTAATGTCCGGGCGCAATACCAGAACTTTACTCGATAAATTGTTTCCATAATCTAGGAAAGGATTGTTGACAAAATTTTTAACAGTTTTCAGAATGAAGAAATCTTCAATTCTTAGTTTCAAATGATATTTTAATTTATTTAAGATGTTGATTTATAGTATAAGTCAGTTTTGGAAAAAACATAAATGTGTATATAGCAAAAAATAAATAAATTTATTTTTTATAAAGCTTTTATTTGCTTGAGTAAATTAATCCTTGATTCATGCTGGCCTTGTAAATTGACATTTAGGCCAGTAAGTTTTTGAAACATGTCTGCTAAAAACCACATCTGGCCAAAAAAGTTATCATTTAGCAACAGCAGTTACTCAGTAGCTTTGTTGTTACCTTCAAGTTGAGTCAAGTATTGTCTCACAGAAGTCATCAAGGAATTAAATCTGATAAGGGTAATTCCTTTGCTGAGCCAGCATATATTATTATACAACAGATGATCTGATTGTGCTTCATATAATTTTTCAACTGATCCATGGAAAAGTTGATGCTGCAAGCTTGATTTTCCTCAAATGAAGTTCATAATTTTTGTAATGGAATACATTAAAATGAAATGAGACCACTCAGTTTGGTGAGTAAGAATGTTTGATGAATGAGAAAGTGCAAAGTATTTATCTGGGGTGTTTGTTTCTTAAGCTGAGTCACCAAGCCATTTTTTGCCAACCTTACTTGGTGCACCATCTGTCACAATCACATTTAATTTGTATAAATATATTGTAATCCAAGTGAGCAAAACATAAATGTCAGTTTTTTATAAATTGTATTGCTCATTGTATATTTTAGAGCAATAAGAGCACACAAATCTTCTCAAAATATGCCATTTTCAGCAGCCAGGTATTTTATGAAAACTATCAACCAGGCTATGTCGGTATTGTCGGTAGATTCACCAAAACCAATAGAGTAATACTCTGTACTTTTCAAATCCTTTATAATTATATTCTGTACTTCCCTCACAATAGTCCTAGATGGCATGTAGTTGTACGAGCCGACAATGGTATCTTATAGAAAGATGTTTCAAGACTTGCTCTCAATTATGGATTGTTAATGATTTCCTCTAAAGCTGCTTCCATGCACCACTTGATTATTTCTGAGCCATGAAATGGCTCTTTGTTGTGTGCTAATATCCAGGAAACTTGAAGCAATGCAGATGTGGTTTTAAATTGTTGAGATGAAGAGGCTAGTATTATCATTGTCGTGGCTCTTTCATAGCAATCAATCAAAGATTTTAGTTTATTTTTTCACAATTCTGAACTTTCAGGATAGTGATTGTTGTAGTTGGTATGTTTTGTGTTAAAATGTCTTTCAAATGGTACTTTTTAACAAAGAATTATTTTCATTGCATACCAAACACACAAGTTTTGAACCAGCCAAGTTCAATAATATACAAAAGTATTTTTTTTTATTCCACTGTTCATTGAAAGCACAATTTTAAATGTCAATTTTACTTTCACCATCTTAGTTGTAAATATACTGCATGTCATAATATAGACATGGTGCAGCAATTGGACAAAGTAAATATGTCTATTGCAAGTGTACACACATCCTAACTGTATTGCAAGCGATGTGTCCTAACAGATGGGCGATCACACACAATGTGAAATGCGAGGCCAGAGTTGCCAGAGTCTTGTCTCAAACGATTGTACACATACCTGAAATGGAATCTATTTTGTCTGGCAGGATATGAAATTTATTTTTGTGTAAGAAACAAACACTGACACTAAATACACAATTAGCGATACTAGTGGGAAAGTCCTTAATCATATTATATTCAAAATCAAATGTACAACATAAACATTAATTTCTACCCCAATTTGAGCTAATCCATCAGCTCTAAACACTAATTGTTGACAACATTGATTTATCAGCCTATTTTCATCAGAAATTAATAAGTAATGGATTAACAGGACTTCAGGATATTATTTGAATAAAATATAGCAATATTTGACTGTACAGGTGATGGAGTTTATAGTACAAGTAGTAGTAGCCAGATTAGTTGGCAACACTGTGCGAGGCAGCGCGGCTCCAGGTGGGGGAATCACGTGAGTGAGGGAAGGGTTAACAACGTATAAATGTGAATATAGTTACAAAAGTTCATGAATTTAAATCTTCAAGGCAAAGAATTTTTTTTTTTAAATTGCACCTTGTGGATTTGGGTGAAAGGTATAAATCGGGCCTTACAAATTGTATATAATACTGATTGCAAAATTTTTTGATATGGTCACATGAACAAAATTAATTGTTAGCCACTGGTCAACATTATGCTTGGCTGGGCTAACCTCTTAATGAATAACCCATCAAAAACTTTAGACTGAGAGTTTAAAGTAAGCATAGCTAAAATATGTAGCGCCTAGTAAACAAGTTATGTATGTTGACAACAATATCTACATTGTCTTGATAAGCTTTATATAATTCTTTTTTAAATTTCAATGAATGCTCAGCCCTATTCTAAACAATACCATAAGCTAAGAATATAAAATGATTATCTAAAGCAAGTGAAAAGCCTCTATAATATTTTCTGTAGAGTTACACTTTTTACTTTCTCTCTATCTTATAGGTAGAGAAAGTATGGTGATCGTCAAAAAAATCGAACTCGAGATTATGATGAATCTTGACGTTTCATGACTTCCTGAATCCGAAAAAGTGGTTTTTGAATTTCCGTCTGTCTGTCTGTCTGTCTGTCTGTCTGTCTGTCTGTCTGTACCTCCAACTAGAGCATAAACTATTTTACCGATTGAGCTGAAACTTGATATCTAGGGTTTTCATAGGGTTGCCCCGAGGGATTTATGGAATTGGATATCTACCCCTAAAATTAAGGGTAGTTTACTGAAGGGAAAAAAGAGAAAAAAGTTGATTTTCTCAAAATCGGCTCTAACGATTTTGATTAAATTTCATTTATGAACATTAATAAATATTCCAAACAAAATGGCTACTCTCAATATTTCGGCAAAATCGCTTTAAGGGCTCCGGTCTGATGCGTAAATTAACATTTTTTATAATAGCTCCGAAACTATTTGAGATATGAAATTACTTAGCATTACAAATATGTATATATATTTATAATACAAATATTTTATTCGAAACATATTTTTATAAAATCAATAATTTTCAATCTATACGCAATTATATATATATATTTTTAGCTTTTTGGACATTAAAGCTTAAGTATTGCGATCGTAAAAAAAACTAACCTGAAATGTTGATCGATTTCGACGTCTCATGACCCCCCGAACCCTAAAAAATAGTCTTTGCAATGCCGTCTGTCTGTGTGTCTATAAAAACTTAAAATTAAGGGTAGTTTACTGAAGGGCGAAAAGAGAAAAATTTGGTTTTCTCAAAATATGCTCAAACGATTTTGATTAAAATTCGTATCTAGGCGCTGATTAAGATTATAAATAAACTGGCTATTTTCATTTTCCTTAGGGTACATTACAGAAGCGTTAATTTCCGTATCTCCACAACTATTGGAGAAACTAAACAAATTATCATTTCAAAATTGTAGGACTATTAGAAATAAAAAAATTTTATTTGACATATATTTTTATAAAAGCAGCAGTTTCTGAGATATTTGCAAATATATTAATACAATTTTGTGAGCTTTAGTTGTAAACATATAATACTTAAGTCTTAACGCAATAATTCTCCAATGCCATAGAGTAATTAAATATAAGTATCTAAAAAAGTATATTATTTTTCCTTAAATCTCTTAGGAGAAATGTTTGCATAGAAATGATCTATCTCCATTTTAGACTAAATAGTCAATATTTACATTTTTTATTGGTCAAAATGTATAAATGAATAATTAAATATCAATACGATGACTTGAAGATCTGCAACACCTTATAAAATGTTAAAATTTTAACCAGAAATCGAAATTTTAATACGAAGTGTTGACCCTTGTGGAAGACATTAAACTGTTTGAAATGCTCTTAGGTGGACAAAGATGCGCCTCTTTTCTCATTGATTATATATCATTGTATATTATTTTATGCGTGTTCTTATGTGGAGTGGTGATGATACAATGTACATTATTCCGTTCAGAAATCTTACGAGTTTATAGAAAGAGAGAGAAAGTCTGTGCGGTGTGCCGTACCATTTATTTTCTGTTACTAAGCATTTCAGTAATTACTTGTCCAAGTATACTAAAAAAGTTGATGGCTATAGTGATCAAATAAAAGATGCCACTAATATCTATATATAAGCTATACTGAATGTATAAAATATTTTGCAAGTAATACCCTACACTTAGAAAATCATAACAAGAGCCCGGACATTGATGAATTACAAATAATAAAAAAAACTAGAAATTCTAAAAAATCACTTCAAATTTACAAAATTGACCTATTTAATTAAAAAAGTGGTTAATAAATACACTCAGGTGAATAAAGTAACAACTTCACATATGGAAACAAAAAAATGCCTGTGCGATTAAAAACCTTTAACAATTGATTTACAAATATCTGCATCAGAAAAAGAGCCAACCCCTCCCAACGCAGCCCTTTACAGCTTAGTTGTAGTTTCTCACCAGGAATGTGTATTTTACCATATAAGCAAAGAGGATACAAAGTTTATAGCCTAAATTATCTTCTCATTCCTGCAATTAATAATAATAATACCTACTACTCATTCGGGTTATACGCTTAGGTACAAATTATGCTAATGGGTTAGGAATTGGGAAGGTTGAATAAAGATGAATTGAATCAACATTTTCGTGGAGGGAGAGTGGAAAACCATTTAGGAAAAACCACCCCCAGTTCACCCGAGCGAGATTAGAACCTCAATCTCCTGTCCTAGGCAGTCTAGTTAAACACGAAACTAGCGTGTTAGCTAACTACGCCACCGAGGCGGGTTTCCTGCAATTGTGTGATTAAAAAATGTAATGCCTTAATAAAATATTGTTTGTAATCAAAAATATATTTATGCAATATAATGACTAAAGCTTATTTATTGCCTAAAATGACCCAAATTGAGCGCAAACCAAGAAAATATTACTTAAAAATCAAAAATGACAAAAACTAATCCATAAAAAACATTTCCACAACCAAAGGATTATTAACAGAGGGTATGCACACATGAGCATTCTCTGTGATTTAACCAAAAAAAAAGACATCTATCAAAATCTTGGGCCAGGTTATAAGCATACATATATATGATTGTTTACAACAATATAATATAAGAGGCATTAGATTATATTACAGATATAAATTTGTGAAAAATGTATATTAGTAAAAAAATCTAGTTTTTAGTATTTATTTCTGTATTAAAAAAACATGGCCCTTGGATATTTAGTAAATAAATAACTGAAAAGATATTGAATGTTAGTATTATCTTTTTAACACAATTTATAATGGTGTTAGCTAAGCATGAAATATAAAAGCATTAAGATATGCATTGACATTCACCTGGAAAAGTGGGTGTAAATACTACTCCCAATGTATATTCACGGTAGGAGTTACTCTCTGAAAGGTCTTTTTTCCTACCAATATCCTACTATATAATAGATTTCTGGTAGAGAAAAAGGCCTTTCAGAAAACAATTCCTACGCTGAACAGACTTTATTCTGCTGAAATTTAATAAAAGTCAAATGCCAGCCTCTTGGATCAAAGTTGGTAATGCAAACCCTTACATAAATTAGATAATCCTGCTAGTTATATGTTTTTAGTGCATGTTTTCCCTTTAGATCTCCAACCCAGTACTATTTATCTACTAAGAACAAGCCAAGTAGGCCTGTCAATATTCTGACAAACTATATGAATCAAGTGTTTATAATGGAATTTTAAAAATATAAGCGAACTACTACTGAAAATTTGCCACATAGTCAAATGATGAGAAGATTTTAATCTGTGAACAAGACACATTGAATTAAAGGTATGCATGCACAAATATTTTATTAAAAAGTAAAACAACCTAAACAATAATAAGAATCTTATATAAAAATAAAAATATTTTCTAAATTGTTTGTCCAGTTTTATCTTTTTTCACTCCAGTCTAAACCCATTCTTTTAAAACTATTCTACTCCTAAAGTTTTGTGAGAGTGATAATATTCATTTTTTCCTTAGTGCCAAAAACTTAAACCGATTTTTAGAACACTTGTGTCCACCAAAAATATAAATAATATAAACTCAAAACATTTGGTAAAAATGTGTCAATTAGTTCTAAGAGTTAAAAAGAATACACCTAATCTATTGCTACACAAATGAATTAATATTTTAGGTGATATAGGTAAAAGGTTAAAAATATATACCCAAAGTTTTAAGCAGTTGCAGACCAGTAATTGTTTTTTAATAAGTATCAAGTACCTTAAATTAAAAAACCACTAAATAAATTATAATTAGTATTATTTATTTCTGCCAAGAGAAAAAATAGCTTCATATATGCAAGTTATGTTCACACATTGGCACATTCGCTACATTTTTTTAAACAACAACAAATATATCCTAAAAAAGTTGCCAAAAGGAAAACCCTATTTTTTCATAAATAATGCCTAGTAGTTTTTCCAATTTTTTCAAACTCTTATATAAGTTAATTGTTTACGCATAAGCCCTGGTGATCCATTATTAGAAATAAGTAGACCAATTTAAGGAATGATCTAAATAAATTAAAAGTAGTTATTTTAGGTTTTAAGTGAATTGAAGAATATGGAAAATATAATTAATTTTGGACTAAATCACTATTTAAAAATAATTTTTGTTTTAGCCGGTCTTTGAGAAGTTTTATAATCAAATTTAATAATGGCTTGCTTCTGGAAAAAAAAATATAATCCTAAAATTTAGCACTCATTTTTCTATATAAGCACAATCAAATGTTTCAAATTCCACACTTTTATTGCTAACCTTTAAGAATAGGTAATTCACTTTTCTACTTTATCTTAGAATTACAGATAAGAAAAAATCTGTTTACTGTTTTCTGGTTTCCATAATTTAAAAAAAAAAGTCAATTTGATCTCAAGTACATTGCTTAAAATTAAAATATACTTAGTAAAAAATAAACCAAGTCACAATAATTTAATCCAATGTAGTAAGTTTTGACCAAATTCACGTTTTATCAATTAAAGCTTATATTTTCTTAACAACCAAGTAATAAAATGTAAGTATTTATGAACAAAGAACTCAGAGAAAATTGAGCAAACCACGAAGCTGGAGAGAAATACACAAACATACAAATGATAATTTGTATTGCTAGATAGCCATGGCTGGATGACTTGAATCGTTCATGGAAATTTTAAGATATTTATAGTAAAAAAATTAAAGTTCTGAAATCCAATCCTTTATACATAAATGACTGGAAAATTTTGAAAATTACTATAGAAGAGCAAATTTAAAATATAATTTTAATATTTAAAGAAAAATCCTATTTCACTTACAGCTTTAAATAACTGTGTTATTTGAAGGAAAAAATAAACAAATAAGAGTTCTAAGTTCATAAGTTTGACTGATTGGGTAATTATTTTTCTTTTTTCCAAATTGATTATATCTTGAAATATATTACTTAAATTTTAATATTCAAGTGTTCCTGTGGATACAATCAACAGAAAAATTTATCAAATTAAATATATATATATAATATAGTTTCTTACATTTAAAAAGTTGTTTTCTGAAACAAACTTATTTTATTTAAACAAGTCTATTGCCCAACTTGATGTTTTCAGTGTTTTGGGTGTAAAAAGGGCTTGTATGATAATGGTTTTAGAGAGAAGAGATATCATTTATTGTGGTTCAAAGTTACAATAATAAAATACAATCAAGAAATAAATAGTGATGTGGCAAATCTGCCATTCTTTGTATGTTAGAGCAGTGATGCACAACCATGAGGTTACTAATTCATTTGGGGTCTTGAGTTATCAAGAGGTCACCCATTTTTTTTTTAAATGGATGAGAAAGAGGATACGTAAAACCAAAATCAAGTAAGATGCTGCCTTTGAATCCTGTAAGCAAATGTTATGTGCAATAAAATTACTTTGGCTATAAACATCTGACATAATTAAACATTTATAGGGTGCAAAAAATACACCAAAGACGTAAGGTGCAAGAGGATAATGCCTCATGTTAGGAGAAAAAAAGATTTTATTTATATGGTGGGATGGTGTCTTCCAAATAAAGTAATATTTCAGAGGGGTCACACCCACAAAAACTGTTATGCACCACTGTTCTAGAGTACATCATACAAGTGATAGCAGTATTTATGTCACTCTCTCATGCCATGACAGGAAGATCATGGTTTGAATTTCGGTCAGGTGTACTGAGAGTGGTTTTACCAAAATAGTTTTCCACTCACCCTAAACCCAAATGTAGATAAACTTCCTCTATATTTAACTTTCCTCATCCATAAAAACCATTAGCCTAAATAGTACATAAGCGTTTAACCCAAAAGGGTAGTAATCTTTGGTTCTAAGGGAAAAAAAACATCACATGGACCAAATGACGAAAATAATTCTCAAAGTATGCAAGGGAATATCAAATTCAATGAGTGGTATCTGAGTCCCTACCCTGTGTAGAATTGAGAGTTATGACAAGAAATCATCCCACAGAGGTTCCAGTTGTAATTTAATCACATTTACTAAACTTAAAGAAACAGATAAGTGAAACCGAAGACTTAAAGAATATTGTACTAAAATTATTATTTTTTTCAATACTTTTCTGAAACTAATTATTTCCTTTTATTAACTAAACCGAATAATTTTAAGACACTGAAGCAATATACCCAAGGTGTAAAAGATAATCTGTTTTCTTTTTATAAATAAAATGGAAAGGATGGGTTTATTTATAAAATATTTGGATTGGTGAAATATAAAAGATAAACACGAAAAAAGTTTAGTCATTATCATTATCTCAACTAAGAATGATCAAATGTTCAAAATAGCAATGGGCATTCCAGCTATATGGGTATATAATTTACTATTCTGATTTACTGATAAATAATT
Source organism: Timema podura (assembly GCA_033556935.1). Classification (NCBI taxonomy): domain Eukaryota; kingdom Metazoa; phylum Arthropoda; class Insecta; order Phasmatodea; family Timematidae; genus Timema; species Timema podura. Next base: position 14,596,924 of record JAVRXN010000010.1, read on the forward strand.
AATAAATAAGTAATGGTACCCAAAAGATTATCAATTTACATAGTGTTGGGGAGACAATATGAGTAACGCAAATTTCTATATCATCATCATCATCAGCTGTCTCCAGCCTGTGGCTCCCTTTAATTGCTTCCATTATTCTTTTTTCCTACATAAGTCATTTCCATCAATTTCTTTGGCATCCTCTCCTTCTCCACCCTCATTACACACCCATACTATAGCAGTCTTGCTTTTTCACCTATCATGTACTCCCTCTACCCTCACTCTTTCATGGAGAGCTTCATGCCTTATCCTGTTTTTACTCGTGACAGCTAACATGCTCCTCACATATAGCCACCACTTTCCTAGTCTCTCTTACATTCAATGTCCAAAGACATTTTACATTCTGTACTTATCTCAGCTCTACTCCATCACACTTTATAGCTTTATTAGGACTTATCCTCTTCCTTGTCATTACTATCACTTCACACTTTACTATGCTAAATTTCGTTCCAAACTCTTTCACTTCCTATCTCTTCTCTCTCCATACCATCAAGTCAACAGCAAACATCATGTCTTTCATTCTTTCCTCTTCGGGTTTTCGTGCCACTTTATTCATGACCATTTCCATCACAATTGTAAATAGTAATGGTGAGAGGGCATTCCCCTGCTTCACTCAGTCTTTTATTTGGAGCCAATCTGCCCTCACACTCTCTGTCTTAACACAACTCATTACAACTCCTCTTTCCACTTTGGCCTCCATCACTTTCCAAACTTTATTTCTATCCACACTATCATATACCTTCAGTTGTCACATGGCAAAGATAAAGTTTATTTCAGACATCTGTTCCCTAAATCCATGCTGTTCCTCTCCACCTACTTTAATTTTATTTCTTATTTTCTTTTCTAGTATATTCTCATATATTTTTGTATAGTATCACTACAGTGTTATCCCTCTAATAGTAACCTTCCTTTATCCTTTCTTGAAAATAGGTACTTTAACTCCCTCCTACCAGTATTCCAGTACCTTTTCCGCCTTCCAAATCACGTACAGAATCCTGTATAACCATGGTATAACTGCTCGACCTGCAGCTCTTATAATTTCCCCGGTAAGTTTATCTACATCCGGCGCTTTTTTTTTGTTTCATCCTCTTTCCAGATGAGACCCCTTTCTTTCTCTTCTACTATTTCTTCCTGCTCCTCTGTTTCAAACTAATCCCTTTTCTCTTCCGGGTTGAACATCTTCTCAAAATATCTCATCTATAGTTCCTTTTTTTCCTCTCCTGTCTTCAACTTTTTTCCCCCTTCATCCATCTATCTAACTTCTTGTCTTTTCTCTCGGTTATTTCTTAGCTGGCTATATAACACTGTCTCGTTCCAGCAATTCTGACCATTTTGCATTCAATCCTTCCTGGCTTTCCGTACCACTGGCTTTGCTCTTATCTTCTTCTCCCTATATTCTTCCTCTGTTTACTGATTCCTATTCTTAAAACTCCTTCTGTAATTTATTCTTCTCCTCCACTGTTCCTTCACACTGTCGTTCCACCAGGGTGTCTCCTTCCACTACCTCTTATCATTTGTCATCCCACATACCACCTCTACACCTTGCAAATCATCCTTGGTCATTAAGCTTTCTTAGGTACAACTTTTTCTTCTTCCTTGTTTAGCCTCTACACCCTTATTCTTCCTTCTTGTCTTACTACCTTTCTTCTACATTCCCATCCCTTTATCTCTGCTACCAACAACCTGTGGTCACTATCTAAGGACACACTTAGTAATAGCTTCATGTTTACGGTCTGCCTTTTTTTTTTTCATCCATGAGAAAGTAGGCCATCACCGACCTTTGCTCCCCATCCCAGCTGTAATTAGCGATCTTATGGCTTTCTCTTTCCTACTTGTACTAGATGTTTGCCAGTTTCATTTTATCTCTTGCACATAGCTCCAAGAGCCTTCTACCCTCCTCGTTTCTCTCTTCCCATCTTTCTTTCCTTAACACCTCCTTAAATACTCCTCTCTCTTTTCCTACTTTTGCATAAAAATCCCCCATTACAATCTGACCCTCATTTCCCATATCCCTTTCAAGATCTTCCACAAACTTGTCCTTTTCTTCTGTTAGCATCCCACTTATATATTTAACAAGATTATGGGTTTTTTTTTAAACAGAAAGTGGGTTTTTTTTAAACAGAAAGAGTGTGGCATTCAAGTTACTATGTATAAAGTACTTCGGCTATAAAACAAAACATAAACCAAATACTAACATAATATTTAAAACATGTTTTAAGTTTGAGTTTCTAAAAATTTCAATGAAATGTTATCATGGTTTTGCTACCCATTCCCTTAAAACAAAACATACTTTACTTTACATAAAGTAATATGGTCAAATATGATTAGTCACATTCCAAAAGCTAAATTTGAGTAAAATCATTAAAACAATAAAAAATAGCCTCTAATCAATAAATCAATTCCTTGAATCACTAAAAACGTATTAATTCCCATTTATAATAGCTGAATTGACTAATTACATTTGTAGTTGTGTTAATTTTTTTTTCATAACCGTGACAATGCTGTAGGTTTGAAACAGCTGTTCTTGTCTGGAAGTTGTGAACCAGTCAGTGTAGTCCATTTGATTCGTCCTTTTTTCAATTTAATACTTAAATGCCAAATAAGACTTAAAAAATCAAATTCCAGTGAAAAATAATAATATAATTTAGTATAAATAACTAAAATTAGTCAAACTGTGTATATTGAGAAAATATTTAATAAAATTGGCTGAAAAGTTTTAATTTGTCCTATTATGATAATGTGTATGGATAATATTGTTTATAGACAGTCAAATTTACAAGTATACTTTGCTTTAAAGTGCTTCACTAATATGACACTTTTCAATTAGTGCTTGTTCTTGCCTTGCTTTAAGTTTTTTTTAAGTTTTAAGGTTATCAATAGAGTAGCTTTTTTTTATTTTTACTTTTTACTTTTGCACCTTTTTTGGGCCTATTGTGTACTTAATAAATGATAGGGTAAATATGCTATTAGGCTTTAATATGCACTGGCAAGTGAAAAAAAGGCTGCGATTCGCTTTACAGCGGTGATCTAAAATTAGCGAGGTATGCCTGTATACAGTAAAGTGGTCTATAAAATGTAACTTTATTTTATTAGTAAAAGCCCATTTTAAATATATAAAACAGTTTTAGTATAGTGTTTTATTTTCTATTTAGCTTGCGTATGTAGACTTTTAAATAAGGACTTGCAACTTCATTTCCTAAAAGGGACATATTTAGAGGAAAAAACCCTCCACCTTCTCCAACACCAAATACCAATTTTCCAGAATATAAAGGCTATACTTTGAAAGCTGACGAGTGTCTAATTTTTAGTTACTTCATTGGTCTAAAAAATAAACTCAAGGTGAAAATAAATGTTCCAAGTCACATGCAAGGATATTATTTGGAAGAAATAAATATTATGAAGTACAAAAGCTTTCTATACCAAATTCATCCTGTTCACCCTTTGCAATTTAACATGAATGGTTTAATACAACTACTGAGTGGAAAAAAAAATCCAAACTTAAATATGTTTAATGTTACATGTCTTACTGTCAGTTTGGGCTCTACATAACTTACCCTAATTTAGGGATAGACAATGAGGAAGGTGGATTTTAAAGACATTCACCAGCAGTCACCTGGGAAGAGGATGGGAAAACCATTGTGACAGTCATAATGCAGGGAAAAAACAGTGGACACGTTCAGGATTTGAACCCAATCCCAACCTCTCAGCTCAAAGTTGATCACATCTGTCAAGCTTGCTGGTGCTGAGCCAACCCTGCCGGTAAAACACATTTATTAATTTTATGATTAATCAGGTAGGAATAGAAATAGAAAAATGTTTTACTAACAATTGGTTTTGATAAGGAGTTAATATTTTAGAGGTATAAGAAAGATTAAAGTAAATATTTGTTTATAAGACTAGTGTATTACAATTACTTGCTACACATCAAAGAGTAAAACCATTTATACCGTACAACTATTTATAGTAATGAAATGAGGTGATTCAATAGATTAAACAAAATAAAGTGAGTAATTATAATAACTAAAAAAATATATGTATAAAATTATGTTATAATTTATAAATAAAGATTTGAAAACAATGTATTTGTTTAAATAATAATTAAAAAGTAGAAGAAAAAATTAGCTATATAAAATTTGTTTGAAACATTAAAATTGATCAACAGAATGAAATGATTTTAAAAAAATACTATAACATTGGTTAGAACATGGAACATTTATAAATATTTTAAGAACATGAAATATTAAAGGTTTTTTAACTCCTTAAAACCCAAAGTGATTTAATAAAAAACATTTTTTACAACAACGTTGTGTGAGGAAAAAGACCTACCTCTGAAATTAGGTAATCACCATTGTGTGTTTTATCAGTTCCACATTAATTTCATTTTTTTCACTTTTTACAAACTGGTCGTAGGACGCGCTGCTGCTAATAAAAATAATAATAATCTAACTATCCAGCAAACTCCTATTATTAACATACATGTTTATTATTGATTTGTTGATATTAAGTTAATTTACACTAAGCCCTGAAGATAATCAATATTAATATTTCATTTGCATCATTTATAATGTTATAGTTTATTTGTTAAAGTTATATTCTATGCTTTTGATTTAATTAGAAAATCTGTTTTTATTTTTTTATTAAAAACACGTTATGTTTTAAAGAATTAAAAGAAACCTTTACTATATATTTTTTAAATATTTATGTAATATCTATGTTTTAATAAATGTATTTTTAAAATGTAATTTTGTTCATCAATTTCAATGATTCAAATTTTATGTATCTAGTCTTTTATACTTTTAATTATAATTCAAACATATAAACCAAACTGCTGTCAAATATTTATTTAAAAATTAAAACAATAAATTTTATACATATTTTTTGTTATTTATTATAATTACTTAATCACTTTCTTTTGTTAAATATATGAAATCACCTTTTTCCATAGGTATTATCAGTTGTGTTAATATTTTACTGCATAATGTGGGGCAAGTTTACTGCAATTTGATGTGATGATAAACAAATATTTATTTTAATATTTCTCATACTTCTATAATATAAAAAAGGTTGAAATCACAACAAATCCATTGTTGTGCTAGCTTACAACAGTATTAATAAGCAAGGTTGTAAATTTGGATTTTTTTTATACAAAAACTATATATAGTTGTAGCTAAATATATGTAAACTATTACAACTACCCTGAAAGGTAACACACATTCCTTGGCAGATAATACTATGGTCCTCTTTTATAAGCTACACCATAGTGAAACAATTCAAGGTAAGCTTGCTACCTTTCTGGGTTAAAGTGTTATTAGATTTAGATTCCTAAATAAAATAAATATTTAAATTACTAAATACAAAATCAATTCATGAAATTTGAGTTAACAGAGAGAATGGGGTTGGTTGTCATGGATGCTGAGAGAGAAAATGTGTGTGTATGCAAATACATAAATTATATATATATATATATATATATATATATATATATATATATGTGTGTGTGTATAATTGATGTATGTGTATGTTGCATATTCTATTAAATTATCAGACAAGATATTATGTTATTAATTATAGTTTGTTTTTAAAAGAATATATAAGGGGTGCTTGTTCAATTGTTATTGATATTTTTTAACTTTTTTTTAAACTCAATGTAAAGCCTAGAATCTGATGGGCGTCTCTTCCAAAATAAATTGTGATTCCTCTGAGGTGTGATCGAAAAAATAATACAATGTAAGAAAATATTACCAAATTATAAGTAAATAAGTTTTAGGGCCGGTCTTATGACTCCTGGATAAATATTAATCTGGTAGATAAATATTTCTACCTGGTGGATAAGTTAATAATAATAATAATAATAATAATAATAATAATATTTAGCACCGCGTCTTACTACCCATTCGGGTTATACGCTTAAGTACTAATTACGCTAATGGATTAGGAATTGGGAGGGTTGAACTTAGAGGAAGTGAACCCGCATTTGCGTGAAGGGAGAGTGGAAAACCATTTAGGAAAAACCACCTCCAGTTCACCCGACCGAGATTCGAACCTCGATCTCCCCGTCCTCGGTGGTCGAGCTCAACACGACTAGCGCGTTAGCCAACTACGCCACCGAGGCGGGTTATGGATAAGTTAAAAATGCGTCTTGTGACTACAAGATAGCATTTATCTGCCAGATAAAATGTAATTATCCATCACGTTTTTATGAGGAGGTTTAAGTACCTGATAACTTTTATCTGAAAGTTAAAATGGTTGTTGCCATAGTGACATGTTTTAATGAGGTTTCGCCTATCAGAATCTGTTTTTAGGTTAAAATCTTGGTTCATTTAATTTACACTTTTATATAAAATGACAAGTTATTTGTAGAGTTATATTTATATAAGAACAAATTATCAAAATCTGAGTACAATTAAAGAAATTTTGTAAACGTAGTACCCAACTATTGACCACATTTTGGCATACACCGAAATTAGTATTTGCACGACATCTTAGCTTCTGCACACACGTGACAAAATCTGTTTACCCGCACTCGTTTAGCTGCCAATATTTAACAAATGTTGTGCGTTGTAGAAAAAAAATCTTGGTTCATGTGTTAAGTAAGCACAGGCCCAGGTTCTAGCTATATATAAATTTAGAACATTTAATTCACACTTTTACAAAAAATGACATGCTATTTGTAGAGTTATAGTTATATTAGAACAAATTATTTAAATGTGAGTACAATGGATGAAATTTTGTAAACATTGTACCAAATTATTGCCTACATTTTGGCAGACACCGAAATTTGTACTTGCAAGACAACTTAGCTTTTGCGCCCAGGTCACGCCATCTGTTTCCTCGCACTCATTTAGCCGCCATTATTTTACAAATTTTGAGCATTCTCACCACTTGTTAGTTTGTAGCAGTAGCGTCTGGGCTTATATTCATGTGCGCATTATTAAAAACAGTACCAACTTAGCGTTTTCTACATAAAAATATATTTATCTTACAGATAGCTATCTGGCAGATGAATTCAGTTCATAATACGCATAAAATATTAAAGTGGCTGATAACCTTTAACTGGTAGCTAACCTTAGCCTCCCGATAGCAATATTTAGCCCGTAGTCATTAGACCGGCCCTTAGTAATGGAAGGATATTTTAATCAAAATATAAATTTAGTGATTGAATTTCATTTGGTTAATAAAGTAAAACTTCTACATAAGTACTTATTAATGCTTTGTTCCATTTTGAGTGTTCATGTTGGAAAAAATGTTGCTCTTAAATTTTTGATATCTTAACTGGCAAAATTATAAAAAAATTGCTCCTTGTCTCCCACAGTTTAATGGCATTGTCAATTAAACAAATTTTATGGTGAAAGCATTAATCATATTTATTAGAAAACTGTGAAATAAATAATTTTTATTCATGTTTTCATAGTTATGAAAATAAAAAGTATATATATATATATATTTCTTATCAGTGAAAAAGTGATCACATGTTTATTAAAGGCTCTTACAAAAATAAAATATAATCTTTCACCAAACATTGGAGCAAATAGATAAGAGACAGCCCTACAAATATTGAAAACTTAAGGCACAAGAAACTAGCTAATAATTTTGAAAAAGTTAAGTTAAAATTAAGCAATTTATAAAACATTAAAGCAAACTAATGAAGGCACATACATGGTGTCTACTCAACTTGACCAATGAAATCCCCGACCTTTTCCCTGATTTCCCCTGATCATTTCCTAAAATTCCCGACTAAAAAGTATGTCACATTCTTCTAACTCGCCCCCGCCCCTCCCCCCTAGTTTTTCTATTAATCTTTTTTTATGAATAATAATAAGTTTTAAAATTTGAATAAACATGTTTTTTTAAAAGTGTATTAACATTGTTTACTAGTAATTAAAAATATATTACTCAGCCACAAACAAAAAAAAATGACAGTTTGAATCACAATATAATTTACTGATTTAATGATTAGGCTATTGTATTTCATTTTTTGAGTAAAACAACATTTTTCCGGATTTTTATTGTAATTTACCAAATTCCCAACTTATTCCTGTTTTTTCCCGATCACTTCAAATTCCAGGCTAATTCCCGTTTTCCCGGATGGTAGACACCCTGCACATACCAAATTCTCAATATACATCGGTGTTTACCTCAATGGATATGATGATTTAAACAACCCTGTAATTAAGTAATGTCTTATCATAATTTGTTAGCATAACCATTATGGTGAATGAGGTGACGTTTGGATCTGAGACTTGGACAGTCAGAAAGAGAGAAGAAAGGTTTTAGAAGGTTATGGTTATGGAACATATTGGAGAAGGTGAATTGAGTGGACCGGGTGAGGTATGAGGTGTTGAGGAGGGTAGGAGAAGAGTATGGGGATGATAAGGAAGAGAAAAATCTCTATACTACATATGAATTGTTTAATGAAGAGGACTATAAAGGGGAAGATAGAGGGAGGAAGAAGAAGGTTTGAAATGCCAACAGATATCAAGAAAGGAAGACGCTTCAAAAGGATCAAAGAAGACTCCCAGGACCTAGGAAAATAGAAGAAGTCAAGTTGATACCTGTCTAAGGACAGATCCACAGAAGAAGCACCATTGGTAACAGTATAGCGCCATTCATAGAGGTACATTTCAATTTAATTAGATATAGCTAAAAAATGACACCTGGACCGGGGAATCAAACCCAGCACCTTAAACTTAGCACGCCAATAATCTACTGCTTGGTTTTCTAGGATTTGACCCAGGTATGATTCCCTGTTGCAGCTTACCTTAGTATGAAGCTTTTTTTTATTTATTCATATTTTTATTTCTTACTTTTAGATTTCAATATTGATTTGTGATAAATTGTTTAGGTTTTAAAGTTATTTTCTGCATTAGTTTGTATAGTGCAGATGATAGAGGGGTGACAAATGTGCAAACTTCTAAACATAGATTTTGAAGCAAGGATATCTGGTTGCATTACACCATCTTATACTAGCTAGGCAATTTATTTTAACATTTAGGCCACGGACACACACGAAACTGGTAGCGGAGCTGAAAGCAGAGAACAGAGCAGAGCTTACAATTCAAACATACAAAGAGCAATGGCGACGGCCTCATAGAGAGCGCAGCTGACAGCGGTGCAGAGAGGAGAAAGATGTGTGTAGTGGAGCTGGTTGCTGAGCGGACAGTTCACTTTGTGTTTTGGGATTGATTGAGGAGGATGGCATTATAATTTCTGCAATTTATATTTAATGTAGTGAAGTGATTTTGCCTAAATGTGCAGTTAAATACTGATTTAAGTTAAGAGCAGAATTCCTCTTTGACAGAATAATAAAGAGAGTAGAATATCAAAAGTATTTATTGAAATCCTCGTATATTCAAAAAATTTAGTTGCATATTTTCAAAGTTTTTCATATAAATGATGTAATTCTCCATAAACTTCTCGTTGTTCGTTTATTTTGTGGATTCAGTCTTCTCTATGCAATGAAGTGATACAAAATATTAAAGCTGTATTTTCAGCTAATATCTAACCCATGCTTGACATTCCGTGGTTGTTTAGAGACCAAGCAGATTTTTACGCGCTCTGATATTCTGTGTGTGTGTCCATAGTAAGTATTCCTGACTGCTCTGCTCTCCGCTTTCAGATATGCTACCAGTGTAGTGTGTATCTGTGGCCTTAAGGAATGTCCATATTTATTTCAAGTCAGAAGACTACCTTCTTGATGGCTGATAGATTCAACATAAATTAAAAAATAATCTTATTGTAAGTACTCAGGTGGACATGACAGTCTCTGGTTAGGCCTTTGGGCTAGACGCGTGTTTGTTTTGGGTTGTTGGGTCAGGTTTAGAAGTCAATAACTTTGGCGAAACATAAAAAACAAGTTTTAATTTGTAAAATAATTATACTGCTTTACTTTCTTTACTGCCAAATATTCCTAAAGTACCAGAGTATAAGAATCTAGTAGAAGCAATAAGCTATAAAAAATTGAATAAACTTTGGGGCATAGATTATACTTTCAAGGTTGTTATAGTTTAATGACAGACAACAAATATCACCATTATCAAAAGTTTATTGGAATCACATTAAGAGGGTTTCTAGAGCTCCGAGGTGTAACTTTTCAACTTTATTTAATATACTATATTATCAGGTTGAACACAATAATGATTATGTTCATGTTAATGATTCAACCATTCTAAAAACTCAGTATTTATTATTTTAAAGCTACATTAATTCACAAAAAAGAGGTAAATAAACATATAGTGTCGTAGTTACACAGGATAAATGTTCCTATAAACAAGCTGGTGTAGAAGTGAATATTATGGTACTTTGTGAAAGACTTACATGATATATTGTCAAGCATGCTGGAGCAAAAATACATTGGTATTAAAATAGTGAATGTTCTACAGGACGATATGATTAGTATTTAGTAGCAAAAGAATTAACTTTTAAGTGCATCATGAAATTGTGGAAACTGCTTTCAAATTTCCCCATACCTCTATTAATATGGAAAAGTTTTATCAAACACAGGTGAAGTATTGTAGCCACAAAGAATAGTCTAAATTTCAGATTTAAATGGAATGAGGAAAACATTGAAGCAGTTGGAAAAGATACCAATTTGAATTCAACTAACAAGATTTGTGTTTTGAAATCTGGAAAGTATCCCAAATAGAAATATGTCAAATCTTGATTGGAGACCAACATTTTTAATTTCACATACAAAACATCTCAAATTACCAATGTTCTATACTTGCAAAGGAAGCAGAAAGGAGGTGGATTGAGGGAGGTATTGGGGGGAGGGGGGAAGATTAACCAAGCCTAAACACAGAAGACTTGTTTAAGGCCAGCTACACAGTGCATTTATATTTGAATAGTTTGTAATCTATTAGGCGAGACTTTTTTTTAAATAAAGGATAGCTATAAAAGCTATTCAGAGGAAGGTTAAGATATATTCCCAGTCTCCCCTTGATCGATTCTGCATATGTGCACAGATTTCCAGGCAGAGGACACTTTGAGTGAACAAGGGTTAAAAGATTATATTTGCTTAAAACGTTTTGTCAGAGAAGGAGAGAAAAGAAGTGAACCAACACTGTTGACTCATTTTCTTTAAAAATATACACTATATCGGAACAAGTTTAGTTGCCCCTAATCCAGGAAACAGAGGCTATGAACAACAATAAAGGATCATGCAGGAGAGACAAATAATTAAAACGTCCACTATCTGAGCTCTTCCTACACACACTAAATACCTATTTTCTTATATGAATAGTAGAAACAATTTAAATGTTTGCATTCAAGGTTTGGTAGTGGAATAAAAGAACAATGGTTTTTGTTTTAGTGTGCATTAAAAATAAATGTTCAACATTATGAATAGACACTTACTAACAACACTAAATCCATTAATGAAATGTTAATATCTGTTTAGATGAATTTAGAATAAAATAATTTAATTTGACAATTTATAGAGAATGGTAGAGGAAATTATTGATATACTCAAATATTAATACAAGAGATATAAAAAAGTGTTATACTGTCTTAGCCATATTAAAATATATAAGACTAATATGTGTCTATATGACAATGCCCAAGTTAAAGTTAATTAAATAGTGAAAAAAAATTGAAAACTTTGTAAGAATAGATTTAAAAGCAGTGGTGGTTGGTAGGATCGGGAGCTTGGCAAGCAGCCTTGAAATTAAAATTTGTATTGCATTATATTCTTGGAAACATAATTTAAGTCAAAATAAACTATAAATAATGAACTAATTTTAAGATGACCTTTTTGGGAGTAGAGAAAAAAAATCCATAAAAATAAATTAACTTAAATCTATGGATTAAGTATTACTATAAAAATTACTTAAAGTAAGTTGGGGGAGATCAGATGTTGGTCTACCAGTTTTAGCAGTCTCACTTCTAAAAGCAAAGTCTTGAAAAGTTGAAAAAGATTTCACTAATAATTTACTAACTAAACATTCCTCGTTACCCACACACATATTGAAAATATAAATTTATATTTAATTAAAATTAATAATATGATAAATAAAATAAAATATAAAAACTAACACTTTAATAAAACTAATTATGACCCTTACGAGACCCACCAATAAACACAACTAACACATAAGTGACATTGTGCATGCTCCAACATTGACAATGGGCACCAGGTGGATATTTACAGCTATTCTTTCATTCCACAACAGCAAGAGGCAGTTTAAACTTTTTTTTATTCTACCTCTACTGATCGTATAGGGGACATATAAGCCTCTTTACCTCCCTTATAACCCTCATGCCATTTGAAAGCCATAGAGGCACGGTTGAGATTGCTTTAAGTAAGCTATCCCGCTATCATGGGTTTTATGGATAGGACAACCCCAAAGACAAACTTGAAAAATAAAAAAGCTTAAATAAAGATGCTGCCAAAAATATATTTTGTTTGGGATTTTAAAAATATTTAAGTTATTTTAATTTATTTAATGGAATAAGAATCATTTCGCTGAAAGTAGGCAAGCAGTACTTTCAATGCTTACATGGACCGACCACCACTGCTTAAAATATACTAAAATAATGACAGTGAAAATGTATGGTAGGCTTAAAAGATACAAAAATAAATACAATGAAAATGAATTGATAATTATTTTGGTATATTTCTAAGATGATGAGGAAAAGTATCTTTAATAGTAAACATAAATAAATAATTTTTTCTCCATTATTGGCATCAGAATCTCAGCTATTTTATTAGTGTTTATATTATATTAATGAAATTTATAGTGTAACTTCCTCTGACTACTTATTAACTGTGCAATAAATTTTTCATTCAATGAATAATTTAATGTGTTATTTGTAGGGTTGGTTCGTGATGATCGACCATCTAGCCACCAATTATGGTTTATGCCAGTATTTCGAACTGTGGAAAAAGCATGTTAAAGTATTGGAGACTCTATTGTTATGCTGAAGTTGCAAACAGCTCTTTCTTTGTACCATTGCTTGGTGACAAGATAGGGTGATGGAAGTCAGGTGGCAGAAAACAAGAGTGATGAGGCAGATATTGTTGTTTTGATGAAAAAATGTGTTTGAAAAAACAGGCAATGCTGCAACAGTATTTATTGTCCTTCAAAAATGTGTGGAAGGGGGCGAGAATAATAGAATGCTTAAATTCCTATTCAACTTAATACTTGATTAAATTTAGTTTTCAGTTAATTTTATGAAATGACTAAAATTAATTTTGACATTTATTGTATTATTGTTTGTTTTATATTAAATTATTTAAGATATAAATGATAGAAATAAATGTTAACTGCTCTTCATTTAAAGATGAGAACAGTCTTAAACCTCTAATACTTAGCACCGCATCTCTTAAGCCTCTGAATAACTATGTGTTATTTTTGTATTATCAGTACTACTTTAGAATTATTATCATCCTTATCATCATCATGATTATTATTAATATTAATATATGCTCAATGTTGAGCATTTTGGGTTTGTAGGAAGGAGTTACAGCACTTATTTCCATAATATTACCTCGTCTTCCCCTTTTCAAATACTTGTTAGATAATATTTAATATTTTTATTTTTACTATATTCGTGTATTACAATTTATTTATGAATTTAATAGTAAAAAGATTATTTTTTAGTTAGTAATTAATGTGTATTATGAATAGCTTAGTACATGTGGAATATTGTAAAGAAAATAAATTAAATGATCGACATTGGTGAACATTTGAGGATCTGATTGTTTGTTGGTTTGCATATTTAAGTCACCCTTCTATGAAAAAAAAATTAAAATAGTTTTATGCTGCGATAACATTATAAGGTTTTGTGATGGGAGAAGCTGTAAATAAAACAACTTGAAGTAAAAGCATGATTATAGTGAACATATAAAAACCAAAATTATAACTTTCAGTCACCTGTGTAAATAGAGCATAGAAAATATTGGTTATTTAACTTACCTTATATGTCAAAATCATAAATGGGGAAAGAGAAAATAACAGAAGCGTGATTTTCTAAGGCATGCACTATTTTTGGTAGCCTACTTAAAGGAAACACACTTTAATTCCAGATTAAGTTAATCAGTTAGAATCAAATGTTTATTCAAATTTTGAAAATTATAAAATTGAGAAGATTCTTAACATATGAAATTAAGATTATGTACAAGATAATATAAAATGTTGTGAATATAACAAGACATGGTGAGTGGAATGCATCCTTAAAACAAAATAAATAAATGCTAATTCATAATCCTACATAAAACAAAACAAACAAAATTTTCAAATATAATTATCAGTTAACTATAATTATATTAATTTTTTTCTTAGAAACAAGTATAGTGTTATTTGTCAAGTAAAACAATCCCCAAATATCGTTTTTAAATAAAATTGATGAAGCCATTTAAGAATTTTTTTGGAATTTTCAACAACAGACTACCCCTAATTTTGGAATTTAAAATCACAATTTAGCTTCAAGGTGTGACCATATTACAACTAAATATCAAGTCTGAATGTAATGTAGTAAGCCGTTTCCGCCAAAGACAGAAGTATATACAGATAAAGGCAGAGAAACTTTTAAACCCACTTTTTGAGTCCAGGGCACATATAACGTTGAAATCCATCATAGTCTCTAGGTCAAATATTCTTCGCAAATACAATACTTACTTTTTTTAAAAATTAAAAAACAGATGAATCCAAAATAAATGTTTTGCATACAAAAAATAAAACTTCATCAATTACATATTCTTTAAGCCCAAACATTATCACTGTGTCCATACATTCTATAGAGATTTGAACATTGTACTAGCATCAGAATGTCTTATTGTGAGAAACAGGGTAGACTATGAGACTAAGACTTCCTCTAAACCTTCTGCTGGAAGGTTCAGAGAAATAAATAGCAAAGGTTTATATGCTATTATAAGTTTAAAAACAAGTCTCAAATTAATAAAATTGAAAATATTATTTTTCTCTTTAATTTTCCCTATTGAAACTAACCATACTTTGTATCGAATTAAAATATTTCTAGTTGTCATCCCTACTATAATCTTCCCATCCCTCGTCCCCTACTCTAGGGGTACCGCTATTAAACTCAATAAGAAGCTAGTCTCAACGAGTTGACAAATACTGATGTCAAGTGGTTGTGACAGGTATGAAGGGGATTGAATAGTTGCAGAGGAACAGAGGGGGTGAGGGGTGGCTAGTACTTGAGAAGATTACTATGAAGGCTATTTAGGCATGAAAGACCTTCTACCTGAGGAAAAATATTAACCTATCTTAATTTCAAATTGGTGAGAAAATATGCTAAACTAAGTCAAATAATCAACTGAGTCGTTTATTCAAATCAAATATAAATCACAATTCTTTTTAATTACATACTCATGTACAAAATAAACACAATATATTAGGAGTTATACAATACAGCTACCTAGTATGTTTTTAAATGCTAGTATTTGTTTAGGGAATCTGAAATTATGAGGTTTTTCCCGTTTGGATATTAGAGCATTGTCTTTCTAAACATGTTTGTTAGTTACTTTTAGTTTTGTCTTTGAATACATTATTTTGTGTAGGGCCTACTATGAATATTCAAATGATTTCAAAATGATTTTGTGTAAAGAAGCTTTTAAAATGGAAGGAGAAGAACCGATAAATATTTTATTGAGAATGGCATAATAAACTGTCATGACATATGCACAAAAATAAGTGAGAAATTTGACCGCTAATCAGTTGGCTAGAGCTCATATATATATGGAGACATGAGTTAAGACGAATGTATTTATAATTTCACTTCTCTTCATAATGCTAGCTTCACCAGTGGTGAGAAATATCTTCAAGACCTGTCATTTAGAAGAAAATTTTAGTTGCTAATTCAAGAATTTAAGTCTTGATTAATTTAATTATTTTAAGAGATGAAGCCAAGTTTTGATCAAATCTGTTACAATAAAGAAGTACACAAAATTTCCCTTCAACCTGTTCAAAAAAAATTTTACAACAAGGTTTTATAGAAATTGTATCTATGGTTGGGAAATTTTAAATTTATAGTAATGGTAATGGAACATATAAATTCAAAACCTGATCCAAAGAGCTTTATTTAATTCCAATTTGAGTTTTTTTTTTTACAAAGGGTTTAAACTGAAATGTAGCCACATATAGTATATCGCTTCAAAAAATTGATTGTGTATGTTTTAAATCAAAGCAGAAAAATACATTTAATTTATTAGTAGTTCTTATAGGTTTGGTACATAGTGAATGTACTTTTATTGTTTAAAAATTATTAATTAAAAAAACTTTGAATGAGGAAAAAAAAATGACGGTTACATCAAACAATCCTAAATAGTTTAATCAAAATTCTAGTTAATTTCACAAATTCATCTTATTTTTCTTTAATAAGTATTTGTTCTTTTAGACACAACAGCATATATTCATATTTTCCAGAAATTTGAAACTAAAATTGAATTAAATGTGCATGTGTAATATAAACTCTGTGAGCTCAATACAAACCAAGTTTGTTGAATAACTTACATCCAACATATATTCCTGGACAATGGCATGAATGACAATGGAGATGAGGAAGTAGAAGAAGACTGCACAAGCATCCTTACGTCCATATGTGTAGCGAGTGACTTCCGTCACTTCATTGTGAAGTTGGTCTACCTCCCTACTCACATTGTGTTGAACCGCAATAAACATATATGCAAATGGAGATGTAACCTGCATTTGAAAAAAATTTAAAAAATTACATGTTTTACAACGTTCAATGTCAAACACATTTTAAAGATTATTAGAATTTCAAATCAAAGCATCCATTAGCTGTGTTATACTTTGAGCTTTAAAAACAATGGAAAAATAATTGTCTATAAAAAGGTGAGGATGTAGGGAATGCGAGAAAAGGCCAGTGTTTTTTGTCATTTTTATAGTAAAAAATGTGTTGGCCAAAATAAATCAAATATTGCTTCTATAAAAACACAGAGTTTCATTTTCTTCACATGGTGATATCAACAGTTGTTGAATATCTGTCATGAGCATAGCAGCAATAGAGGACAAACTTTTAAAATGAAGAGAAAAAATTGTTATTAAATTCCAGGACACCCTTGCCAAATGAATCAAGAAATTTTGATATTGTCATGTGAAGAAAAATAAACTCACGTTTGTAGTGAAGAAATATTTGATTTATTTTGTCCAAAGAAAATGTGTTGATCTAAAAATGCAAAAGCACATATATTCTCACATTCCCTACATCCCCACCATAAAGGTTTGAGGTGTGATATTTATGTACAGTGAAATCTCCCAATAGCGGACACCTTCCGGGACCAAAAACTGTCTGTTTTTAAGAAGTGTCCATTAATTGGAAAAATAATTTTTGTTTAAAAATCATAACGCTTGAACACAGTTTAACCTATATGGGCCTGTACACTGTAGATATTAACTAAAACAATAAACTTAATTACTGCACTGTGCAGTATTGTATGCAGGATGACTAGTAAAAAAATATTGTACTTAGCATACTATAAATGACCTATATGAAGAAAAGAAAAGGAAAGAAAATTAATTTAATTATTTAATCATCACTGCTGCAAAACATTAAACATATAAGACTGACCAAATCAAAGAATGAACATTGGCTACTCTATTCAACGCATAACAGTGAGGATGTTTAACATATGAAAAAATAAACTAAGAACGCTTAAATTTTTTAGACATTTAAAGAACTGACAAAACATACCCCTTTAATAAAATTACAACTTAAAAATAATCACAAGTTTATTCACTAAGAGTACCCAAGTACAGACTAAAATTTTCAAACAGCCCCTGATAATGAATCGGAAGGGGTGGAAGCTATGACCTTGAAATACCTCGGTCATTTCTGTGTAAGCTATTTTTGAAACTTCGACTAAAGGAGGAAGGCAACACTGCTCACACTTCACTCGAGACAATGACATTCCTACAGAAAAATATATGAACTGGTGTTTTCAATTTTTGTCCACTTTCCAGAGATTGTTAAGCATAAATATGCGTCTCTGGCAGTGTCCGTTACCGTTATTGAGAAAGTCTGTTATTGGGAAGTTGTTTCACTTTAAGAGGAAATGTTATTTTGCTGGGGAGATTTAAACGGTCCGCTATTTTTGCTATTCAGAGGTTTCCCTTAGGGTTTCGCTATATTAATATTTTACTCAAAGCTTATGAAGGAAATATTCTCTCAATTTTTAAGTGAAGTAAATTTTGTATCGGCCCTATAATCTATATACAATAATTTTGTTAAAAATGCTACTATTCAAAACAACCATCATTAATGTTAGGGTCCATTTATATGGCACATTTATTCATGGAATGTAATTAACTAAAATTTCCTTTGCTTGCCGAGACTGATAATAATCATTTTTAAAAATCTATTTGGTAAACAAGCAAACTTACTTTCATGTAATATATATTATGGTTAAAGTTATGTGTTTCCACCATAAAATTTTAATACCAGTATATAAGGTAAACATGTGAACAAGTATGAGAAAGCATGCTTCCGAGTGTATTAGCTTGTTAGGGAAGGTGTGCAAGAGGGGGATAAGGTGTGGAAGATGGTAAAAGTGTGCAAGAGGTAAAGGATATGCAAAAGCGGAATTTTTTTAAGAGGGGAAAGGTGGGGGAAGTAGAGCAAAGGTGGGGGAAGTAGAGCAAAGGTGGGGGAAGTAGAACAAAGGTGGGGGAATTAGAGCAAATAAGGAGAAAAGGTGAGGGAAGTAGAGTAAATAATGAGGAAAGGTGAGGGAAGTAGAGTAAATAAGGAGGAAAGGTGAGGGAAGTAGAGTAAATAAGGAGGAAAGGTGGAGGAAGTAGAGCAAATAAGAGGGAACGGTGGGAGAATTAGCACAAGTCAGGGGGAAAGGTGGTAGAAGGAGAACAATAAAGGTGGGAGGAGAGCAAGTAGAGGGGAAAGGTGGTAGGAGAACAAGTAAGGGGGGGAAGGTGGGTGAAGGAGAACCAATATGGTGAAAAGTGGGGGAAGGAGAGCAAGTAAGTAGGGTAAGGACAGCAAATAAATGGAAAATTAGGGTAAGAAGAGCAAGGGGGAAAAGTAGGGGAAGGAGAGCAGGGGGAAGTAGGAGAAGGAGAGCATGTACCGAGGAAAAGTAGGGGAAGGAGATGAAGTTGGGGGGGAAGTAGGAGAAGGAGAGCATGCACTGAGGAAAAGTAGGGGAAGGAGATGAAGTTGGGGGGGAAGAGGGGGACGGAGAGCAAGTAAGGGGGGAAGAGGGGGACGGAGAGCAAGTAAGGGGAAAGAAGAGCGAATAAATGGGAAAGTAGGAGAAGGAGAGCAAGTAAGAAGGGGAAGGTGGGAAGGAGTGCACATAAGGGGGAAAGGTGGAGAAGAAGTGCAAGGGGGAAAGGTGGGGGAAGGAGAGCAAGTAAGAGGGGGAGGGGGAAGGAGTGCACATGAGGGGAAAAGGTGGAGAAGAAGTGCAAGGGAAAAAGGTGGGGGAAGAGGAGTAAGGGGAAAGGTGGGGAAGAAGTGTAAGGGGAAAAGGTGGGGGAAGAGGAGTAAGGGGGAAAGTGGGAGAAGGAGAACAATTAGAGGGAAGGTGGGAGAAGGAGAACAATTAGGGGGAAAGGTGGGAGAAGGAGAACAATTAGGGGGAAAGGTGGGAGACGGAGAACAATTAGGGGGAAAGGTGGGAGAAGGAGAACAATTAGGGATAAAGGTGGGAGAAGGAGAACAATTAGGGGGAAAGATGGGAGGAGGAGAACAATTAGGGGGAAAGATGGGAGAAGGAGAACAATTTGGGGGAAAGGTGGGAG
The DNA here is from genome assembly GCA_033556935.1 of Timema podura. Lineage (NCBI taxonomy): Eukaryota > Metazoa > Arthropoda > Insecta > Phasmatodea > Timematidae > Timema > Timema podura. The sequence continues at coordinate 14,616,699 of JAVRXN010000010.1, forward strand.
TAGGAGAACAATTTGGGGGAAAGGTGGGAGTAGGAGAACAATTTGGGGGAAAGGTGGGAGAAGGAGAACAATTTGGGGGAAAGGTGGGAGAAGGAGAACAATTAGGGGGAAAGGTGGGAGAAGGAGAACAATTAGGGGGAAAGATGGGAGGAGGAGAACAATTAGGGGGAAAGATGGGAGGAGGAGAACAATTAGGGGGAAAGGTGGGAGTAGGAGAACAATTTGGGGGAAAGGTGGGAGTAGGAGAACAATTTGGGGGAAAGGTGGGAGTAGGAGAACAATTTGGGGGAAAGGTGGGAGGAGGAGAACAATTTGGGGGAAAGGTGGGAGAAGGAGAACAATTAGGGGGAAAGGTGGGAGGAGAACAATTTGGGGGAAAGGTGGGAGAAGGAGAACAATTTGGGGGAAAGGTGGTAGAAAGAGAGAAAGGGGGAAAGGTGGTAGAAGGAGAGCAAGGGGGAAAGGTGGTAGAAGGAGAGCAAGGGGGAAAGGTGTGGGAAAGAGGTAAAGTAAGGGAAGGTGAGTGGTGTATGAAATAAAGAGGTGTGGGGGTAGTTCTATTTCAAGTGTTCCAATGGAAAAACTGACACACTTATGATTTTGATGAAATTTGACATCATTTGTTACTCCTATAATGATAGTTAAAAATGTATAATGTTATAATTTCCCTTCATTAATTTTCGAGCAGCAGAGTTTCAAAATTTCAATTGAATACAATTACCGGTACTGTACCGTCACCAAAAAAATGCCATGACAGAGTGGCTCATCAAAATAAAAATAAAATCTTATTTGTGAGCACATCAGAATGAATTTTACTTATTAGCCTAAATGTTACTAGTTAATATTGTGTTGAATGTTGAAAATTATTGCAACAAATATTCATTAAAATACCCACACAACACAATTATGTTTTTGTTTATACTAGTATTTTATTCTTAAAGAATAAAGTGATAATATTTTTAAAAAATTCTGTGCTTTTTGTGAATGTTTCAAAACGACATTTGTCAGCAGATACCCATTACTTTAGGTACTTAATAATTTCCTTCTCTATTTTTTCACAAATGCTCTATCAAATATTCTGTTTTAGAACAAAATGTAACCCGCCTCGGTGGCGTAGTTGGCTAACGCGCCAGTCGTGTTGAGTCAGACCGCCGAGGATGGGGAGATTGAGGTTCGAATCTCGGTCGGGTGAACTGGGGGTGGTTTTTCCTAAATGGTTTTCCACTCTCCTTCCACGCAAATGCGGGTTCACTTCCTCTAAATTCAACCTTCCTAATTCCTAATCCATTAGTGAAATTAGTACTTAAGCGTATAACCCGAACGGGTAGTATGACGCGGTGCTAAAAAAAAAAAAGTAAACTCATGGAGGTGACATTTTGATCGTAGGACATCATACATTATTTAAATAAGAGTATTTGTAGTCATATGTGCCATCATTTAATATTAGTTGTTTGTAAAATGTTCCACTAATCACTAATTTAACAATTTGATGTGCTGCACTAACCTCAAAAAAATGTGTTCCAGTTCCAACAGCTAAAATGTAGCTTTTAGGTTGAAAGTCTGTAAATTTTGAAAATCCTATTTTGTGTGCAATTGTTAAATTAAGATTGTTTGGATATGTACACAATATCTCTCATCCTTTTTTTTTTAACAGAAATGAAAACTTTTTTCTGGCAGAAGATAACTTATTTGATCAATATGGTAAAAGTTTTCTTCTTTTAGAATCAATAACTGATGCATTATACTTCACCATTCTTAGGAATCTGTGTGGATAAAATCCCTTTTATATGACTTTTTTACACTTTCCTTACGAATTTTTTTGTAGTATTTAAGATTGATTTCAACACTTTTTCATGAGAAGCTCTTTGTTAACAATGTCAAAATTTTAATTTTAGCACATGTAAATTTTACTTAGGAACTTTTTTTTAGATAAGCCAATATTTAGATTCTTGTTTGCCACTTTAATTACTGTGATTTTCAATGATATTCACTAGATTTCTTGATTTTGTCCAATTTACTTGTGTAGTACTATGGGAGTGTCAACATTTTGCCTATTTGCAATGGGGGACTCTTCAAGACTTGATAAAGACTTATTCAAATAATCTAGGTATCAAGTCTATGAGACCAAAATTATCACTTATACTACTAGGTTTGGTGTATTGGTTTGCTTATTGTCAGCTTGCACCATTTTAGATTTTTCCTGACACAGTGGTTTTCTACAAAAACCAATTTCATTTCACTTTGAATATCATTATGTACTGAACATGTTTAATCTCTAACATGTCAAACATTTAAAAAAGTGTTGTACCCTCCTTAAAAGGATTACAGTTCAATAAAAAATAAGAATAAATTCATTCAGTTTTTCTTTCATATTTCAGACTGATACTAACTCATAATCTTTACATTCGTTGTTAAAATAAAATACACACAATCATTGTCCCAAATGAATAATTATTTTTACATATAAGGCCATAGCATAAAAAACTTAATTGTAATTAGACTGCTAATACATATTGATGTATACATTATTTTTTTTAGCATTTTGTCTTACTTACCATTCAGGTTGTATGCCAGGGACGTAGCCAAGGAGGGCACTGGGGGGGACCTGGCCCCTCCCGTAGTTTAGGTCCTTTATATGTAATTAAATATGTACTAACACTTAACTACCCACAGTAAAAATCAAACGTATTTACCTTAGTGTTGAAATGTTGGGGGGAGTTGGGGGAGTTGGGGGGGGGGTTGTGGCTGTGAGTTGTGAGTTGTGACATTCATAATGGGGGGGAGGGGACTTCACAGTGTCGCCAGTTAGTTCATTCGCCCTTCAGCAATCGGCTAGTATAATAGTGCTGGTTTGTTTTCTCTGCCTAATTAGATATTTTAAATAGCTCAGTGAATTACTTTGTACAGTAGTGTGTTGCTTTATGTTTAGTTTAGATCTATGATAAACTAAGAGTAGCAGTGAACCGTGAGTTTTATTTATGGTGCATGAACATAATTAAGATGAACAAGGCTCGAAAAAGGACCAATACACTCGATAAATTCTTAGTTAAAATGCCAAAGCTAAGTTGTATCTGATAATATGTAAGAATCGTCTGACATACAATAAAATATAAGAAAATATAACTATAAAACTATTAAACCAAACAAATTAAGCAGCATGAGAAATAATGATAAGCATTTCAGACGATTTTCAACAATACAGCAGTGTGTATATATATATATATATATGAATTGTATACTGTCGTTTCCTGGTGTTCTGACAATGACCCTGTCTTACTTTATGTGTTTCTGAGTAGTAGTACTGAATATAGTTATACATATTTTTTACTGTCAATGGTTTCCACTCCTTATTCATGATTTTGGTATTATTGTTGTATTCACTGTGTATTTTAAGAATTTTAATTTGAATATTTCTTAATTTATTTAAATATAAATCACTCGTCTTTCCCTAGGAAGTAATACCATATCCTAGATGTGATTAGATTAGCACATGATACATTATTTTTTGAATATCAAATGTAACATTTTGTTTTGACAATTTTGAAATCCCCCCCCCCCCCTTTTTAGTGATTTCAAATAATGTATTTAAGAATTATTTTTGTATTTGGAGTTATTCCACTGCATTCCTAGCAAATGTCAATGTTCTACCTCATCTAGAGAGATTTGTATGGTTATAGCTCCCACCCCTCAATTTCCCTCTTGAAAATTCCCATATTTATACTTTTCTGACTTATGGGTATCCATCTATCTGATTTCCTCTCTACATGTATGTAAATATTTCGATTTTCTACTATACAGGAAGAGTTTGGTTTTATTCGTTTTGGGGGAAATCTTACTCTCCCAATTTTCAAATACTTATCCATGATTATTTTTTTTTTTTAAGGTATTGGGAGTGGTTCTTAAACCTTCCTGACAAATATAGCCTATATCTTCTATGTATACAATCTAAGCAATGACCTTTTATATCTAATGTATACTTTATAACATGCGGTAGTTTGATATGCATTGTTTGTATTATTTTTTTTAATGTTAATTATTAATTTATTATCATGAATCCAGTTTTGTATCCTGTTAAAATCTTCCTGCAACATTTGTTTAGCTATACTATATTTTTGAACACCGCATACAGCATTGAGTTACTAGCATATATAAATATACCACATTTCTGTATAAGGTTTTTGCCCAAGAATAGAGCCTTGTGGTACTTCGATATTTATAGCCAATTCTTCCCTTTCTATATTATTTATTTTAACTGTTATTTTCCTATTTATTAGGTTATTTTTAAACCATTCATAAATATTACCTCTGATACCAATTTTATAAACTGATTCTAGTAAAATATCTTTATCTAACGTATCAAACACTTTCGACATGTCCATAAATGCAATAGCTAGGCACCTATGTGTTTGTTTGCATTTAATTTTTCCAGCATTTCTCCAGTAAAAGTGTGGAAAAGTATTTTCATACCTTTTTTTTTTTTTTTTTGGGAATTCGTATTTTTTTGGTCAATTATTCTATAATTGTCTAAATAATTTATTAAGTAGTTGGCAACATATATTTACATTATCTTGTCTAAAACAAGTAGAATTTCTATAATCTAAGTGCTTCCTTTTCGATAAATTGGTCTAATAATTGCAGTTTTAAGTTTTTGCAAAATTACACACTGTTGTATTCTTAAATTATTTAGTTTTGTTATCAAAGGGGTAGTTTGACTGTTGATCATTTCCAAGTCTTGATTCTTATCATATCTATTCCCTGACTTTTATTTACATCTAATTTTTCAATATGTATTATATTTTGGAACTTGTAGCCCTAGGTATATAAACAGTACTTTGAATTTGATAGTCGTTTCAATTATTCGTTTTGTCTAGTTGCATATTGCAAGTATGTTGTAGTTATTTTACTTGGTTTTTGAATATTTTACAAAATTGTTTTGCAATATTTTCTATTTTGTCAATTTTGGCTGAATGTGTATTTATTATTTCATCAACTGTCATTTATTTTTTCTACCAAAATTTCATTTATTTTATACCATATTTTCATAATATTACTCACTTTATTAATTCAGTTTGGTAATATAGGCCTAATTTTTTTCCAAAAAATTATTTTATTGGCAAAGTTTATTTTTCTTTGGTAGGTACTATATTTTATAGGCATCAGAAGATGGGCAACTTTTTTCCTTTCTAAATAATTTATCTCTGTGGTGTATTTCTCCAACCAAACCTGGTGTCATCCATTTCTTTCATATACATTTTCCAACAGGATTATATTTGTTTATGGAGTTTCTCATAAATGCTGTTAAATATCTCAGCAATGTTTGCATATAATGATTCCACATTTTCTTGATTTAGTAAATCATCCTAATTAACATTCTCAAGTTTAATTTTAGCTAAATTCTCATCAAGTTTATCCAATAAAATATAACTATTATTAGTGTTACTTGAAAATCATTATTTTGGTTAGATTCAATTTCTAATGCTACCACATAGTGATCAGTAATTTTAGTCTTTATTATAGTGCTTGTTATTTGTCTAGTTGTTCTAACACAATTTAACCACCCTAATTACTTTCAAATATTTCTTCCCTTGTAACTTTATTAGTGGTACACTAGCCTATAAAACATGAAATGCAAGCATATTATTATAACTTTATATTGTGATGTAATTTGCATATAATATGTTTAAATTTATATCACCTACCAAAACTATTTGTTCGTTTTGTGGAACTAATTTAATTATGTCACTAAAATTTTGAATAAAAGTGTACTTATTCCACTATGGTGATCGGTAGATACCTAATATATTAATTTTGGAGCTATCACTTATGTTGATTTTAATTGATTTATATTCGCAGAGTATTTTTTTATCTGCTAATGTGGTTGTTTCAAGGCTATCTTTATAGTATATAATATGGGCCAGCACCAATAATATTATATTGAATAATCGGCATATCATATGATTTTATTTCTGAAAGCATTATATTGCTTATTTTATCAATAACATTCCCCAGTAAAGGGATCATTATGCAAATTCTGAGTCATACAATCATTTAGATAATTGATTGAAAAAATATAATAAAATTAACTGACTTAAATAATGTATTTGTTGAAACAACATTTCATCGTGAACTGATTCCATCCTGTGGCCAGGTCTGTTTAGTAAAATGCTTCCATCTCCCTCTGTCCTTCCACTATTCTTCCTCTTGTACTCTACTCCTCTCACTTGCACACTAGCTGCTATCTGTTCCTCCCATCACTTCCATGGTCTTCATTTAATCTTCTTGGAATCCTCTCTCCTTCAATCCTCATTACATGCCCATACCATCTCAACCTTGCTTCAACTATCTCATGTACCCCAACTCTAGACCTAACATAGTCTTTCCTAATCCTATCTCTTCTGGTGACAACTAGCATGCTCCTCAAAAACTTTATTCTCATGGCCTCCACTCTCCTTGTTTCTCTTTTATCCAAAGTACAAGTTTACACTGCATACATAGGCTAACTATGGGTATGAAGTTTGCTCTATACAGCACTTCATTACACTACAGTGGAACTTCTCTTCTCCATTGTAGGTATTTTAAATACCTATTGAAAACTCCCTGCTGTCATCTCACTATATTTTAAATAATATATATTAATAAAATATAAATATAAAAGTTGCAAAATAAAAATTATTTTCTGCCCTCACCTAGAGGGGGTAGATGGCTAGTTTGTATTGGTTTATCAAGTGTGGTAGTCAAGCAAACCAGACTGATGAATAAATGTAAAGGGATAAGAAATTAAAAGGAATTTATTTTTTTAAATAGAGCCCTACTATTTACTCCATTCAAGATGCTAAACTATCTGCAAACAATATACACATATATTTCTAAATTATAAAAAGAATTTGAAACTTTAATATAATACATGAATTATCATAGAGCCTTCTGATAATTTTACCATCACCACATGTTTCACAAGTCTTACCTGAATCATAAGACCAATTACAAAAATCATTGCCACACATGAAACAATATCTGCATGATTTTGGATGAAAAATTCATGGCTTAAAATTTGAGGGTTTTATTTGAAGATTTCCTACCCTTTAATGCCATGATTCGATTATTTACTTAAAATTGACACATGTGTGTGAGATAGAGATCAAAGCGGTTACCATACGGTACACCACATACGTCACAGATCAAGTTAACACGAAAGATCTGTTAAGTATGTGTTAAAATGTTTGTATGATGTTTTCCGCATTTGTGCTGCTATCTAGACAAATATGTGAGCACTTTTGTTGTATTAAATAGCGGTCTCGGTGGCTCAGTAGGTATTTTATATGGATAGTATTACTACTACTATTTTTATTTATCATTTTTATACTATTAGTTGCTGTGCTAATCCATTTCCCCTGAACAATTTTTATTTTTAAATAATTTAAGGCCAAATGTAATGAAATAAATGTTAAACATAAATATTGGTTTTCTCCAAAGATTCACTTATTATTTCCATTTGGTTGAAAATTAAGTTTTTTAATAAAATCTGTTCAAGTGATAATGGTTGGCACAAATAATATTTTTCTTTAACTATTTCTAGAAACTCTAAAATCAACACATCAAGTTTAAATGAATGTTTAAGAAAATATAAATAAAAATAAGTTTAGAATAATCTTTATTTATTTATAAATTGAAACTTAAACATTTTTTCCACAAAGTACACAATGATATTATGCAGATTACAAACAAGTGTACATATCTTAATATAAAAAAAATCCCATTTACAATCACTATCTATGTTTATTTATTTGGCATTAACAGAATATTAACACGCTGAAAAAAACCTTTTTGTTCAGTTAATGAAGTAATAAAACAACTGTTAACAATTTTGTTTTGTTTGATTAGCAATAGAACAGTGGTTTCCAAACCCACTCACGTGTTTCAGGGCTGGGGAGGTAGGGGTTGAAATGTCTGATGTGTTAACTTTTTTAAAGAGGTTACAATGGCTTTTAAGAAGGTGCAAACTTCAAAGAGAAATGTAAGTATTTACAATTATAAAACCTAATTTACTGCAGTTAAAACAAGTAGGCTATCGGTAGATGAGCAGGCTTTATTGTATGCTCATTTGGTTCGCCGGTGATGAGGTCAGGATTCAAATTCCAGCCTGGTAAACTAGCTGTAAATTTTCTTAAGCATTTTCAACCTCCTTCACCATGCAAATAAGGGTGCATTCCCCTAAATTATACCTATCCCGCCAATGTAATTAAATGGGGAAAGCCTTGAAGGGTAGAAGACAGTGAAAAAATCAATAAAAAAAGTGAATTTGAACACTCGTATCAAGGAGTCACAAGGATATCATTGACAAAACATGAAGTAAAACCTTGCAAAAAATTTGGAAACCAATAAAAAAAGTATCAATCCTTTAATCTTCAAGTACAAATGAGTTGGACGTCAATTTTTGAGGATTGTTTGGGCTAATTTTATAGAATTATAGAAGTTTTTTTGTTCTTGCCAAAAAAAATTTCCAGTGGATTTAACTACTTTCGCAAATGGGTGACTCAATTATAAAATGTTATCAATTCTATTTGATGAACAATAATAAATTATCCTACAAATACCATGAAAAACATTTAAACTAGAGATGGGCCAATCTACACATTGTGATAATAATTAGATTTATTAGCTTAAGCCAAAATATGTTAGCCTTTTTGTAATAAAGCATTTTAGAACAATAATTAGTGTCTAAATTTATATAAATATGAGCAGTAAAAAAGTATACAATATTTAAAGTGGATCTCTTACAACACTATTATTTTTCCATTAGTTTATTTATTAATGTATTTACTAATACTATGATAAGGCTATGCAATAAATGTGATTTAGGTGACTTTTCAGCCAGGTATGGTCATATACAATAGACAAAGTATCTCGCCAAGTTGAAAATAAAAGTTGTGACCATATTTTTCGAGGCCTGATAAAAAAATAACATTACTTTTATTGGGAAGTGGATAAGTTTTAGTCTTTGGGAATGATTTTATTTATACCTCCAATGGAGCACCCAGGGGGAATAATCTGAAAGAAATGAGGCAGTGTCATCCCCCCCTCCCCACCCTTTCCACAAATAGTTTTAGTAAAAACTTATCAAGTTGGACTATAAAACCAAGAACTGAAGATGTGAAGAATGGATTTAATCTAATTTTTTTTAGTCTAGTAGGCAACTAATTTTCAAAGATTTACCAAGTGAAGACCACTTCAAATATCTTCTAAGGGCATCTATATTTAAGATCATTTTTAAGGCATGCCCCCCTCACCCCCTTCCCCCCCCCCCCCAGCATTCATCAAAATGTTTCAACTCTTTATAGGAGATGGCCCTCGGAATCCTCTTTGGATTGGAGGGCAAAACTCTTAGAAAAACTTTATTTTGCTAAGTACCCCTTCCAACCATTCTGCACCAAAATTAAATTTAATTCTGGCTACAGCCTTTATTATTAGTGCCCCCCTTACCCCCTTCAAAGTAAATGTTTGTGTGCGCTACTGCATACCTCTAATCCTAATCACAAAAATAATCATTACAATAGCAATGGGGATAAAACTATATAGGTATCTAAAGTAAAGTATGTATTGATAATATACTACTTAGAAAATTTAACTTCAAGCATATTTTAAAATAAAATAAATCTTAACAAAGTAACTAGATCTGGTGCATGGTTATACTTCCAATGAGTGGTAGTTTATGATTGCATAGAGTAAAAAGAAAAAAATACACTAAAGTTATTATCGTAATATGAGGCTACTAAATTTCTGTTTTAGAACTGTCAAAACATTATGGTAAAATCTAGATACTCTTTAAAGTATTAAGGATTCTAACATGAGACATATTTTGTCATCATAGGACATAGCCTAGCAGGTGACTAGGCTATCAATATAAGCTATAAGTATTAAACTGACTATTTACAACACATATTTACACTGCAAGAAAGAGTTTATTTGGTTAGTTTTGAGAGCTTGTTATCCTAAACACATCACTTATATCTTTCCAGTGGTGTCACTAGGTTTAGTGTCACCCAGTGCAGTAACTCATGGTGTCACCTTCATGGACCTAATCTCATTCTAGGTCATACATAATTCTTAATAATGTTTTTATACTAATGTTACTCATTTATCGTAATTCCTGTATATTTCTGAATGTAATGGCAATAGTAGTGAAATAAAAAACTTTCAAAACAAAAATAACAATATTATACGCAAAGCCAAAAAGTATTTACATTTATATAGTTTCATGAGGATAACTCAAAATTGGATAAGCAAACAATAGAATATAGAGTAAAAACTTTTAAGAACTACTTCAAAACTATATTAATTTTAGCATTTTATCTTTAACAGCTTCGGTGGCCACATGATTTAAGGCATCACTCTCACATTATACTAGACTGTAGATATGGGGAGATCGAGGTTCAATTCCTGTCAGGTGTACTGATGGTGGTTTTTACTAATTGGTTTTCCACTCTCACTCCATGCAAATGCGAGTGAATTTCCTCTAAATTCAACATTCCTCATCCCTAACACATTAGGGTAATTAGTTCATATGCATATAACTTTTAACAGGTACAAAGATGAAGCACTAAAAAAAACACATAAAACTTTACAGTTACATGAGAATGAGATACATTATTGGTTTATGTTTGCAAAATCAATAAGACCCAAATAATGTAGAAATTGTAGACAAAATCACCTACTATAAAACACCAGCAGCAATGAAAACAACAGTGCGTGGTGACAAAGCGACGTAATTCGAAGCATCATTGTAATTGGGTAATAATGACATCTGTAATCGGCGTGCATGCTCATTAGAATGCCAAAAAGTAAATTAGTATAGCTTTGTAAGCATATTGACACATGTACATATACAGTACATATAAGCTGGGCTTACAAAAAATGTTTTTGTGGTTATAACTAACCACAGAGATATTTTTGAAAAAATTATACATATCTGCTCAAACACTGCAAACAAATTTTGTACAGTCATTTTGGTGTCTCCCGGTGGGGTCTGCACCCCACTAGTGATGCCACTGTGTCTTTTCAATCCATTGAATGCTGTGCATGTTAATTATTTATTGGTTAGTATTTTAATCTTTCTAAGAGACTTGCTTTTGAGTGGCCCAGCTAGCCCCCTATTTTTTTTTTACACCACCAAGGTATAGACATTTTGCAAATACTTTCAATAAATCTCTTCTGACCTGGGTGCTTGGTGTTCTGGACAGCTTTCCCCAATCCAATCAAAACTGACACCTTTTCTTATGGCAGATGCAACACGCTGCTTTACTCCATCCAGGTGAGCTACATTATCCGGCGTATCTTCCAAGATCCTCACTTTGTTGCTGCTGGGTTAACTTGTGTCTTTTGTAATTTTAAAGAGTCAACATCTTTGAGTGTGTTGTTCCAAAATTGGAGGTGAAGGTTCTCTCTTTTCTCAACTGGCACTTCAACCCTAAAGCACCAACCAAAAAAGACAAGTTAGTAAATTGACAAAATAAAAATTTATCAAAATCTTATGATTTAAATTTTGTTTTAATGCCTAGCTTAGACCAGGGTTAATTTTTTTTTTTGCACAGTAATTTTTACCCCTTCCCCTCTCTAATTATATCAAGATAGTTTCTTGAAGTTCATGTAATATGTTTTGTGTTGGTTATCCAAAATTATTCCTATTCCTATTAGCTCAAAAAAAAATCTAAGTTTTTTATTTTTAAATTTATAAAAAATATTGAGTTATGTAGAACTTTTTTCTATAGTTTTGACCTCCAGCGTTATTTAATGAGTTAATCCTAGGGGTGTAATGAAGTGGGTAGCACTGGAGTAAATGTATCTGCATTCACATAAAAGATGTAAAAACAGTAAAAATTTTGGTTCACCTAAGAGATATTCAAATCCTAGTGTACAGGTCAAATCAAATATTAAGTTATTCTTTTTCAAATTTAACACAAATTGAGTATAACATTTTTGAGAATGTTTATTTCAAACTTAAAACAACATTTGTTTTTGAAAAAAATCATAATAAATACCTGGAGTTAAAGATGTACCATTAAAGCTGTCAAAATCTCATCCATCAGGCCAGCAAACCTTGTTGTTCCGAGGGCACTGCCTGGCACGGCTCCTGTCAATCAAGTATATAAATTAATAATGTAGTTGATGTACAACTATTAAGCAAATGAAGGAAATATAAAGAAAAGGAGGCCTATGTTTGATATAGGATTGGCTCAAGTTAGTATTACAATGTCTATATAGTATAGATTCTGAATAGAGTTAAGATGCTGAGCAGTTAATTTGAGGGCGGGGGTTCAAAAAGAATGAAAATTGTTTTTCTCAAATTTCCACAACTCCTTAAAACACTACAGTATTTTGGAGAAATAGAGTACACATATTACCTAAATATTTTCAGAACTAATTAGTTAATAATTTTATTTGGGGTGTTTTAAAATCGCCTTAGTATTCTAACCACTTATTTAATTACTAGCTTGAAGTCAATAAGCTAAGAAGATGTGTGGTTTTAATTGCACTCATACTCAAACTATAACAGTTAATAACAGGCTAGTTGATCAAAACTTGTGAATGTGAGGAATGCCAGGCCTCCACCGTGGTTCGGATACCACGTTAAACTGTAGGTCCTCCATTTCATCTCACAATCACCCTATCATTACACATTAGCGTAAGTGCGTATAACCCGAACGGGTAGTAAGACGCGGTGCTAATAATAATAATAATAATAATAATAATAATAATAATAATAATAATAATAATAATAATAATGACGACGACGACGACAACGATAACAACCACAACAACAACCACCACCACAACACACCAACAATCATAACAACACCAACAATAACAACAATAACAACAACAATAACAACAACAATAACAATAATATAAAAATAATAATAAAACAACAACAACAGGCTAGTTAGTTTTCATTTTAGAGTGTTTGTTTTTGCCTCTTACTAGGTCAATTTCCAATAACTAATATAATATGGTTTTCCTGATCATTTTGTATTACAAATGATTTTAAACGCCATCTATCAGCAGGGAATGAAAACGAATACAACGTTTTAATATCCATTCTCGCTTCTTTTCACTAAACATTTCCAACACAACAAAAAAACACTACAACAAAAGCAGTACTGGAATTGTTAAAATACTTTATCACAGATAATAGATGACACATCACAGATCACATTACTCTTGCAGACGACAAATTAAACAGTTGCCAGTCAAACTCAGCATGACGGCGTGTCAAGGGTAACTTGCCATCACCCTTGGTCTCAAGGGCTTGTGAGGGGTGCATCAGCACACTTCGTGACCATTCGGACGGTTCTACACTTGATCACGCAATTGCCAATGCAACTATCAAGTGAACGTCAAGGGTCGATGGCGCGTGAAGTAGACTATTCGGATAAAGCCTTAGTGTTTGTTAGTATGTAGTATTTTGAAGCAAAATATTTAAGAATTTCAGAATTTAATGAAAAATATGTTATTTATACCCAAGAGATTATGTTTTGTTCATTTGGGATGATGATGATGATGATAATAATAATAATAATTAATAATTAATAATTAATAAATGTTAACTGTTAAGGTATAATATATTAAAATAGTTTTGATGTCGTATTCAAATTTAGGTTCTTCTGTGAACTAGGCGGATTTTCTTAGTTTTTGTAACTTAACTATATAGATTAATTTTACAATTTTATTTTTCTATTATTTTAAATTTGATTTCTTGTGTGTATGGACTTAAAAATATTTTAAAATGTAAATAGAAAAAAATTAAATTCCAGCATACTATTGTACTGGTAGACTATTTAATGAGCAAGGATTCACAAGGTAAACATGATTAATTATTAATAGTATCATACTCGGCAGTTAAAAAATGTAATTAATATAAATAATATTACCTCAATTTGTCTCCTGTTGGAAATCGGAAAAATGTCAAGCCAGGATTTATCATGGAAGATCCGTAGCATCCTGTCACAGAGCAAGTTTGGACTACTGCCATTGTTTTTATCTGAACGTAATTAAAACTAACAGGTGAGCATATATACGCTAATTATAAATTACACTGTCAATGCAAGTCGAAATATAAATATTCAAATACAAAAAAACAAAGCATATAATATACCATTGAAAATTAACACTAATTACGAAATATATACTAAGGGGAAAACATTCTTGAAAATGATACAAATGAATTTGATATTGCGAAAGAAGTCGAGAGGAACATGCCAATCTATATATATAACAAAAATATTTAGTTTAACTAATGAAGAACAGAAAAATGTTTACATCAACACAACGAAAAATCTTGGATTTAAAATGGAGTCAAATACTGGTAATGTGTTTGGTGGGTTTAAAACAATTTAAAAAATCACTTGATGAAGAAAAATAAATAGTATTTAATAAATATTAAAATGTATGTTAAATATAAATACATTTTCAATACAGTGAAAAATAGAAATAAAGTGATTTTAATTAAAATTAATGAAAAAGAGTCAAATATATTTCGACTGGTGCGAGCTCTAGACAAATATGTGAGCACTAAATGAAAACGAGATGAAAGGGGGGGGGGGAGAGAAGAAACAACATACAAAATATTACTATCCCAGTGTCAACCCCGTGCATTGATCTCTATAGTATAACTGGATGGACATACACTTGCACATTCCAAGGACAAAAGCGTGACGCTCAAGCGTATCGTCTGCTACACTGAGGGGGGAAAGATTTAACGGTTTCTTTAAATGTTTTTATGCGAAAACATGTCTCTGATGAATAAAAGTGTTATTGTTTGAAAATAGTGAAGTATTATACCAAACTTTCCTGAAGAAACATTTACATTAAAGGATATACAATCCAGTTTTACAGGTAATACTGTACAAATACGAATAAAACCTTAGATATTTCAATTTTTATGTAGTTATCATCAATGTTGTTTACAGTCTTCCACGACAACACTTATATTTAAAGTTGGCTATTAGCGTGTATATTGGTTTCAGAAACCATATTTTATTGAAAGTTCGATAAATATAATGAACAAGGTATCTTAAAAATTGATTACATTTGTTTGAATGACAAACTTTGAATAGTTGCCATGCATTCAAACTATCATTTAGGTTATAGGCTTGTGGAAAGTATTATTATAATAATACCTGTTTTTTTAAGTTGGCTCATATATTTCAGAAACCATATTATGTTGACATTTCGATAACTATAATGAAACAAGCTAGCTAAAAACTGTATTACATTTGTTTGAATGACACACTTTGTGTAGAAGTCTTACGTTCAAATGATAATTTAGGTTATTGTCTTGTAGGAAGTACAGTATCTTATAAACCCGGATTTTAGTAATAATTCCAGTCTGTAAGGCTTTATTTCGTACCAGAATACTATCATATATATATAATATTTTGGTAGGATGAACGGCAATTTAGAACAGAAGTAGAAATTTCCTTCTGGAAGGTCTTTTATCCTAACTAGACACAAATATAGGGTAGGATTCTGGTACGAGATAAAGCCTTAAAAGTAAGCTTCCTTCAAAAATCATCGTACATATTAGGCTACATCAACTTATTTAAAGAAAAAACTAACCTGTTTTGAACTTTAATATGCTCTTCAAAGCTTTAACTAACATGTTTATTTAATTTAACCACTCTCACATTGATGTATCTCATATAATCAATCAAATTAATGAACGATGTCAAAATGCCACATTGCCTTTTATGGGTGAAAGAGAGAAAGAGATACCCGAAAGTTTCCTTCTCTCTTACCCAATGGTATGCAGACGACAGCTCGAAAATTTCAGCCACAGATGTCCATCCAGTTATAGTATAGAGATCAATGACCCCGTGACATACGTTGTCTCTGCCAAAGATAAAAACTACCAACGGCGATGTTAGAAAGTTTCCAAGGCACAGTTTTTTCTAGCGGTTGGATTTATTACTAAATGAAGAGGGGCTTATCATCGGAAATTACTGAACTAGTTTTTATGCCCCTTGCAAAGTCCTGGATATAGACGTTTGACCGATACTGGTATGAAGTAAGGCCTTCCAGAACCAGTTTCTTAACCAAATCAGGGCATAGTAATACTTCCTACAAGCCTATAATATAAATGATCGTTTGAACATAATATTATTACACAATGTGTATCATTCAAACTAATATAATCAATCTGTTAGCTACCTCATTTCATTATATTTATCTATCTTTCATAGTAATCTGTTTTATTTATCTTAATCATAAACCAATATACAAGCTAATGGCCAACTTTAATTATATGGTAGCCTTAATATAATGTAAAAAAAAGTGTGTGATAGCTACATATTTTAATACATAACAGATTTTACTCGTATTTATACATGTTTAACTGTGAAACTGAATTGTATAATAATATGCTTTAATATAAATGTTTTTCACCCAAATGCGATATAATACCTCACTTAGTGACGAGAAAGGTTTTTTTCATTGTTTCTGAGCGAAAGCATGTGTATGGTGAATAAAAGTGTTATTGTTTGAAAAATAGTGAGGTTTTGAACCACACTTGGACTCGGAAACATTGACATTAAAGGTTATAATTCAGTTTTACACGTAATATTGCACAGATACGATAAAAATCTTTAATATATTTAAATACAGTATATTGCATTCAGACAAGACTACAATATATTTAATAAAAGTTTGATAACTATAATGAACCAAGGTAGCTAAAAACTCTATTACCTTTGTTCGAACAACATACTTTGTGTAGAAGTATTGTTCAAACAATTATTTAGATTACCTATATGGTTGTAGAAAGTATAACTGTAGTACAATGTATTGAAAGTAGGCAATTTGCTTCTAAATTGTTTCAGAATACATAATATATTGAAAGTTCGATAATTATAATGAAAAACTTAATTAGATTTTGTTCGAATGACAAACTTTGTATAGAAGTGGAATGTTCAGTGATTGGACCTTAACTTTTAGTACCTTGAGGAGTGCTGTGATACCTGTAATCCATGACATGGTAAAACAGATGTTGGATTATCATTGTGTTTGTGAGGAGTGAACTGGGAAGTTGTGATGTTTAAATCTAATTATGTATTGATGTCATGTTAATTAAATAGTATAGCAGCTATGCTAAAATAACCTATAAAACTAAACTAATTTAGTAACATTGCATTGGTGACGAGGATGGGATTCAAGTAACTTAGTTCGGCAATATCAATGTCGGCCATGGCTGGTTATATTGGGCATCTTAGGGAATTTAACCCCACTGAGGACAACTGGAATATTTTTAAGAGGAAGTTGGCGAATTTTACTAAGCTTAATGAATTGGAAGCTAAAGAGTGTGAAACACTACTGAGTCATCTAAATCAGGTTGCTTTTAAGTTGTTATTAGATTTATGTGTGCCCGATACTCCTGAAACTAAAAGGTATGTGGATTTGATAGCTTTGCTAAATGCACATTATTCACCTGTGGTTTCGGTTTTTAAGGAAAAATCTGAATTTTATAATGCATGTTGTGGATTTAATGAATCAGTAGCAGACTGGGCTGCTAGAGTTCAGCATCTGGCTTCCAGTTGCATGTTTGGAACACACCTAGATTTTGCTCTTCTTGACAAATTTGTGATGGGTATACAAGACAAGAAAGTCAAAGAACGCTTATTTACCGAGGACCCGATCAAGTTAATCATTAGCAGAGCTAGGGAGATAGCTCAGCAGGTGATTGCTACAAACAAATTTTTTGAAGATATAGATGTTAAAAGGGAACCTGAAATTTTCAAAATGGCCACTGGTCAACAGGGCAGGAATAATCGTCTTCCCAAACAGAATTTTGATTCCCGTTCTCTTTGTGCTGTTTGCGGCTACACAAATCACTCAACAGCGCAGTGCAGGTTTGGCAATTATATTTGTGCCATTTGTATATGTAGGGGGCATTTAAAAAGAATGTGTCCTTCAAAATTCAAGCGGGTTACCTCTAACTGTATGGAAACAGAGGAAGGGGAGGGAGGACAGGAAACATTTAGCTTTTTTTAACTTCAATCACTCTGATGCTGAGAGGTTACCATTCAGTATTGAGGTTACACTAAATGGTGTCCAAATGATTGGACAGCTAGACACAGGGGCTACCTGCAGTGCGATGTCAGAAAGGTTATACAAGAAACATTTTCAGGGTGTACGAATTATAAAGAAAAATGAGATAGTTAAATTCTACACTGAAGACCTGCAAATAATTCCGTTAGGCAGATGTTCACTTCCAGTTGTTTTCAAAGGGCAGGTAAAACAGATAGATTTCCATGTAATACCTAATGGGGGCCCTCTTATCTTAGGGAGAGACTTTGTCCCATAAGTTGAAGCCAGGGGCAGAACCAAAGTTTTTCAAACCAAGAAACATTCCATTTGCTTTAAAACCTAAAGTAGAGCTAGAGCTTTAAAGGCTTCAAGATGCAGGTGTTATATCTCCAATCAAATATAGTAAATGGGGAACACCAATAGTACCTCTAGTTAAGCCTGATGGCTCTGTCAGATTATGTGGTGACTATAAAGTAACACTTAACTCATACTTAGAAGTAGACAGGCATCCCCTACCTCATGTAAATGATATATTTTACTCAATGCAAGGTTCTACTACTTTTACCAAAATTGACCTCAAAAATGCCTTTCAACAGATGGAATTAACTGAGGACTCCAAAGAACTATTTACTATTAGTACCCATAAAGGTCTATTTTGTTATAATAGATGTCCTTTTGGTATTTCTCCAGCCCCTCAAGAGTTTCAGCATAACATGGAAACTGCTGTAGCAGGCATTGAAGGAGTAATGGTTTGACAAGATGACATTGTGGTAGGGGGCCATTATAATAGAGGAACATAATGAAAGGTTGAATATGGTACTGTCCAGGCTCAGGGAATGTGAATTGATTGCTAATATAACCAAGTGTATGTTTCAACAACCAGAAATAAAAATTTTAGGCCACATAGTGGGGAAAGATGGATTGAAATTAGACCAAAATCTGGTTAAACCAGTACTAGAGGCTGAAACACCAAAATCAGTTAGTGAATTAAAGTAATTTCTAGGTATGGTAGAATATTACAGGGAATTCTTGAAGGGGGCTTCTGTCATCTTAAATACTTTGTATGAACTGCTTAAAAAGGGAGTTCCATGGAAGTGGACCTGGGAATGTAATCATGCGTTTAATCAAATTAAAAGTGCACTCACCTTAGCCCCTGTTTTGGATCACTATAATCCGGATCTATAACTGATACTGTCCACTGATGCAAGTCCTAGAGGCATCTCAGCAGTACTTAGCCAAAAGACCAAGGAAGGGGTTATACGCCCTGTTGCATTTGCATCTAGAGTCTTGACACAAACAGAGAAGAACTACCCCCAGATCCACAAGGAGGCCTTGGCCCTGATTTATGGGGTACTTAAGTTTTCACAGTATCTTTATATGAGAAAGTTTATTTTGGAGACCGACCATAAACCACTCACTACAATTTTTGGCCCCAAGCGTGGAATTCCAATCTTGTCAGCAAATCGATTGCAAAACTTTGCAGCAATTTAGTCAAGTTTCAACTATGAGATCAGATATGTTCCTTCAAGGAAAAATTATGCTGATTATTTGTCTCGAAGCATCAGTAAGAATGATCCACCACAAGATCTTATATTGAACTTCGTTAACTATGCAGAAGACAGCGAATGTTTGAATAAAAAATTGGTTGCTTCAGAGAGTGTAAAAGATAAAATCTTGAGTAAAGTAATAAAGTTTATTCAAATAGGGTGGCCTAAATTGGTAGATAGGGAGCTTAAGTCATTTCAGTCAGTATCTAGTGAATTACATATAAATCAAGAATGCCTTTTCCGAGGACACAGAGTGGTAATTCCTTTAGCTCTACTAAATAAGGTTTTGGAAGAAATGCATAAGCCACATTTTGGAATAGTTAAAACCAAACTTATGGCTAAAAATTACTTTTGGTGGCCAGGACTTTGCAAAGAAATTGATAATTTGGTTTTATGCTGTGGTCCATGCCAGAAAGTACAAGGTTCCCCTGACAGGTGTGAGCTTATTCCATGGCCATGGCCAGAAAAGCCTTGGAGCCGTATACACTTGGAATTTTTGGGGTCCATAAATGGGAAAACCTATTTGATGATAATCGACGCTCACTCTAAGTGGCTAGAAATTTGCCAAATGTTGCCAGTAACTACAACAGCCACAATTCGAGCCCTGATGGTCTTATTTGCTCGATTTGGATTACCAGAACTTATGGTATCAGACAATGGTAGTCAACTCGTTCGTTCAAAAGAATATACTAATTTTTGTGACGTACATGGCATAAGATATCGCGGAGGTGCACCACATTTCCCACAAACCAATGGCCAAGCAGAAAATAGTGTTGGCCAGCTTAAACGAGCCATCAAGAGGGCCATTATTGCTGGAAAAGATGTTCATATGGCCTTGACAGAGTTTCTAATGTATTATAGGAACACCCCTCAGCTAACCACTGGGGTTGCCCCAGCGATGTTGATGATGGGTAGAGCTTTGCGAACACCATTGGATGTCATAAACAATAGAACAGATGGACAAAACAACCAAAGCATGGAAGAAATGAGGGCCCATGTATCCTATAAGCAAGGAATACAGAGAAGATACTCTGGAAGAAGGAAAACAATTTTTAATGTAAATGAAAGTGTTACGGTCAAAGTTTTTAAACAAAACATTTATTTGGGAAAATGCTATAATTCACAAGAGATTGAGTGAAAGAGTATACTGTGTGAAGTTAGGCTCAGGAGCTGTAGTGAAACATCATTTGATCCAAATGATTGCGGCATTACCTTGTAGCAGTCAGAATATATCATCTCCCAAAGAGTCCCATTGGGCCATACCATACCCGCCTGATTCTCCTATTCATAGGGGGGAAGAGGACATCGGTACTGGGGATGGCTCGTTATTGCCCACACCCAGCCCCGTCATTGGTGATGGGTCGAGTCAAGACATGCAGGGGGACTCTTCATGGACATTAGGAAGGGCACAGTCAAATCCAGAAGACAGGGGGATACAGGAGCAAGACAACAGGAGGCTGCAGAAGATAAACCGCGACGGCCCATTCGACCACCCAGGAGGCTCACATACTCACCATTCTAAAGGAAGACAGGAAGGGGGAGATAGTGGAATGTTCAGTGATTGGACCTTAACTTTTAGTACCTTGAGGAGTGCTGTGATCCATGACATGGTAAAACAGATATTGGATTATCATTGTAATTGTGAGGAATGAACTGGGAAGTTGTGACGTTTAAATCTAATGATGTATTGATGTCATGTCATATAAATAGTAAAGCAGCTATGCTAAAAGAACCTATAAAACTAAACTAATTTAGTAACATTACAAGAAGTCTTACGTTCAAACTCTTATTTAGTTTATAGGCTTGTAGGAATTATTATTATATTAGCCTATATCAACTTATTTAAAGAAGCAAGTCAAGAGTTTAAAACTTTGCTATGTTCTTCAAATCTTTTATTAATACATTTATTTCATTTAACTAATCACATATAGACAATCAAATTAGATAACGATGTCAAAATGCCACATTGCTTTGAATGTGTACAAGAAAGAAAGAAATACCCTAAGCTTTCCTTCTCTTTTACACAATGTTATGCGGACAACAGCTCGAAAATTTCAGCCACAGCTGTCTATCCAATTAAATTATAGAAATCAATGGGTTTGGCCCATTTATCTCTATAATATAACTGGATGGACATGCACATACACATTACCATGGACTAAAGCGTGACACTCAAGTTTATTGTCTGCTATACTGTGGGGGGACAGATTTAACGGCTTCTTTCAATGTTCTCATGTGAAAACATGTCTTTGATGAATATAAGTCTTACTATTTGAAAATGGTGAGGTATAATACCACACTTTCCTGAATAAACATTTACGTTAAAGGATATACAATTCAGTTTTACATGTAATACTGTACAAATATGAATAAAATCTTCAACATATTTAAATATGTAGCTATCATCAATGTTGTTTACAGTCTGCCAGGACTACACTTATATTTAAAGTTGGTTATTAGTTTGTATATTGGTTTCAGAAATCATATTATATTGAAAGTTTGATAAATATAATGAATAAGGTATCTTAAAACTTGATTACATTTGTTTGAGTGACAAACTTTGTGTAGTTGCCATACATTCAAACTATTACTTAAGTTATAGGCTTGTAGAAAGTTTTATTATAATAACTTTTTTTTCAATTCGGCTCATATCTTGTATATTGCTTTCAGAGACCATATTTTGTTGAAAGTTCAATAACTATAATGAAACAAGCTAGCTAAAAACTGTATTACATTTGTTTGAATGACATACTTTGTGTAGAAGTCCTACGTTCAAATGATAATTTTTGTTATAGACTTGAAGGAATTACGGTATCTACTAAACCTTGATTTTAGTAATAATTCCAATCTGTAAGGCTTTATTTCGTACCAGAATACTATAATATATATAATATTTTGGTAGGATAAACGGCAATTTAGAATGGAAGTAGAAATTTCATTCTGGAAGGTCTTTTATTCTAACTAAACACAACTATAGGGTAGGATTCTGGTACGAGATAAAACCTTACAAGCTAGCTTCTTTCAAAAATCATCATATATATTATGCTACATCAACTTATTTAAAGGAAAAAACTAACCAGTTTCGAAATTTGTTATGCTCTTCAAAGCTTTTTCTAACATATTTATTTAATTTAACTAATCACACATTCTGAAAATTGAAAAATGACACCTAGACACGGAAATCGAAACCGGGATCTTTGGCTTAGTACGCCAATGTTCTACCACTGAGCTATCCAGGAGTCGACCCGTGCCCAGGGACATTCTCCACTCAAATTTTAAGGCAGAGCACAAATAATAGCTTCGGCTATTTGATTCTTAATATTCAATCCTGTACAATTATAATAATAACTGTACAAAGTGGCAGTAATAAGCTAACTACCGAGTCGAAGATGGCTGCGTTATCTGATAGCTCGTGAATAAAGCCGACGATTTCCGCACGTCCATCATAGACTCTGCCTTAAAATATGAGTGGAGAATGACCCTAGACACGGGACGACTCCTGTATAGCTCAGTGGTAGAGGATTGGCGTACTAAGTGGAAGGTCCCGGGTGCGATTCCCGTGTCCAGGTGTCATTTTTCAATTTTAAGAATATGATATTTATATGGAGTATTCCTGTCTTAAAGCACAAATTATAGCTTCAGCTATTTGATTCTTAATCACACAATGATGTATCTCATATATTCAATCAAATTAATGAACGATGTCAAAATGTCACATTGACTTGTATGGGTGTAAGAGAGAAAGAGATACCTGAAAGTTTTCTCTCTTTTACACAATGCTATGAAGACTACAGCTCGAAAATTTTAATCACAGATGTCCATCCATTTATGTTATAGAGATCAATGGCTTGGCTTCTCATTCATTAATCAGAAATTGAAACCAAAGAGCGCTAGACTAGCTAAATATTAGAACGCAAGCAATTCAAATATTGTAGAGAAGTTTAATCACCAAATAATTATTTCATGGTTTTAGGTAATATAATTGTTATTACAAAAAAGTAAATATTAGTCAAATTTATATGACCAATATTACAAATTGATCGCTAATGATTGTAAAAGCATTTAACTTGATAATGCTATAAATATATTGGTTCTTTTTAACAAAATTAGTTAAGTACATTAGGGGATGACTTTAAACACATGTGTAATATTTCAATAGGAAAGGCTATATAAATAAAATGCATTAAATGATAAGGGCACTTAGTCCACAAACTTATCAGCTATATTATGACATTCAAATAAATTTTTATTTTAATTACAGAGGCTGACCATTTGAATAATTCACCTGAATATTAATACCAGTCAAAGATATAAATAAAATAAGGGTCGAGAATGATAAAGCCCAAGGCCAAAAAAAATTTTTTTTATTTAGGAGAGCAAAATGAAAGTTTAGGAAAATCAATAAATAAAGATACTCTACGTACTACGACATTTCAAAATAAAATTATAAGTATCTTAAAACCTTTGACTTTCATAGTATTTTACTTGATTCCATGCTGGTGACCACAGGAATGAATATATATATATTCAAATTTCTGCTTGACACTTTAAGGGCCTAGGACTGTATCTTTCTGAGGAATTACATAATATTCCGTATACATATAATGTGCTAAGATAATGAAAAGAGATTATTTATTGTTACATATTGATACCGTTACATGTGTTTGAGTAAAGTCTCTGAAAATCACATAATGGAGCCTAAATCAACATCCTCTTTGTTTCCCCAGCCTGTTCTCCCCTTAGAGTTTCAAAGTATCTCTGGTAAACAAATAGAATGTACGGCATATTAAGAGTCATTACATCTTGAAGGCTCCTATAATTGATTGCAATAGGTCCATTACCGGTTTACTTAAGAGGCAAGTGAGATGAATGTACATCTTTGGTAGAGCGTCCTCTTCTCATAATAGTAGCAGTGTCCCATGTCACAATAGGTATATTTTACATGAATTTGTGAGGTATCTTCTGCATTGAACATACATTCTGTAGCTTCTAAGAAACGCAGGGGTGTACCATCATCACATTTATCTTTTATTGTTAGATTTCCAGGGAGTACCTAACTGCACGTCCCTGATGAAGTCTTCTCGTTTCGTTTCGGGTGACCTGGTGGTCTAGGGGTAAGGTGTCAGACTTCTGTGCTGAGGGTCCGGGGTTCAATCCTCGGCTCCGGCACAGATTTATTTGATAGCCAAATCCTTCCTTCACCTCTGACAAGACGTGTATTAATCACAACTTGTGAATGTGAGGAATGCCAGGCCTCCACCGTGGTTCAGATTCCACGTTAAACTGTAGGTCCTCCATTTCATCTCACAATCACCCTACCATTACACATTAGCGTAAGTGCGTATAACCCGAGCGGTTAGTAAGACGCAGTGCTAATAATAATAATAATAATAATAATAATAATAATAATAATAATAATAATAATAATAATAATAATAATAATAAATAATAATCTTCTCGTTTCATTAGCGTCACCTGAAATGGTTTGGTCTTGCATGTATATCTTTTCGATCAGTGAAAACCAATGTTCAGGAGTGTAGACGATGGGCATACGGTTTCTAACATAGACCTAATAATGACATACCACGATCACACAAAAAATTAAAACACAATTTTAAATAAGCTTACCGAATCACTTTCTGAGGATTTAGAATCAGTTGGACTGTAACATGATCCCCTTGATTCAAAATCTTCATCCGAAGATGTGTCTGAACACTGATTTCTATTATTATTATTATTATTGTTGTTGTTATTCACCTTCGACGTCAACAGCTTTTTCCCGTAGCCATTTTATCGTGGCATAGGACTAGTGATGGGCAAAATTGAATGAATAGAGTTGAGTCATTCGATTATTTTAATATCATTCGAATGAAAACAGTATCTGACTTGACGCGAGTTAGCCGATTCATTCTCTTACCACTCCCTTACCTTGCCTATGCGGTGAGGAAAATTGACCTTATGATTTTGAATGTTTCCTCTATACGGGTCTTCATTTCCATTATGTTCATTTTCAATAAATAGTCCCCATTGCTACACAATAATCGACCTTACGCTGTCTTCGAATTATTCTAAGGCTAATTTAAGATTCGGCATTCTCATCTTTTGAGCTTCGAAATGCTACCTGCAGCCGATAACTAAACAAAAATGGTGGTTAGGTCTATTTAGCCTCTGATCCCTTGGGATTGAGTGACAGCTAGTTTGTTTTTAGGGATGGTAAAGGGGTGTTGGTTTGGGAGGAGGGGGGAGGGTCGAATAGAAAACTGTGTTATATTTAAAAGTATAGTAATACGTTTCAAGAGAAAGAGATGCAAACATTTTCAATGTATTGAATTACTTTTTTTTTTTCAAAGAATTGGAAAGGCTATTCATTATATTTTGTATTATTTACATTATATAAATGATCTAATTAAATATAATGTAAAATAAAACTAACAGCAAGAAATAAGGCAGTGTTCAGTGTAATAGAAACAAAATTTGTTTGCTTAGCTTGGAAACAATGTTTATTTACTTTTTCCCTTCATTAAGTCTACAAATAATGAACATGTAAGTTTTTGTATCTATATATACTTTAATTAATTTAGCAAGCACAATTAAAATAAGCACTTTATTGTACACACATAAATATAACTAGCAAGTTTTGATAAAAAAATTAAGAGTGGACACAAGTTTTAATATAAAATTACCAAAATTAGATATGGTTTTTTTTATTTACATTCATAATTACTGTTTCCAACATATGGTCTGGGTCAGTTTTTATTCAAGCCATATATTTTCCACTACCTGTTGCCACGCCTGTCATAGCTTCACATGCTTTTTAATATAACTTAAGACTAGGACAGGCACAACATCCAGTCCCCAGTCCGTTAATTTAACACTATGAAAGGGTAAACCCACATTTCACCAATGATAAATATTTCGGTCATGTCGGGAATCGAAGCTGGGACCCCTAGCTCAGTAGACAGACATGCTACCGACTGAGCTAAGGTGTCGGACAGTCGCCCTTAATCAAGAATTGCATTACCTATACATAATTATACACAAAAACAAATAAGAGTACTTTACCTAAAGCAACACAGACAAAAAGTTTATTTTCTCTATATTGTGCGATTCCAATTCACACAAATATATAACCCACGAAAACAAATAAGGGTACATTACCTAAACCAACAAACATAACAAGTTTATTTTCTCCATAATAATGCTGATTCCATTTTATATAAATACTAGCTTTTGCCCGCGGCTTCACTCGCGTTAATGTAGATTTTATCAATAAATTCAGGTTGTCGATTGACACAGGAAGTATGACAATAAAAACTATGAACATATTGAGGTTGTTAGTAAATAGAGGTAGAGATAAAGAAAAAACAAACTACACAATATAAATCAGGATTAAGTGTAGGAGTAAAAAATAAGTAGCGGGGTGTGTGTCAGTAGAGTCATAGGTTATGCCTTGCCATGAATTGGAAGATCCTACTCCATCTTAAATTTTACTTACAGTTAATTAACATCCCTTATTTACTCCGCTTGTTGTTGACCGTTACAATCATGGGCACAGAATAGATCATTATTTTAGGACGCTCCTATATACTATATTGTATGTCCTTCCATTTGGTGCAAATACATACAAATTCTGGGCATTGGACACCCTCGAACAGGCTACATCTAGCTGGCCATGGGAAAAACATGGCATTTCCAAATGCACCCTTGCTACCTGCAATGTTTGCCCTTGCGCTTTGTTAATAGTAATAGCAAAACTAAGTTTGATTGGAAACTGGAGTCTTTTGAATTGAAATGGTAGGTCAGTGGGGATTATTGGGATTCGAGGTATGATTACACTTTCCCCTTTTCCCACACCTGTTAAAATAGTGGCACAGATTATATTTTGCCCTAATTGTGTAACTCGAAGCCTCGTCCCATTATATAAACGGGGTGCATCTAAATTTTGCATAAGCATAACTGGTACACCTAATTTCAATTGTAGTCTATGCGAGGGTACACCCGATAGCTCCAGAGAATTTAAAAACTCAGCGGGATATGAAGTGCTCTGTTCTGTGTCCATGATTGTATCTATTGACAAATACTCCTTTATTTCTCCCTGCACCTCTTTAAAAATGTCAGTGTTGATTTTGTTAACGATTTAATTTTTGGTGCAAGAATTGCTCTTGCACACAACCAATGATCACAATTTAAATTTATTTGTAAGTCTGGGTAAACTTTAGCAATGAGCTCCACATCATTAATTCCCCTGTAAGTAAAATACAACCTTCAGCAACCGTGTCCAAACCTCCATCGCCAATTTTCAATAGTGTCTCTGCGGTATGTCCTGAATCTACGTCATTATAAAGGCGGATTCTCATATTTGTTGTTAGGCTGAATTTTTTCACTTTTGTCCACAATCTTGATGACTTGAGACAGGCTTTGATTTCATCTGCATGTGTGCCCCTTTGGATCACCGGTAGAGATTGTCGGAAGTCACCAGCCAGTAAAACTATCATTCCTCCCATAATATCTGTACTGTCTCGCAAGTCCTGAAGAGTTTGGTTTAACGCCTCTATAGCTTTTTTGTGGGACATCGTAATTCGTCCCACACTAAAAGTTTACATTGTCGTAGCATCATACCTCGAGAGCTATTTTTGCTGAAATTGCAGATGGGTGACTCTTCCTGTGCAAGTGCAAGATTTAATGGCAATTTTAGAACGGAATGTGCAGTATGGCCACCGTTCAGTAGTGTGGCTGCTATACCGGAGGAAGCGACGGCAACAGCAATTTTCTGGTCTTATCTTATGAACACCAATAATAAGTTCAGCAAAAAACGTTTTCCCGGTTCCTCCAGGGACGTCGAAAAAGAGGAGTGCACCTTTCCCTGACTCTACTTGACGTAACACCTGTTGAAAGACGTGACTTTGTTATGGAAGCAACCGAGGAACTAATTCAGTTACTTTCTGTTGCAATACTGTGAAATCATAGTTTAATTCCCGAGTAATTTCATCGTTTGAGTCATTTTCGTTTGATCGTTGATGGCTCACCATTCCAAAATCTTGAAGCTTCTTTCCCACCATTGTCATAACCTTGTTTTCAATTTTCGTCAGCGCTTCGTAGTAGATGTGCTCATTAAAAGTCATATCTGCATGTACTTGCTGTAACCGCCGCAAAATATCTTCCGCCATGTACTCTTTGTACTTATCCCACAGCGTTTGAGGATTGGAAAGACCGCAAGATGATATTAGGGTAGCGTAAAGTTCCCTGATTTTGTCTGGTGATCTGTACTGCACGGCTTCCTCCATAGTTTCGTCCCAGTGGTTATCATTCTCTAACAAACATAGAGCTTCATATGCTTCTCTATATGTTCCGCATTCCTGACCATTGACAACTTTAAGGTCTCTATAGCTAGCTGGACCTCGAACATGATGCAATAACATGCGCAGACAAAAGCATTCAAAGTTCGTTACATGGACGGTGTAGACACGACCAAGAGTGTCTGATGATTTAACCCCTGGCAAATCTTCAACAGGCGTACCTTTGTAATCAATTAAAGGATCGTATTCAAATCCGGAATTATTAAATAAGGACCAACTGTTACGCATAAAAGTTCGTCGGCGTTCGGTTTGCATTTCTGCATGAACGATTCTTCTCGCCTGCGACTCTTCTGTAGTTTCTGTGACTCTAATGGCTGCCTGCCGCTGGGCTTGTTCGTCTGAACGGAGCTGAGTAGAAGGGGCGTCTCAGTATCTCCCAAAGCTCTCTGGCGTTCATCTTGCTCATCTAGACGGAGCTGCGTTTGATGAGGCGTCTCAGTTGCTCTCAAAGCAGCTTGGCGTTCAGCTTGTACATCTAAACGGATCTGCGTTTGAAGGAGCGTTTCAGTAGCTCTCAGAGCTCTCTGGCGTTTGGCTTGTTCCTCTAAACGCAATTGTGTTTGAAGGGGCGTCTCAGCTGCTCTCATAGAAGCCTGGTGGGTGGCTTGGTCCTCCAGTCTTTCCTCGCTTTGATAACGTGTCTCATAAGCTCTCAAAGAAACTTGTCACTTCGTTTTTTCTTGCCTCCTTAATTCGGCATGAACGGAGGATTCTTGGGATCGAGCAATTTTAGCTGCCTGGGCTCACGATGAGCTCCTAGATAAGTTAGAATTACGTTTGCGAGGCATTTCAAAAAAGAAAAAGGAAAAAACTTTGTTTTTAAGAAAAAAGATTCCTAACCTAAAAATTAAAACAGACATACTATTACCTTAAGATAAAAAAGTAGAATCGGAATTAAAATAACTAACCTAAAAATAATAAATGATATACTATCGCTCCAAGAGAAAATAAATGGTACGGCGCACCGCACAGACTTTCTCTCTCTTTCTATAAACTCGTAAGATTTCTGAACAGAATAATGTACATTGTATCATCACCGCTCCACATAAGAACACGCATAAAATAATATACAATGATATAGAATCAATGAGAAAAGAGGCGCATCTTTGTCCACCTAAGATCATTTAAAACAGTTTAATGTCTTCCACAAGGGTCAACATTTCGTAATAAAATTTCGATTTTTGGTTAAAATCTTAACATTTTATAAGGTGTTGCACATCTTCAAGTCATCGCATTGATATTTAATTATTCATTTATACATTTTGACCAATAAAAAATATAAATATTGACTATTGAGTCTAAAATGGAGGTAGATCATTGCTGTGCAAACATTTCTCCTAAGAGCTTTAAGGAAAAATAACATACTTTTTTTAGATACTTACTTATATTTAATTACTCTATGGCATTGGAGAATTATTGCGTTAAGACTTAAGTAGTATATGTTTACAACTAAAGCTCACAAAATTGTATTAATATATTTGCAAATATCTCAGAAACTGTTGCTTTTATAAAAATGTATGTCAAATAAAAGTTTTTTATTTCTAATAGTCCTACAATTTTGCAATTATAAGTTGTTTAGTTTCTCAAATAGTTGTGGAGATACGGAAATTAACGCTTTTGTAAAGTACCCTAAAAATCATTTTCATAGGAAAATGAAAATAGCCAGTTTATTTATAATCTTAATCAACGCCTAAATACGAATTTTAATCAAAATTGTTTGAGCAGATCTTGAAAAAACCAAATTTTTCTCTTTTCGCCCTTCAGTAAACTACCCTTAATTTTAAGTTTTTATAGACACACAGACAGACAGCATTGCAAAGACAAATTTTTAGGGTTCGGAGCGAGCGGGGGGGGGGGGGGGGTAATGAGACGTCGACATCAATCAACATTTCAGGTTGGTTTTTTTTTTACGGTCGCAATACTTAAGCTTTAATTTCCAAAAAGTTAAAAAAATATATATAATTGCGTCTAGATTGAAAATTATTGATTTTATAAAATTATGTTTCGAATAAAATATTTGTATTATAAATATATATACTTATTTGTAATGCTAAGTAATTTCATATCTCAAATAGTTTCGGAGCTATTATAAAAAATGTTAATTTACGCATCAGACCGGAGCCCTTAAAGCCATTTTGCCGAAATATTGAGAGTAGCCATTTTGTTTGGAATATTTATTAATGTTCATAAATGAAATTTAATCAAAATCTTTAGTGCCGATTTTGAGAAAATCGACTTTTTCTCTTTTTTCCCTTCAGTAAACTACCCTTAATTTTAGGGGTAGATATCCAATTCCAAAAACCCCTCGGGGCAACCCTATGAAAACCTTAGATATCAAGTTTCAGCTCAATCGGTAAAATAGTTTAGGCTCTAGTTGGAGGTACAGACAGAAAGAAAGACAGACAGACAGACGGGAATTAAAAAACCGCTTTTTCGGATTCAGGGAGTCATGAAACGTCAAAATTCATCAAAATCTCGAGTTCGATTTTTTTGACGATCACCATACTTTCTCTACCTGTAAGATAGAGAGAAAGTAAAAAGGCACAATAAAAACTGAAAACGTAGAACAATTACTATATTATTAAAATAGGACTAAACACAGATAAATAAGCGGTAACAAATCAATGTTTGTAAACAAATGAATCGCAAACATGTATTGCTATTTCCCATCAATACGGTCCCCCAACTCCCTTTCTTCTCTTTCTCCAAACTTCATAGCCATAGATAAACAAAACGATACCACGTTAGTTAGTACATTCAATAGCACAAATCGATACCGCATTTAAAGTAAAAATAATGTTTTTATTTGATACTAGCTTTTGCCCGCGGCTTCGCTCGCGTTAATGTAGATTTTATCAATAAATTCAGGTTGTCGATTGACACAGAGAATATGACAATAAAAACGATGAACATATTGAGGTTGTTAGTCAATAGAGGTAGAAATAAAGAAAGAAACAAACTACACAATATAAATCAGGATTAAGTGTAGGAGTAGAAAAGAAGTAGTGGAGTGTGTGTCAGTAGAGTAATAGGTTATGCCTTGCCACGAATTGGAAGATCCTACTCCATCTTAAATTTTACTTACAGTTAATTAAAATCCCTTATTTACTCCGCTTGTTCTTGACCGTTGCAATTATGGGCACAGAATAGATCATTATTTTAGGACGCTCCTATATACTATGTTGTATGTCCTTCCATTTGGCACAAATACATACAAATTCTGGGCATTGGACACACGCGAACAGGCTACATATAGCTGGCCATGGGAAAAACATGGCATTTCCAAATAGCACCCCTGCTACCTGCAATGTTTTCCCTTGCGCTTTGTTAATAGTAATAGCAAAACTAAGTTTGATTGGAAACTGGAGTCTTTTGAATTGAAATGGTAGGTCAGTGGGGATTATTGGGATTCGAGATATGATTACACTTTCCCCTTTTCCCACACCTGTTAAAATGGTGGCACAGATTATATTTTGCCCTAATTGTGTAATTGAAGCCTCGTCCCCTTACATAAACGGGGTGCATCTAAATTTCGCATAAGCATAACTGGTACACCTAATTTTAATTGTAGTTTATGCAAGGGTACACCCGATAGCTCCATAGAATTTAAAAACTCAGCGGGATTTGAAGTGCTCTGTTCTGTGTCCATGATTGTATCTATTGACAAATACTCCTTTATTTCTCCCTGCACCTCTTTAAAAATGTCAGTGTTGATTTTGTTAACGATATCATATTTTAGTGCAAGAATTGCTCTTGCACACAACCAATGATCACAATTTAAATTTATTTGTAATTCTGGGTAAACTTTAGCAATGAACTCCACATCATTTTCCACCAAATTACAGAATTCCCCTGTAAGTAAAATACAGCCATCAGCATTCGTGTCCAAACGTCCATCGCCAATTTTCAATAGTGTCTCTGCGGTATGTCCTGAATCTACGTCATTATAAAGGTAGACTCTCATATTCGTTTGTAGGCTGAATTTTTTCACTTTTGCCCACAATCTTGATGACTTGAGACAGCCTTTGATTTCATCTGCATGTGTGCCCCTCTGGATCAACGGTAGAGTTTGTCGGAAGTCACCAGCCAGTAAAACTACGATTCCTCCTCTCTCGCAAGTCCTGAAGATTTTGGTTTAACGCCTCTATAGCTTTTTTGTGGGACATCGTACTTTCGTCCCACACTAAAAGTTTACATTGTCGTAGCATCATACCTCGAGAGCTATTTTTGCTGAAATGAATAATACCAAACTTCTTACGACAAATTTGTCATTTACCTATAACGGGGTGAACAGACAGAGCTTTATTAACTGAATATAATCATTTTTAATCATTTTAAGATATATGTGCCTAAAATAACTCGTGAACAGATTTTTATTTGGGATATCAGATTTTCTTCTGGGATACCGCAGGTCCCTTTTTCTGTACTCCAGGCATCATGTTAAATTTAATTTATTCATATCAGTAGGCCAAGTTGTTAAGCCGGACGACCGTCTAACAGTTATTTCTTTTCTATCCGTCAGGAACAGTACTTTTTTCTGGATGAAAGGTATCCTATGTCCGTTTCTGTACCCATGACAACGTGTATGCGAAATTTCATGATGATTGGTCGAGTAGTTTAGGCGTAAAATCGTAACAAACAATAACAAACCAATAAACAAAAAACTCACATTCACCTTTTTTCTGGATTAAAGGTACCCTATGTCCTTTTCTGTACCCATGACAACGTGTTTGCGAAATTTCATGATGATCAGTCGAGTAGTTTAGGCGTGAAAGCGTAACAAACAATAACAAACAAACAAACAAACTCATATTTGCATTTTTTCTAGATGAAAGGTACCCTATGTCCTTTTATGTACCTATGACAACGTGTATGCGAAATTTCATGATGATCGGTGGAGTAGTTTAGGCGTGAAAGCGTAACAAACAAACAAACAAACAAACTTACATTCGCATTTATAATAGTACTAGCTTTTGCCCACGGCTTCGCTCGCGTTAATGTAGATTTTATCAATAAATTCAGGTTGTCGATTGACACAGGGAATATGACAATAAAAATGATGACCATATTGAGGTTGTTATTCAATAGAGGTAGAGATAAAGAAAATAAATGGTACGGAGCACCGCACAGACTTTCTCTCTCTTTCTATAAACTCGTAAGATTTCTGAACGGAATAATGTACATTGTATCATCACCACTCCACATA
Source organism: Timema podura (assembly GCA_033556935.1). Taxonomy (NCBI): domain Eukaryota; kingdom Metazoa; phylum Arthropoda; class Insecta; order Phasmatodea; family Timematidae; genus Timema; species Timema podura. Next base: position 14,650,883 of record JAVRXN010000010.1, read on the forward strand.
AGAACACGCATAAAATAATATACAATGATATATAATCAATGAGAAAAGAGGCGCATCTTTGTCCACTTAAGAGCTTTTCAAACAGTTTAATGTCTTCCACAAGGGTCAACACTTCGTATTAAAATTTCGATTTCTGGTTAAAGTTTTAACATTTTATAAGGTGTTGCAGATCTTCAAGTCATCGCATTGATATTTAATTATTCATTTATACATTTTGACCAATAAAAAATGTAAATATTGACTATTGAGTCTAAAATGGAAATAGATCATTGCTATGCAAACATTTCTCCTAAGAGCTTTAAGGAAAAATAACATACTTTTTTAGATACTTATATTTAATTACTCTATGGCATTGGAGAATTATTGCATTAAGACTTAGGTAGTATATGTTTACAACTAAAGTTCACAAAATTGTATTAATATATTTGCAACTATCTCAGAAACGGTTGCTTTTATAAAAATATATGTCAAATAAAAGTTTTTTATTTCTAATAGTCCTACAATTTTGCAATGATAAGTTGTTTAGTTTCTCAAATAGTTGTAGAGATACGGAAATTAACGCTTTTGTAAAGTACCCTAAAAATCATTTTCATAGGAAAATTAAAATAGCCAGTTTATTTAAAATCTTAATCAACGCCTAGATACGAATTTTAATCAAAATAGTTTGAGCAGATTTTGAGAAAACAAAATTTTTCTCTTTTCGCCCTTCACTAAACTACCCTTAATCTTAAGTTTTTATAGACACACAGACAGACGGCATTGCAAAGACTATTTTTTAGGGTTGTGGGGGTCATGAGACGTCGACATCCATCAACATTTCAGGTTAGTTTTTTTTTACGGTCGCAATACTTAAACTTTAATGTCCAAAAAGTTAAAAAAAAATTCATATAATTGCGTATATATTTAAAGTTATTGATTTTATAAAAATATGTTCGGATAAAATATTTGTATTATAAATATATATACATATTTGTAATGCTAAGTAATTTCATATCTCAAATAGTTTCGGAGCTATTATAAAAAATGTTAATTAACGTGTCAGACCGGAGCCCTTAAAGCCATTTTGCTGAAATATTGAGAGTAGCCATTTTGTTTGGAATATTTATTAATGTTCATAAATGAAATTTAATCAAAATCGTTAGAGCCGATTTTGAGAAAATCGACTTTTTCTCTTTTCTCCCTTCAGTAAACTACCCTTAATTTTAGGGGTAGATATCCAATTCCAAAAACCCCTCGGGGCAACCCTATGAAAACCCTAGATATCAAGTTTAAGCTCAATCGGTAAAATAGTTTAGGCTCTAGTTGGAGGTACAGACAGACAGACAGACAGACAGACGGAAATCCAAAAACCACTTTTTCGGATTCAGGGAGTCATGAAACGTCAAGATTCATCAAAATCTCGAGTTCGATTTTTTTGACGATCACCATACTTTCTCTACCTGTAAGATAGAGAGAAAGTAAAAACAAACTACACAATATAAATCAGGATTAAGTGTAGGCGTAGAAAAGAAGTAGCGGAGTGTGTGTCAGTAGAGTCACAGGTTATGCCTTACCACGAATTGGAAGATCCTACTCCATCTTAAATTTTACTTACAGTTAATTAAAATCCCTTATTTACTCCGCTTGTTCTTGACCGTTGCAATCATGGGCACAGAATAGATCATTATTTTAGGACGCTCCTATATACTATGTTGTATGTCCTTCCATTTGTCACAAATACATACAAATTCTGGGCATCGGACACACGCGAACAGGCTACATATAGCTGGCCATGGGAAAAACATGGCATTTCCAAATGCACCCCTGCTACCTGCAATGTTTTCCCTTGCGCTTTGTTAATAGTAATAGCAAAACTAAGTTTGATTGTAAACTGGAGTCTTTTGAATTGAAATGGTAGGTCAGTGGGGATTATTGGGATTCGAGGTATGATTACACTTTCCCTTTTTCCCACACCTGTTAAAATGGTGGCACAGATTATATTTTGCCCTAATTGTGTAATTGAAGCCTCGTCCCATTACATAAACGGGGTGCATCTAAATTTCGCATAAGCATAACTGGTACACCTAATTTCAATTGTAGTTTATGCGAGGGTACACCCGATAGCTCCAGAGAATTTAAAAACTCAGCGGGATATAAATTGCTCTGTTCTGTGTCCATGATTGTATCTATTGACAAATACTCCTTTATTTCTCCCTGCACCTCTTTAAAAATGTCAGTGTTGATTTTGTTAACGATTTCATTTTTTGGTGCAAGAATTGCTCTTGAACACAACCAATGATCACAATTTAAATTTAGTTGTAAGTCTGGGTAAACTTTAGCAATGAGCTCCACATCATTTTCCACCAAATTACAGAATTCCCCTGTAAGTAAAATACAGCCTTCAGCATTCGTGTCCAAACGTCCATCGCCAATTTTCAATAGTGTCTCTGCATAATGTCCTGAATCTACGTCATTATAAAGGTGGACTCTCATATTCGTTGTTAGGCTGAATTTTTTCACTTTTTCCCACAATCTTGATGACTTGAGACAGCCTTTGATTTCATCTGCATGTGTGCCCCTCTGGATCACCGGTAGAGTTTGTCGGAAGTCACCAGCCAGTAAAACTACCATTCCTCCTCTCTCGCAAGTCCTGAAGATTTTGGTTTAACGCCTCTATAGCTTTTTTGTGGGACATCGTACTTTCGTCCCACACTAAAAGTTTACATTGTCATAGCAACATACCTCGAGAGCTATTTTTGCTGAAATGAATAATACCAAACTTCTTACGACAATTTTGTCATTTACCATAACGGGGTGAACAGACAGAGCTTAATTAGCTGAATATAATCATTTTTATTCATTTTAAGATAGATGTGCCTAAAATAACTCGGGAACAGATTTTTATTCGGGATATTAGATTTTCTTCTGGGATACCGCAGGTCCCTTTTTCTGTACTCCAGGCATCATGTTGCAATTAATTTATTCATATCAGTAGGCCGAGTTGTTAAGCTGGACGACCATCTAACAGTTATTTTTTTCTATCCGTCAGGAACAGTACTTTTTTTCTGGATGAAAGGTACCCTATGTCCTTTTCTATACCCATGACAACGTGTATGCGAAATTTCATGATGATCGGTCGAGTAGTTTAGGCGTGAAAGCATAACAAACAATAACAAACAAACAAACAAACTTACATTCGAATTTTTTCTGGATGAAAGGTACCCTATGTCCTTTTATGTACCCATGACAACGTGTATGCGAAATTTCATGATGATCGGTCGAGTAGTTTAGGCGTGAAAGCGTAACAAACAAACAAACAAACAAACAAACAAACTCACATTCACATTTATAATAGTAAGGAAGGATACCAGTAAAATAATACCAAAATTCTTACGAAAATTTTGTCATTTATCATAATGGGGTGAACAGACAGAGCTTAATTAGCTGAATATAATCATTTTTAATCATTTTAAGATAGATGTGCCTAAAATAACTCGGGAACAGATTTTTATTCGGGATATCAGATTTTCTTCCGGGATACCGCAGGTCCCTTTTTCTGTACTCCAGGCATCATATTTCAATTAATTTATTCATATCAGTAGGCCGAATTGTTATGCCGGACGACCGTCTAAAAGTTTTTTTTTATCCCTCAGGAACAATACTGTTTTTTGTATGAAAGGTACCCTATGTCCTTTTATGTACCCATGACAACGTGTATGCGAAATTTCATGATGATCGGTCGAGTAGTTTAGGCGTGAAAGCGTAACAAACAAACAAACTCACATTCGCATTTATAATAGTTAGGATGATAACTATATCGTAATGTATTATGATTTTCTAAACGTCAACGGCTTTAGCATGTATATGATTTGTAAATTTTATTAAGTTTCTCATATATAAATGCAGTATAAATATATTATTATGATTGTTACTTTATTTTGTCTCATATGAGTTATCATTTTGTTTTACCCCTTCCTCCTCCTTAATAATGCTGCTACACTACAGAAAATATTGTCCTTCAACCTCTCTTCTGGTTTGACTAAATCATGATATAGCCAATCTCCAGTGTTAAAGCATAGTAATTTTTTTAAAACGTGGAAAAAAGCTAGCTTGATTATACTTGTTTCATGAAGCTTCCTAGAGTCACAGCGGTGGTCTAGGGGTTGAGTCGTTGGCTCGCAATCCATTGATCACCGTTGACGGGGAGGTTGAGTTTGAATATCGGCTGGGATAACTGAGAATAGCTTTCCACAAGTGATTTATCACTGTGGTTTTCCCATTTTAACTCCACACAAATGCGGGTTCACTTCCTCTTAGCTATCTTTCCTATCCCCACCCCATTAGATTAAGTTACTAATATACAGTGTGCTGAATGTAACAAAAAAAATAGCTTTTCATATATTCATTGATCCAACAGAATTCCAAGCCTTTAAAACACGAGTGATATCACTTCAAATTAAAATCAAGTTTTACACAGTATAAGTATATATAAAACAGTAGACTACATTACATTTAAATTAGGAACTACCAGATCTGTCAACTAAGAATAAAGTAAATAATTTACTTATTAATTATAATAATCCATGTCTATTCATAGAGACAACACAAAGACGTGATACCCACATTTACCACTATCTTATTTTAAATTTTATAATAATATCCTATAACGTCCCCATTTTATTTGTGTGCCCGGTAGCCAACCCTAACTACAACACTACCGTGGCACCGTAGGGACTTACATGGTTGGGATGGACCCCGAGTGGTAGAGGTTGGAATGGATGGTTCGTGGGGAGTGAGACTCGAGTGTTAGTCCGATAATGTATATGTATTAATCTATTCAGATGACTAAACTACTACATAGGCAACCGGGTAGATCTCCCGTGACGAGGGAGCATGCACGATAACGGGACTCACAAAACTTCCTAGAGACCCGCATTCGACCCTCCGGCGGGGGCAAACCACCAGATCACATTTTATTCCCTCCGTCGGACTCTCATGCACTCCGCATGGCCTCAAACACTCAACAACTGTTATTCTATCACCTAAACTTGCTGATATCGATATCCCACAAGTCAGGAAGGTCCATCGGTCGCACCGTGCTCGCTCGTCAACAGGATGCAATCTACAAACCATTCACGGTAGGAATTACTCTCTGAAAGGTCTTTTTTCCTACTAAAATCCTACTATATAATAGCTTTCTGGTAGGGAAAAAGGCCTTTCAGAAAATGAGAAATATGCTATCCTCAGCAGGATGGCAACCCAACACTATCGACTTCCACGGAAATGTACAAGCGTGTGTTAACCTCTTGCCAGAATAAACCTTAAAATAATTATGCTCTTACATTACACCTCCCTCCGAAATAAGTGGAACATTTATGAGACATTTATTTGACTTAGGTTGTTACTACTAGATAAGTCTGGCAAGGTAACAACAATATATTGTGCCTGTGTAGGTATTGGGGGTAAAATGTTAGGAGCAGGCCTACTAAAACATTTAACCAATGACCTTTTAAAACTAAAGACTACTATTACAGCTACAATAACAAACAATACCAAAGGTGTTATAGTTGAACCTAAAACTATAGACAAGGGCTTAGGGTGATCCTTTAAGCTATGGGCCCTAATTTTTCCTACTACTTGATTAAAGTCAACTGGATTAATCGATTGTTTAACAAAGGCATCAATCTCGTTCACTAGTTCACTGGAAAAATTAACGTTTTTAGAAAAAAATGTAAATTTGATTCCAAACTTAAGTTTCCTAAATTTGGAATATACATTAGTGGTAATTTATTTTGAAAATATAATGTACCATGAACTGAAGCTAATACCTTGAAATCTCTACTACTCATGTCACAGCTATTAGCATTTAATATGACACCACTATTCTCAAGTTTCAAAGTATATGGAGGAGGCATACTAATAACTATTTGTAAAATAATATCACTTAATATGGATTGTACAGTGGCCAGTCCATAAAAACATGTAAATACTCTGGTTTCACTGGTATAACCATGGTCAAAGGTAATTTAATATGTTTTTCTATTGAATGTAAAATATTCAAATAAACATTTAGAGTTATAAGTCCACTACTTAACTTGTTAGAACTTATGTCTATGGATTGTCTTAGATTAATAAAATCAAATCTAGAATTTGACATACATTCACTTACCCTAAGCAATAAATTGTTTAAATCAATGTGAGAGTTAATTACGTGTATAAACTTAAGTATTCCATCCACACACTTGCTGAGCTCACTATAAATAACATTGAAATGAGAGAGATACTCCGTAGCAAGCTATTGGATGAATTTTTTTATTGTTTGTAACTTTATATTCTAAATTTTTCATTACTACAATATGCCTATTCATATTATAAACAACACCATCAACTTCTTGGTCCAAACATTCACGTTTTTGATTAATTTCATACAAATCATCAGCATCTAGAGTGCCAAAAACAGTTTTGAGAATTTTACCTCCAAAATCAATCCAAGCTCTTTTTTGCCTTTTAGGTTTATTAGGTAACAAATCTGTAAAACTGTTCATTTCTTGTTGATACAGTTTATAGGTTTCAGTTACTTGCTTAGTGGCGGTTTTCCAATTTTGATACCATGAAGAATTATTGTCTGTCAACTCATCCGGCGACTCAACGTTAATTATAGAAGTTACCAAGTTGGACAGTTTATTGTTTTCTACATTTAATTCCATCAAGTCAAAATTTACTACTACTTTAAAACTGTTATCAGATAAAACTATGTTTCCTTTCTGTTCAAACATGACTCCACTACGTAATTCACTAATTTTCGTAGCTTCACTTAACGCGTTGGAAAATACACAAAAATAAAACACTAAAGCGAACATTTTACTTGCGCTTTCTGAGGTTATACAAGTGGGAGGGGTGCTCCGATGACATTGGGAGGGGGTGGAGGGGGTTGGTGTCCTTTCTCCTGGCAAGCTGGCTCTCCAGCCTGACTGGACGTGGTCGGCTGGCATCGAACCTCGCACCGCTGCTGGTGTCCTTGGCAACCAGTGGCGTCTTTCTTGGACGACCTCTCGGCCGCACCTCAGCGTCGTCGTCACAAGGTACAGGGAACAACTTACCCAAATATGGCTTAACCCTATTTGTGTGAACAATAATAGTGCGAAAGGGTAGTTGCACCTTAATGGTTACCGGTGACAACACTTCTAACACCAAATAGGGTCCCTTATACTGAAGTTGGAATTTTTTATTTTACCACGTTTTAAAACTGTATTAGAAAGAGACACTAAGTCACCAACTCGGTATTTGGACACAACACTTTTCTTGTTTGAGCTGCCTGTTGTTGGAACGCTAGGTGATTTCTTTTCTTGACAATTTTCCACACACTTTGCAGTCTTTGAGCAAGGTCACTCACGTGTTCGTTTGAGTTCAGCGGAAGCGTCACAGAATCAAACGAAGTCATCATTGGTCGCCCATAAACAATTTTATTCGGAGTCATTTTTGTGCTAGAATGTAGCTTGGTGTTATAGCCTGCAATGACATAAGACAAAAATATGTCCCAGTTGTCATGTCGGCTAATTACAAAATGACTCAGCATTTTAGAAATCTTTTGGTGTACTCGTTCAACGCGGCCATTTCCCTCCGGATGTGCTGGTGTAGTCCTAAGTTTAATGACATTGAGCAATTTGCAAACTTGCACCATTATTTCTGACATGAAGTTCGAACCCTGGTCACTAATAAGAAATAAGGGTGTCTTGAACTTCAATACCCACTGGAAAATAAACACCCTCGCTATGGTATCTGCACTCTGATCCTGTATAGATATCATCACCAAATACCTAGAAAAATGGTCAATCATCGTTAAAATATACTTGTTGTTTCTGGTTTTTGGTAAGGGACTGACTATATCTAAACCTATCCGTTCAAACGGAGTGTCTGTTTCGAGTAGTTCTTGTAGGGGTTTGTTTCTCTGATTGCATGAGACACATCGTTGGACGTAGTTATCTATATCGTGACGTCGATTCGGCCACCAGTACTTTCGTGCCTATCTGTAGTTCTAGTTCTCTTACCACTGTGACTGGCTAAAACTGAGTCGTGACATTCTTGTAACACGTTGTCACGTTTTGACTCAGGTATCAAAATGCGCTTTCCATACTTGGTTTCTCGAAAAAGTAGGCTATTAATATCCTGGAAACTTCGGTTGTTTCTCCAAATTTGACAATCGGCATCTTGAGATTGCTGCTCTATTAGTTCCTCTTGGGTACTGAGTTCGATGGTTCTTATTTTTATATTTAGTCCATCAGCATTTCCATGGAATTTTCCCGGTCGATAACACACCGTGTATAAATATACACTAAGACGTAAACTAGTAAAGGTATTTCTCATCCTCAGATAGTGCCTCAGGATATTTCCCCTGCGCGGTATAGTCCGTTTTCGCTATGAATGTCTAAATATCCAATATAATATTACGCTTCTCATCCTCGGATATTGCCTTAGGCTATGAAAAACCATACGTTGTTTTCGCTAAGAAGGTAATAATTAAGAATGTTAAACCATAGACCGTTTTCGCTAAGAAGTTTGGATGTGAAACTATACATTGTGAATGTAGAATGTGAAACCGGAAGGAGAATACTATACTTCTCATCCTCGTAGTCTATTTCACAACGGTGTATAGTTTTTCATTCTCCCTTCAATCTCCCTTCTTATCGAAAACAGTCTATAGTTTTTTATTCTCGACTTTACCCGTACTTATCGAAAACCGTGTATATAGTGTCCTATTTTTCGATTTTTCTCTTGCGATGGATGCGGATGCGGATGTCGGGGTCATCCATTAAGCAGTGTCAAGCAGTAAAGGTAAATCTCAAAACTATACTTCTCATCTTCAGATATTGCCTTTGGCTATTTCTCATTCTCAATTATTTCCTTCTTATCAAAAACGGTGTATAGTTTTACATTCTCTTTTATTCCCTTCCTATCAAAAACTGTCTATAGTTGCTCATTAGATAATCTCACAATCTCGAGAGTTTGAAAACATCCTTGAACATTGTTATTCGTGGATACGGCTGAGAATAACAAAGCATCTTGCTACAAAATATTCGACAGTTATGGAGTTTATGTTAAAAGCAATAATTTTATACTCAAACTTAAAGTGCTATTAAAACCTATCTGAATATCATGTTTGTCCTTTTTAATATAGTATAGACATACTCTCTCTACTAGGTTATATGCTGTTGTTGGCAAGATTTGACAGGAATGAACAGGTCTGGTTGTCTGAACAGAGGTTTAAAATTTATTTTCAAAAGTTATATGGATAATGGTTGTACAACAAGAAATATTAATGATTGTGATAACATAGAATTTCTAGAATAAGATGGCTTACTCTTTTCAGGAGGACAGGGTTTGATATCACGACTCTCCTTATAAACATTAATCATAGCTATATACCAGTCTTTCATAGCATGAACAGTAAATACACGAGGGTAGTCTAATTTTGAGAAGCCTTTACAATAACACAATCTGGAAAACTTATATATTTTATAAAGGAGGCTTTATATTTTCCAAAACAAGCTGAACGTCTAAGTGTATAAACCAAATCTACAGACCCAGTATAGTCCAGATCACTTTCTTCTCAATCTGCTATAGTGTTGGAGCCCATCCACTGCAGCTTATAGATAGATTGAAGATTCTTGAAAGTAGCCTCTATCTTCAAACCAGAACTCGTCGCTTGAGTGAAAAGGAGAAACTAAACAATCTTCCAAAAACCTTGACTTTGGCTGTCCTAAACACCCGGATAGGGAAAATTGTTGGAAATTGTAGTTACATAGTTTACAGCTCGGAGTATATGTAGAGGTAAGAGGGTTGAGGGGCTTGCTGTGTATGTAGAGGATGGTGGAGGAGGGAGATGATAGAACACCTATTTAAGACCCCTCTGCAACCCTGCTAAACGTTATAAAAGGTTGAGCATCACCATGGATATTCTCAATAAACTTCAAAACGTGTCGTGCTGCGTGCAGAAGCAGGTGAAGTTGAGTGAATTATATATAGGCATACCATATCCGGTTAAGAGTTTCAAATCGGTAACAACAAAGTTAGGCAGAAAGATCATAGCGCAACTGCAAACTGACGAATTAACCTATCTTCCTAATCGCATCTCTGATTCATTCAACAATGAAGAGCTGCAAGAGCTGAATACTAAGAAGCTGGCGCTGGTTTACAACGGGGTCATCGGTAATACATCGGACATCTCGTTTGAAGGTTGGTTCAAACTTCGATTATCACCCTTGAGCAGATAGCAGAAAAAACGCAAGTATCTAGGATCATTATACTCAGCCTATTTAACATAATCTGTATGAACCGAATCAGGACCTTCTTGCTAGACCTTCGAACCAGGAGTGTACGGTAAGGAATAAACAATTGAACTTGTGTCTTAAAACAGGTGTAGTCGGATGTGGATGCTGACTTTATCTGCTCGTGTATAACATTCAGCTAACGATTATTTTTTGTTGCATAGGTAGTGTCCGATCTCGTGGATGCTAACCGCGATCCTTGGGAGCTCGATATATCCAAGACGATCGAGAAACAGCGACAGCTGAAACGTCCTATTACGGGAGAAGAATCTCAAGCTGTAGCGGAACCAGAGTTCACAGTTCGTGACAGGAAGAAACAAAAAGAATCTAGCAAGTAATAATTGACATTTATATATCTAGGTGAAGGTAGACTTTAGCATTTAAACTTGCTATTATATTTTGAGTGAAGGTAGACTTTTGATATAGTGCTGAGTGAGCTTTCTTGGATTAAAGGTTATCAAACACACTGATGAAACATTAAGTTTAAAACGAGCTGAAAGTACTATTAGCGATAATATATATTTCATAGATAATAAGTGAACTTCAATCTTATATTCTTGAGACGAATTATATAATTAGCTCTATCAGAACATTAACTTAAACGAGCTATGCTTTTAGACAAAAAGAAGTATAGGTCAGCTTGTAATTAATATCAAACATATTGCTGGAACATTAACCTAAACGAGTTGGAAAGTGCTACTAATATATTTTCAGAAAATTATATGTAGGATTATTTTAGCGTTAGTATCTGTATAACTTTTTTAGAAAGCTATCTAATCTCAAATCCGATCTTGAGAAAAAAACACATGATTTATAGATGATGAAGTATGAAAATATTTGTCCCTTCAACACCTGGCTTGAATCGGTTCATTGCGAGGCATTCCTAATCTATGCTAACAGTCTAGTTGATCTTGAAGCTTTGAACAAATATTCAGTACAACATATTAAAGATCAAACACACTATCCAATTTGAAAACTTTGATAAACATAGTATAACCTATCTGATATATAAACCAACACATGTGACTAGTGATTATTTCGCATCTTTAGCTGGGCATCTTCAACGTGTGTTTGGTGAAGATTCATTCGAATTAGAACGACAATCGTATTTTTGCGTCTACCTCTGGTTGGATAGAAGTCTCTTCTTCCGTTTGACATCCTTTGTCTGAGGTCGGGGTTTGAATATCTATTATTTCGTAACTCCTACTTAGTCCAGCTGCATGACTAATTACACTTCCTTTTCTATCAACCACTTGATAATCATACTCTTCCAATTTTAATCTCCATCTAAGTAATCTCGAACTCGGATCCTTCACACTGAAGATCCATGTTAATGGTTTATGATCGGTGACTATTGTAAACTTCCTTCCGTATAGATATGTCCTATAATACCTCACTGCCCAAATAATAGCTAACAACTCTCTCTCAGTTGTCGAATAATTTTGTTCTGCCTTGTTCAGGGTTCTACTCCCGAATGCAACTGACAAATCTTTTCCTATCTCCCCTTGAGACAGCACTGCGCCTACAGCTTCCTGAATAGCATCTGTAGTTAATATGAAAGGTTTCTTAAAATCTGGATATTGTAATATCGGTTTAGTAGTTAAAATTTCTTTAAAATGATTAAACGATCTCTCTTGCTTCTCAGTCCATTCAAATTTTACCCCTTTCTTTAAAAGTTGATACAATGGTTTACCAATCTGACTAAAATCCTGTATAAATATCCTATACATCCTTTCTATTTTTACTCGTGGTTGATGTAGGATAATTTAATATCTTTTCTACATTTCTCGGATCTAGCATAACCCCTTCTGTTGTAACTACATGTCCTAAGTAAGTAACTTTCTTACGTAAAAATTCACATTTATCGGGTTGTAGCTTCCATCCATGTTGTCTATATCTCTTAGATACTTCTATAAGTCTTTCATTATGTATTTGTAATGATTCACCAAATACAACAACATCGTCTAAATAAATTAAACATTTTATTCCCTGTAAACCTGTTAATACCGTATTCATTAATCTTTGAAAAGTCGTCGATGCTCCTTTTAAAAAAAACATAACCTTTTAAATTCATAATGTCTTGTTTGAGTAATAAAAGCAGTTTTAGCCTGATCTTCTCTTTTTAGTGGACACTGATTATACGCCGATACCATATCTAAAGTAGATACATATTTGGCTTTACCTAACTGGTCCAATATGTCTTCAATGTTTGGGATAGGAAATGCGTCTCCTATCGTTATCTCATTAAGCTTCCTGAAGTCAACAAATACTCGCCACTTCTTTTCCCCTGAGGCATCCATTTTCTTTGGAATCACAAGTTTTGGACTGTTCCAAGGACTTGTGCTCTGTTGAATAATATCATCTTTCAACATTTGTTCAACCTGACCTTCAACCTCATGTTTATGAACTTCAGGGATCCTATACTGTTTCTGATTTATCGGGCTTGTATCTTTATTTAACGGTATCGCGTGTTCGATGACCGTCGTTCCTTTAATATTATCTACTTTTAGATAGAATATATAATTATAATCATTACATATTTTTTCAATGCTTTTTCTTTCTTCTGTATTTAAATGTCCTAGCCTTAGTTTCTCGGCTAATATTCCTATTTTATCTCTTACTTGTGTTTTAGTCTCTACAAAACACGTTTTTTTCACTAAGTTAACCCCTTTTAATTTTACTTCGGGTATCTCTATTTCAACAGCTTTTTCTGTTGTATTTAACACACTACTCACGCACACTCTATTTTTAACGTTTGTGAGAGCTTCCGCCAAGTACACCCCTGGTACTAGAGAACCTTTAGGAACTATGCCTAATCCTTCTCCCTCCACAACTAATTCAACTGTCTTCTCATTTCGAGGTGGTATGTATACTTTACTAGTGACACTTTGACTCTTATCTAACATAGGTAGTACATGCTGATCTAAGCTGACATAGCTTCTCTGAAAATCAATTAAGGCTTGAGATTTACTTCAAAAATCTCTTCCTAATTTCCCTTCATAACGGAGATTTTCCGCTAAATGACACTGATGCACATATACATCATTACCTAACCTCATATGCAAGGTAACTTTCCCTTACGTCCACATTACATAATTTGTAATGCCAGAAGCGCTAGCTGCTTCCCTATTGTTTATGTCATTAAGAACATAATCCTCTTAACAGCTCTTCCTTATCAGACTTATCTTTGATCCTGTATTTATTAAATAGTGCGTCTTTCCCTCTGTACGCATTTCTACTATAGTCATACCCACTACACAAAGATTTGGTTGTCGAACTATACCTTGTTCTACAACACTACTATTTACTTTATCTCTTGCGCTCAAACCAACGCAGTTATCGAGATATAAAGATCACGACCAGACGGGAGGGTAAGCTAGGAGCCGGTAACCTCATAGCCAGTCCTAACTTCAAAGACTGTACGATAATCTCTGAGGATCTAGTGATTGTGGAGATGAAACCATACGAGATTTATTTTGACAAACCTATCTATGCGGGGTTCACCATCCTAGATATCGCGAAGGTGATCCTTTACAGTCTCCATTATAAGGTGATAGTCCCGGCTTTCCCTACAGACAACCTCAAACTGGTCTATACTGATACAGACTCTTTCTTCTATAAAGCTAATGTAGAAAACGCATACAACTATCTGATACCGATAGCTAATAATCACCTGGACACATCATCCTATGAACAAAACAACCCTTACGGTATGCCTTTGGTTAATAGGGGAGTTTTGGGGATGTTAAAGGATGAGGCTAAGGACAACTGGTTACCGAGTTTGTTGGCTTAAGACCAAAGGCATACTCTTTCTCTGTGGATGGAGAGAGCGACACGCTCAAAGCTAAAGTGCTTAAGAAATACGCTATTGGAAGCCTCTCCATGAAGAACTATAAGGAGTGTTTGAATAAGGATAAACTTATCATGCGAGAGGCTCACCTGATAAGATCTATTAACCATCAGCTATACACGCAAAGAGTTTAAGCGATACATTGTTCCAGGGTCTAACTCTACTCTACCCTGGGGACATTACACCACTCCAACATTAGATTAGCTTCCTCCCTCTCAAGATCAGATTTGAGAGTTTAGGTCAATAGATTAAACTATAACTATGATAGCTGTTTATTATGTTAGATTAGATTGTGTTTTATTTCCAAGACATTTGTTTAATATGATAGGTTAGATTTCAACTTTATAAACCAAACTTTGTTTGATAAGTTAGGTTAGATTTGTTTATGATTAATCATGTATTCGAGACATTTGTTTAATATACAAAGTTAGATTTGTTTGTTTGTTTGTTTAATCACGTGTTAGGTTAAGAAAAACGAGCTTGTAACTTTCCAGTAATTATTAACCAATGAGTGTATGTTAAAAAGCAATAATTTTATACTCAAACTTAAAGCGTTATTACCAGGGTCTAACTCGACTATACTCTGGGGACATTACACCATTCCAACATCAGATGAGCTTTCTCCCTCTCAAGTTCAAATTCGAGAGTTTAGGCTAAGAGATTGAACTTTAACTAGGATAGCTGTTTATTATGTTAGATTAGATTGTGTTTTATTTCCAAGACATTTGTTTAATATGATAGGTTAGATTTCAACTATATAAATCAGACTTTGTTTGATACGTTAGGTTAGATTTGTTTATGTTTAATCATCTATTCGAGATATTTGTTTAATATATCAAGTTAGATTTGTTTATGTGTTTAATCACGTGATAGGTTAAGAAAACTAACTTGTAACTTTCCAGTAACTAACCAATGAGTGTATGTTAAAAAGCAATAATTTTATACTTAAACTTAAAGCGTTATTACCAGGGTCTAACTCTACTCTACTCAGGGGACATTACTCCATTCCAATATCAGACGAGCTTTCTCCCTCTCAAGATCAAATTTGAGAGTTTAGGTTAAGCGATTGAACTATAACCAAGATATCTGTTTATTATGTTAGATTAGATTGTGTTTTATTTCCAAGACATTTGTTTAATATGATAGGTTAGATTTAAACTATATAAACCAGACCTTGTTTGATAAGTTAGGTTAGATTTGTTTATGTTTAATCATGTATTCGAGATATTTGTTTAGTATACAAAGTTAGATTTCTATATATGTTTATTCATGTGATAGCATAAGAAAACGAACTTGTAACATTCCAGTAATTAACCAACGAGTTTATGTTAAAAGCAATAATTTTATACTCAAACTTAAAGTGTTAATAAAACCTATCTGAATATCATGTTTGTTCTTTTTTACTTTCTCTCTATCTTACAGGTAGAGAAAGTATTGTGATCGTCAAAAAAATCGAACTCGAGATTTTGATGAATTTTGACGTTTCATGACTTCCTGAATCCGAAAAAGTGGTTTTTGAATTTCCGTCTGTCTGTCTGTCTGTCTGTCTGTCTGTCTGTCTGTCTGTCTGTCTGTCTGTCTGTCTGTCTGTCTGTCTGTCTGTCTGTCTGTCTGTACCTCCAACTAGAGCCTAAACTATTTTACCGATTGAGCTGAAACTTGATATCTAGGGTTTTCATAGGGTTGCCCCGAGGGGTTTTTGGAATTGGATATCTACCCCTAAAATTAAGGGTAGTTTACTGAAGGGCAAAAAGAGAAAAAGTCGATTTTCTCAAAATCGGCTCTAACGATTTTGATTAAATTTCATTTATGAACATAAATAAATATTCCAAACAAAATGGCTACTCTCAATATTTCGGCAAAATCGTTTTAAGGGCTCCGGTCTGATGCGTAAATTAACATTTTTTATAATAGCTCCGAAACTATTTGAGATATGAAATTACTTAGCATTACACATATGTATATATATTTATAATACAAATATTTTATTCGAAACATATTTTTATAAAATCAATAACTTTCAATATATACGCAATTATATATATATTTTTAACTTTTTGGGCATTAAAGCTTAAGTATTGCGACCGTAAGAAAAACTAACCTGAAATGTTGATGGATGTCGACGTCTCATGACCCCCCGAACCCTTAAAAATAGTCTTTGCAATGCCGTCTGTCTGTGTGTCTATTAAAACTTAAAATTAAGGGTAGTTTACTGAAGGGCAAAAAGAGAAAAAGTCGATTTTCTCAAAATCGGCTCTAACGATTTTGATTAAATTTCATTTATGAACATAAATAAATATTCCAAACAAAATGGCCACTCTCAATATTTCGGCAAAATCGTTTTAAGGGCTCCGGTCTGATGCGTAAATTAGCATTTTTTATAATAGCTCCGAAACTATTTGAGATATGAAATTACTTAGCATTACAAATATGTATATATATTTATAATACAAATATTTTATTCGAAACATATTTTTATAAAATCAATAACTTTCAATATATACGCAATTATATATATATTTTTAACTTTTTGGGCATTAAAGCTAAGTATTGCGACCGTAAGAAAAACTAACCTGAAATGTTGATGGATGTCGACGTCTCATGACCCCCCGAACCCTTAAAAATAGTCTTTGCAATGCCGTCTGTCTGTGTGTCTATTAAAACTTAAAATTAAGGGTAGTTTACTGAATGGCAAAAAGAGAAAAAGTCGATTTTCTCAAAATCGGCTCCAACAATTTTGATTAAATTTCATTTATAAACATTAATAAATATTCCAAACAAAATGGCTACCCTCAATATTTCGGCAAAATGGCTTTAAGGGCTCCGGTCTGATGCGTAAATTAACATTTTTTTAAATAGCTCCGAAACTATTTGAGATATGAAATTACTTAGCATTACAAATATGTATATATATTTATAATACAGATATTTTATCCGAAACATGTTTTTATAAAATCAATAACTTTCAATATATACGCAATTATATGAATTTTTTTAACTTTTTGGACATTAAAGTTTAAGTATTGCGACCGTAAAAAAAAAAACTAACCTGAAATGTTGATGGATGTCGACGTCTCATGACCCCCCGAACCCTAAAAAATAGTCTTTGCAATGCCGTCTGTCTGTGTGTCTATAAAAACTTAAAATTAAGGGTAGTTTACTGAAGGACGAAAAGAGAAAAATTTGGTTTTCTCAAAATCTGCTTAAATGATTTTGATTAAAATTCGTATCTAGGCGTTGATTAAGATTATAAATAAACTGGCTATTTTCATTTTCCTATGAAAATGATTTTTAGGGTACATTACAGAAGCGTTAATTTCCGTATCTCCACAACTATTGGAGAAACTAAACAACTTATCATTGCAAAATTGTAGAAATAAAAAACTTTTATTTGACATATATTTTTATAAAAACAGCAGTTTCTGAGATATTTGCAAATATATTAATACAATTTTGTGAGCTTTAGTTGTTAACATATACTACTTAAGTCTTAACGCAATAATACTCCAATGCCATAGAGTAATTAAATATAAGTAAGTATCTAAAAAAAGTATGTTATTTTTCCTTAAATCTCTTAGGAGAAATGTTTGCATAGCAATGATTATCTCCATTTTAGACTCAATAGTCAATATTTACATTTTTTATTGGTCAAAATGTATAAATGAATAATTAAATATCAATGCGATGACTTGAAGATCTGCAACACCTTATAAAATGTTAAAATTTTAACCAGAAATCGAAATTTTAATACGAAGTGTTGACCCTTGTGGAAGACATTAAACTGTTTGAAATGTTCTTAGGTGGACAAAGATGCGCCTCTTTTCTCATTGATTCTATATCATTATATATTATTTTATGCGTGTTCTTATGTGGAGTGGTGATGATACAATGTACATTATTCCGTTCAGAAATCTTACGAGTTTATAGAAAGAGAGAGAAAGTCTGTGCGGTGTGCCGTACCATTTATTACTATGGTATAGACATATTCTCTCTACTAGGTTATAGACTGTTGCTGATAATATTTGATAGGAATGAACAGGTCTAGTTGTCTGAACAGAGTTTTAAAATTTATTTTCAAAAGTTACATGGGTAATGGTTATACAACAAAAAAGATTAATGATTGTACTGAAAAGTTCAGTTGAGTTTGCATTGGTAGTGACCATATAAATTATATAAGTAATTATTGAAGGTTTTAAAGTTATATTTTTTATCCAAATAATTATTTTCAATATTAGTTTATTTAACGTAGATTCAAGACATGGTTTTCTTTTAGACCTAGGTGTGGCGGCTTCAATCAGTGGAAATGTGTGTGCTATAGCGTCTTTGCATTATAGGCCTATATGTACCATTGGACATTATTAAACCTTCTATCCTCTACTACCAGTAGTTAATTTATTTAATTTATTAGTATGCACACTTGAAAGCTTAAACCATGTTAAGTTAATAAAATATCATTATATTAAATTATATAGGCATATCAACTATAATGTCCTAATATTTCCATGACATCATCAATAGGAAAAACTAACTTACTAACAGCTCAACAAAATGGACCCTAGCTTTTTTAGCATACTATAAATTTGTACATATTTAACATAGACCTAAGTTAACTACCATTATTGTTTTTTTAACTCTTAAATTTTATGTTTTGATTTCTAAGCCTCGTTGAAATCACATAATGTGATGAGTTTGAAATAATTTGGTGCACATGAATGGTATTGTTACTTTATGTTTTTAAGTTATGTAAACAGCGATTTAAAAATTCAAACCTTATGAGAAGGCTTAGAGCCTCAACACAGAATTTGTTTTCATAGATCTATAGTTCGCAGTCCTTAAGAAATTCTATTCGCGACTAAAGAGTCTATATCCATAATCGTGTGACCGTGCGAACCAATTAGATAGTCAAAATACTTGAACCAATAAAAATATTCGAAATAAATTAATCCACAGACAAGATACATGCACCAAGCAGTCAGCTGATAAATACAATATACTTACTTTTTCTAAGGCATTGGGAACTCTAAAGTTTATTGCCGCACTCACTTAAGACCGACACCTATCCCTATCCTAAGCTAGTTCTATCCAGTTCACCTCACTACACCCTAATTATTTCAGGTCCATTCTAATGTTATCCTCCCATCTTTGTATTGTATATAAAAGAAACTAGTCTAAAAAAACTTTCACAATAAATATATTTATATTATATTTTGGGTAGAGAACGCCTACACAGTATTTTGAGATAGTCGAATTAAAAAAAATCACCGAGCGGTGTCATAAATTAGGTCTATATCTATTTCAAAAAGATGGCAGTCATTAGAATATTCTAATTGTGATATTAAATAATTATTTCCGAAGTGGATTAAAACTCCTCTTTAACATATTCATGGCTTCTAGATTAGGTACTACTACTTGCCACTATAAACAAGCATGACAACTTAGCATAAAATTAATTAGAAGCCTTATCTATTTAAGTCAAAGTTTCATGAAGTTGTAAAGTTAGGTTAGATTTGCTTAGTTCCGTTTACTTATAAATATAACAATTATTTAACACTTATTTTCAGAATTATATATATATATATATATATATATATTTTTAGAGGTTTTTAAATTTGACAGCTCTGAAAATCTATCATTTGAGTGGGCTATTTGGAAAACTTATTAGTTTGGACTGTAACAACTTACAAGCAATATCAAATGGGACAAACACTCACCAACCAAGGGTCCAGCTCTCGGAAGACCTACGCACGACTCACACCACTAACACCGACCTCCGCTCTCCAGAGTAACACCCGTCCGACTGAGCGGCGCGCCCGAGTCAACTGACCACGAGAGTCGAACACGTGTCCAGCCAGCCAGAAAGAAGAGTTCCGTGTCCGGCCACGCGTAGCGTCTGGGCACTTCGACTATGTACTCGAACCTACTGGCTCCTTCGATTGCTATGTTCTCCAACCTTCCATTTACTTCGATCCTTCCTCCCCTCTGAGAACTATCTGTTGTATATATACGGCTACGCTGGTAATGTAAATTCACTTACTACACCACGATCTTATGGATAAGAGTTGAGAAAGGCGACTAGGTCTCGGGGATTGTTGTTATTCAAGTCATAAATTCTGTTTCGGCGTCATGGGGGGACTATATTCAAAATTACCGTTTGGACTTTAAATACTTTAACTGATTGTTAATTTGAAATTGCTATGCCATGCGCTTCCCGCGGCATGTAGAAAGGTCGTCGCCCTTCGTCACCCATCTAAGCTGGGATTCAAACCCAAACCTTATTGTTAGTTACAATTGTAAATACTTATTGATTGTTAAAGCGCTCTGAGTGTGTCAGCGCGCCCCGGGTTCGAACCCGTCTTACAAACTTCCTTTTGTTCTATTTAATGACAGCTGTTTCAATCAAATTAATTGCTGAGAGTAGTATGATGAAGCGAGACTTAGCTTACCCTTGCATTAGAGGGTTATTGTATTGATGTGACGCCAAGTTAATTATGAACGTTTCAAATACTAAACTGTACACTATACTTGGTTGTCGTCACGTAGGATGATGCAGTTATGCCTTATACCTTGTCTTGGAAATCAATATACTAAGTATTAAGTTAAGGAACCAAGGAGCTAAGGTCCATAAAGTTAGTTCGATGCCAGAGATCCCAGACTTTGTATAATGTTATTTGAATATTGAGCCCAACACGTTTAGTGTTGTTTTTTGTAACCATTCTGATGGGGATTTTGAGATTAATTGTTTGTGTATCTTAATGATCTTGATGAATAATAGAGAGGTGCGCTTCACGCACGATGCGTGTATTCTCAAATATTGTAATATTGTGTTTTCAATAATAAAATTCATTTGGTCCAATCAGGTGATTAATTTTGCCTGATTTTCAGCCTTCCTCACCCTTTAGATATTAATAGATCTAAAAGGGGGGGTAGCAGGACCGACTGTTGAAAAGTATTTTTGGTTTGCAAAGTTGGAAGTATATGTCGTCACCATACGTGTATAACAAGAGATACTTTGTTGATCCGTCATAATTGAGAATGGGAAACTATATACATCGTTTTCGATATGAAGTAGATAAGAGGGAATGAAAAACTATACACCGTTTTCGATAAGAAGGTAATAATTGAGAGACTATACACAGTTTTTGATAAGAAGGAAGACTCTATTATGCATCTAAAACATTACAAATTATTTCTGAATTTCTTATACATCTCATCATCCATCAGTAAACACCTTATCAACAACTCTCACTTTACCTTTGGTGCTTGACGCTGCTTAACGCTGCTTAACGGCAGACCCCGACATCCGCATCCGCATCCGCATCCATCACAAGAGAAAAATCGAAAAATAGGACACTATATACACGGTTTTCGATAAGTACGGGTAAAGTCGAGAATAAAAAACTATAGACTGTTTTCGATAAGAAGGGAGATTGAAGGGAGAATGAAAAACTATACACCGTTGTGAAATAGACTACGAGGATGAGAAGTATAGTATTCTCCTTCCGGTTTCACATTCTACATTCACAATGTATAGTTTCACATCCAAACTTCTTAGCGAAAACGGTCTATGGTTTAACATTCTTAATTATTACCTTCTTAGCGAAAACAACGTATGGTTTTTCATAGACTAAGGCAATATCCGAGGATGAGAAGCGTAATATTATATTGGATATTTAGACATTCATAGTGAAAACGTAATATAACTCGCAGGGGAAATATCCTGAGGCACTATCTGAGGATGAGAAATACCTCTGATCCAGCTGCTCGAAAAGAAAGTTTTGAGGAATCGCTGAGGAATTTTGAAGCAGAAAAAGACAACTGAGATAATGACGATGTAAGCTTCTCACTATTTCTAGTTTCTATGTTACAGTCGCTGAATGAATATAAAAAAATGGAGTCAAAAATTGCAAATAATAAACTTACTTAAACCCATTAGATGACCAGATGGTAATCCTCAGTATTTACAGAGTCCATTTGGGGCTAAGTTCACACAGGAGCTATTTCTGGTTCATTATCCACCAGGACCACCTCGGGCTCAATATACTTCATGACCGCCGATGCCTTGCAAGAACAAAATGCAAAATGTCACACCAATAGCATCTCCAGAAAGTGTTGACACCATACAGTCTTATAGCAGCAATTTCACTAATGATACAAGTGATTATAATTCACAGTTAGTGACTCTGTAAAAAGTTTAAATTACTTAATATTTAAATAAATAAACCATTTTTCTAAATAAAAATGTATTCCAAACCTACACAATTGTTACTGCTATTCTCTCTTATGGAGGTAAACATAAGCGAGAATTTGTGTTTTGGTAGCTTACATCCGTTCCAAAAATTGTTATCAACTCATCAAACGTTGATACATTCATACGGAAGTATGAAAAAAAATTTGTTGGGTGCTCATGGAGCTCTTAGTTTTGAGTGTAAAATTTTCCTTTTAACAATCTGGAACAGTAAATTGGATGAACCCAGTGTTGTCTCCTATAATTTTCTTCTTTCTTGATCGGATAAACAGAGCACAAACAACTGCAGTTTCTGAAAAATTCATTTTTTAGGAAAGAGAAAAACGGCAGAAAGTCTTTCTTGAAAAAAAATGACAATGAGAGAATTGCTGTCTGGGTGTGAGTGGGTATCAAGACAAAACAGTTGTGCCTTCAGTGTGAGGGGGTATAAAGACAAAACAGTTATGCCCTCATTGTGGCTTGCACCTTAGCAGCCGCCAACAAAACAGTCTTCAGACATTTTTTCTCTTAGTGTGCGGCGTTTCTAATTTCAAGATGTATTGTTTTCATAACCAGAGTGTCCATCGTCCTGAAAAATAGGGAATTGTCAGGAGCTTGGTTAGGATAAAGTTATGAAAAAGTCAGGGAATTTGACCAAATTTCTGGAACTTTTACATCTTGTCGAAAAAAAACATGTTTTGGTTTACAACCGTAATTTTTTTTTCAGTTAATACATTTTTTAACACATCTTTTGATTACAAAATTCAAAATAACATTTTTCTTCCAGTTATTACACTTAGAATCTCTTTTAACACCAATGTACCTGTTGAGCAGATTATTATGAATTTTCAAGGTCTATATGTGATTTTTGTGTCGTCTTTCCACCCCTCTACTACATGTATTTAGCCATAGTTGTGTAATGGTTATACACAGGCATGAGAATTTGATTATATTATAAGTAAAATAAACTTAGAATTACTCGGTCTCACAACTATTTTTAACTACCCAATAGCCCATTACTTTAAGCATAAATCGTTTAACCTCTTCATTGTGAGACAAAGTTTAAGAATGTTTATTTATCTAGAAACAAAAATTATATTAATCTATGATCTTAAAAAATGTGCTAGTAATATAATTGATATTGATATATAATGGTCTGGGAAAAAGTATTCTTGTTCTGGAAAAGTCAGGGAATTAAAAAATATGGTTTGGCTGGACACCCTGATAACGTAGGTTTATCGTCGCCAGTGTTATGTGTGTAGTTAGGTAAGGATCCATTAACTAAGCAAGGCATCAACAAAACACGAGTATCTCCATAAATGGTTCAATTTATTCCACCAGGACACAATTACAAGATCACTGTACAAGACTAGCCATACCAGTCTTGCCAACTTGTTAGCTTTTCAATTCTCTCGACATAAAATATATTTCAAACAATCCAACATAAACGTGTTTTAAATGTGTCTTCACTCCTTTTTCATATAAAGACACATTTAAAATATAGAAAAAGATATATTTGTGTTTAGTGTGTTTTAAATGTGTCTTCATATGAAAAAGAAATATTTCTGAAAATTTAAAACAATGTGTTACTGTGGAAGTGTGAAGAATTAAGAATTGGGAAGTGTAAGGTGTTTAAGAAGATAAGAAATGAAGAGTGAAGAGAAAAGTGTGTTTGTTTCTATTTAGGCCTAGCCTAACTATACTTTCAAGCTGGCTTCTTTCACTATCAATTACATTACATTAATATAATTTATTATTGTTATATAATACTAATTTTTCTAAAATAGTTTTTAAAAATAAATACGATTTTTGTGTACCTCCTCTATAATATGTTGCTTGTTCTTGGATTTTGAATTTGACTTTACTCTGTACAGTGTAGCCTACACTGTACTATTATTAAAGCTGGACTTGTTTCAGTTGCATAACTTGTTAATTTTAAATGTATGTGTAGTGTAATTTATTTAATGAAAATAAAATAATTTTTAAATATTAATTATTTCTCTTTGTCACATTTTTATATTTTAAAATAAATTTCAGGTTGTGCAAGTAAGTTTTCTCACTTTGACCTATTATAATGACTAACTTTCTAGCAATTAGTGTTTTTATTGAGAGTAAAAATAGGTGTTAGTTTGGTTTCTTATATCTGAAATGGCTATTTGATCAAAATTAACAAAAATGAAATTATCTTGCGCAATCAACCTAAAAATGAAAATAATAATATTATCTTATGAGCCACCGAAAATGGTTGCCACCACCCCTATGATACTCCACTTAAAACACATTGTAAAAGTTGATCAGAACTTGAAGATTTTTAGTTGCACGATTTGCCGCTATATGAGAAAGCGTTGTGATCGTTGCCGTTCGTTGTGACGTCTTACAACAGCTGTTCAGAGAGATACAGATCTACAGTTAAGATTTATAAAATTTTATTCTTGCACAATGGCTTTACAAGTCAAAAATAAAAATAAATGTAAATTTCCGGGTTGTTTTAAAACTGACATGTCAATGTTTATCACGCCCTCAAATTTCGAGAGACGTGAATTGTGGGAGAATTCTATAAGGAAGATTTCTGGTCAAGAGAATTTTAGTATAAAATATAATGATAGATTTTGTGAAAAACATTTTTGGGCAAAAGATATTCTACGAGAGTGGATTGTAACAGATAGTGATGGAAGAATTTTGCAAAAGGTTAGTGTGCAATTGCTTTTATAGGTTAGTTTTTCTCTTATTT
The DNA here is from genome assembly GCA_033556935.1 of Timema podura. Taxonomy (NCBI): domain Eukaryota; kingdom Metazoa; phylum Arthropoda; class Insecta; order Phasmatodea; family Timematidae; genus Timema; species Timema podura. Next base: position 14,675,992 of record JAVRXN010000010.1, read on the forward strand.
CCACATTGCTCGACCAATGTGTGGAATAAAAAAACTTCTGCTATAGTTGATTGTATATTGATTTATACCAGTGCTTTTTCTAACGCCTTAACTTTAGACATTATTTATAAACAAAAAATGAAAAAGTGCATTTTTAAAAGGCCGTGTCTAGTGACACGGGACGTGGCAGCAGCCATTTGCCATATTAAATTGGCTGCTGACACGGTATTTTTTTAAACTGACCAATGACGATAGCGCATTCGTCTTTTCAGTCAATAAGAAACCGTGTCTCATTTTTGGCCAATGAACATTAAGCTAAGTATTATCTAAGTAGTTTTTATAAGTACCGTATTGTGTTTGTTGTAGTGAGGGGCTCAATTTTATTTTAAAAAAAAGTGTAATTTATTTATCTTTGTAATAGCGTGTTTAGTTTTCAATAAATTAAAATTTAAATAGTAAATCTAGGCTTGTTCCAAATTGTGTTTGTTGCAAGGGCTCAATTTTATTTATTCTAAGTAGTATAGTTTATTTATCTTTGTAATAGCTTGTTTAGTTTGAAATAAATTGAAATTGGAGTAAATTTAGAATAGGTCCGTATTGTGTTTGTTGTAGTGAGGGGCTCAGGTGCTTTTTAAAATAATAAAGTATAGAGTTTTTGTCAAGATAAGTAGTTAAAGTACCTATTAGGCATATATTGGATAACTTATTGGTTCTCAAAGTAAGCTATTTTATTTTAAGAAGTGTAATTTATTTATCTTTCTAATAGCTTGTTTAGTTTAGGAGTAAATCTAGGCTTTTTTTCTTTAGCTAGATTAGTTTAAGAGTAGATCTAGGCTAGTGTAATTCTAAATGTTTAATTTTAAGAGTAGTTATAAGCTAGTGTAATAGCTTGTTTAGTTTAAGAGTAGATCGAGACCAGTGAATCTTTCACTCATGACTTTGATTGTAGGAGATTCCATGTTGAAGTATCTAACATAGCATTTTGACTCCAATTTCACTGTGATTTCCTTCCCTGGGTGCTGTGTTGGCAACGTGATTTCTTTTGTAGAAGAGGTTGTCCCATACTTTGAGTGTGTTATTTTACATGTTGGGACAAACAATCTCAAGGGGTTGTTAAGCAACACATTGCAAAATTTTGACAAGTTGTTGTCAACAATCGGATATATCAACCCAAAGCCATATGTTAGTGTTTCCAGAGTTTGAGTTTCCCCAACCTCTAGGAGAGGAACCAAGAGTTATCGTTGTGTGACATGCTTGAGAAGAACCAAAGAGCTGGTGAGCTAAACACACTTCTTCAGAAGATATGTAATGCGAGATGTGTTAAATTCTGCAATTGGTGGACTGATTATCAGGCAAGCCTTCTGGTTTAAAGTGATGATAGCATCTGTCCAAGAAAAAGAAATTAGACCAACTACTTAATCTCTTAGTTACATCCATTTCAAACCGTATATTTTATATAGCAAATTAAGAATTAATACCTTTAGGTCTAATAAAGTAAACCACCTTGGTTAACCATGTCTTTTAAGATTTACATTCAAGTTCAATTCTTGACACACCCGAAGCTTGTTATTAGAGAAGGCCAAAAAGATCCAGTCTTAAAACTATAGGCCCTAACTTGTATTTGGCAGAATGTTGGCATACGAACTAGCCTCCCATGTGGTGACATCTCTCCTCACCAGGGTTGTTATAATCTCACCTATTATATTGAGTGAAAAGTGGCTTCCTGACACACACATTAATGCATCCCAACACTTGCTTAAAAAAGATTTTTTTTAAATATATCAGGCTTTCAGGACACAACACTTTCATACACATTAGATTTTCATCAGTGTTCTTCATCGATGGTTCAAATTTTACACTGTGGTTCTTTTCCTTGTTGGGTGGTTGTGTCTAATATAGGTTATGCTGAAGGTACTTTAAATGTAAGAGACTCCTTATTTAACACTCCTATGCTTAAAATAGCAGTCCATGTTGGTAACATTCTCTGCTTTAAACGTAATAAATTGACAGTTAATGTAAGTGTTCCTCAAGAACAGAAAGGTTTTGGTGATTGTGGATTATTTGATATAGCAAATGCATTTGTGCAATTTGCTGGCATAAGCCTAAACATGAATGATTTGGAAACACTTTGATCAATTTGCAATGAGGAAAAACTTGATTTCTTGTTTAGAAACTGCTACAATTCCAAATTTTCCTGTCATAAAAATAAGACCTAAAACAATTTTATAAAAATGTTTTCAATATGACCTTTATTGCGTATGTCGTTTACCACATGTGCCAAATAAAATTAATAATGATATACTTAAACATTTAGTTAAAACATCTAGTTGTTTAGCTTGTTCTAAAATCTGCCACTATAACTGTATTAGATGGAGTGATGAAGATTAAAATTATTTGATTTGTCCTGGCTGATTAAATGAACTGTAGTAGCTGCTTTAAGAAAATGGTTGTTTTAAATAAATGTCATTGTGGTTTTCACATACGCCATCAATGAATCATTTTATATTATATATTTACTATCATACTCTATATATACTTTCAAATTCCCAACAGCTGCGCCTATTTTGAATTTTAAACTAAGCTAAAACTTTATTTGGTATAATATGTGCTTTCTAATACGGCTCTTTTAACAGGTAACTTCTCATTTGAAACATTTGTAATTGATTATTTTAATTTCTCATAATTTAACTTCTTCCTTATGCTGTTTTTAGTGTTAAAATTATTTTCTGTGCTGTCTCTAGGGGTAAAAATATTCACTAGACATATTTGGTGTTAAAAATTCATCTCTCATACTGTCTTTCAGGGAAAAGTTGTTTATTATTCTGTTGCAAGATAATTTTTCCAAATTTTTATTAGTTTACTTATATAGCAATACATTAAGTGGAAGGACTACCTTGTAAAACTTGAGAAGCGCTATCAGCGCAACTCATAAGAAACGTCCATATATTGAACTATTTGGACTGTTTAGCCGACACCGAACTTGAGTTGCGGTGTTGTCATATCTGTCAAATTTGATCTAAAAGAGTGAGGGGGAGCGAGCTAATCTGTTGTTTACATGGGTCAAGTTTCTTGCAAGGGAAAGGCTAGAGTGCGGCTTTTATCAAAGACCACACTTTGCAGAAATCTGCTGCTTTATTTTTAGGTTGAACTAATATAATCAGTAATATGGTTTTCTTAATATTTCTTACCTAGCGGAAGAAAACATTTTTAATTTGACGTTCTCGTATTAGACTGGTTTGCTGGTGACGAGTTTGGGGTTCAAATCCCAGTAGTGTATACTGAGGGTGTTTTTTTAAAACGGTTTTAAACACGCTATTATTATTTATTTATATCACCACGTCTTACTATCCGTTCTGGCTGTACACTAATGTACTAATTACTCTAATGTGTTAGGCATCAGGAAGGTTAAATTAAGAGGAGGTGCATCCATATTTTCGTGGAGTGAGAGCAGAAAACTATTTAGGAAAAACCACCTGTGAGTACCCGACCGGAATCGAACCATGATCTCCCCGTCTTCAACATGTCAGTTGAACACGGTGAGTAGCACATAAATGTTACCTTCCTCATTCCAAGTTCATGCATGTGTACAACTCAAACTGGAAGTAAGTCACAATGAAAAAAAAAACTATTGTGATGACTACCAAGAGTGTCGGCGAAACTTTATTAGTTTCGGGCAAGGTAGTTGTAAAGAAATATATTTTTGAGGAGTTTTTAGGGGAATGACTCAAAGCCAATGGAAAATGTTTGAAAATGGAATGCCACTAAAAGCTATTTGGGCATGGCACTTAAGCATTTAAAAATAATAATAGATTGTTATAGAATCTATTTGAAGTTTGATACAAACCATCTTTCAGCTTCAAACTCAAGTATATCAGAGGGAACCAAACAAACTGGAGGAAGGCACATTTTGATGGGGAGAGGGGTGGAGAAGAAATTGGTGGTAATACCCCAGCCTATCAAACCTCCCCCCTTCCCAGTTCACCCTCAATGAGTAACATTGGATATACAACTATCGACAGACACACCGTAGATCATTTCCTCTGCATCTGACTTAACCCAAGCTATGAGGGGTGAGGACAGTGTCTGATAATAATAATAATAATAATAATAATAATAATAATAATAATAATAATAATAATAATAATAATAATAATAATAATGGTGATAGAGATATCTTATCAATTAACATAAAAAGTGTTTATTTTTTTATATCTTTTTTCATGGACGCAGAAAATTGGGGGTCAGAGATGTACCCTTCTTTAAAAGTGTTAGAACCCTTAAAAGGCAGGGGGGCCACACACATATGTATAAAACATAAATAAGAAATTGTGTTTTTTTTACTTTATTATTTACTTTAGTTTCTTATATTACACCATCCAGATACTAATAATAATAATAATTTTAATATAAACTTAAAGATGCACTAAAATCTCCTATTGTAAAACTAGCTTGACCTACATTAGCTTGTAACATGTACAAAGACGTAACGATGCAGTAATTGACCCACGGTGGGTGCCCCCAAGGAAAAAATACACCACCGTCCCCAAATCTTATGAATAATTGTAGATCATAAAAAAAATTTAGACATTTATTATTGGAATTATTTTATAATACGTAATAATATAGAGTAGGTAGGTTAAATTTAGAGGAAGTTTACCCACATTTGCGTGGAGAGATAAGAGTGTAAACCCATTGAGGAAAAACCACTCTAAGTACATTACCATACAGCCATAACATTTGATAAAATTGTTGCTGAAAAGTTTCAATATAATGTAAAAAACTTCATCTGAATTGAATAAAACAATATTAATAAATATTATAAACAAATCTATAGTCAATTATCAATATTAACACTTATAGAGGCTAAACAAACATTGATCTCTGTGAAATTGTCTACACTTTCCTCCAAGGACAAGCTACGGGTAGTAGTTCAACAGACAACATAGCTAATCACTTTAGCCTTTATTGATTCATGTGCTTCTTAAATAATTTTTAGTAAAGTTTTGAAAATGACCTGACAGCTGTTTCTATTGATTTTACAGAAAAATATGTACATACATTTTTGTACAGCATAAATTATGCGCAATAAAATGACTATTGAGTAATTTTTGATTGAATAATGAGATCTTTACGAAACAATGATAGGCCTGAAAGACAACGCTTTCATATATTATCAAATTAATTTTGGGTGGGTGGACCTGCGTGATGAGCCCTATTTTGAGCGTGGGCCTGTGGCATTCTGCCACCACCCTATAATTACACCAATAAACTTGTAGCTATTAAGAATTTCAAACTCTATTAACCTATTTTTTATTAATTATATTCGATAATCAAATATAGCTTTATACGTTTATACATATTTTAACATGTATAACACTCGCTTTGATGGCCTCATGGTCTAACGCGCTGCTCTTACAGTAGACTAGACTGCCAATGATGGGGAGATCAAGGTTCTAATCTCGGTCGGGTGTACTAAAGTTAGTTTCTCCAAACTGGTTTTCCACGCTCCCTCCACGCAAATGCGGGTACAATTTCTATGATTATAACCTTTCTAATCCATAAAACCACTAAACAATTTTTGAAAAAAAAATCTATTCACAAATTCTCTGTTTATTTGACAAAAATTTTAATCCGACCATTTACCTCAGGAACTGAAAGAAAATATTTTGACCAGATTAAATAATATTATATACATATATATTTATATATAATATAATGTAAATCAAAATATAATATTATATTATATTATAATATATATAAAAATATAATATTATATTATTAAATAAGTATTATATATATAAATAAATAAGTATATATATATATATACTTATTTGAATATATATAATTTGAATATATATATATATATATTCAAATTTGAAGATAGCATATAGAACAATTTTCTGCAAAAAGAAAGATTTTATTTTTATAAATGTATAATTTTTATAGAATAAATATTACACTTATTGCCTGTACTTCAAAAATTATAAACACTAACTCTAAAAATAAGTATTTGAAATTACAATAAAACATAAAGAAATATACTGCAAGAAAATGTTTTTCACCCAATTGTATAGAAAATATCCATCCATCGATTTTGACCAAATTTGATAGGCTTAAACACAAGTTTTATATTGAAGCATGATCATTTTATAATCTATTTCTCCCTTATCAATCACTTTTGTGTCAGGGACGTTCATAAAATATATATACACATCACTAGCTATTTTATAATTTTAGCTACACACATTATATAATAATAATACATCCATTCTACAACTTTATACATTCAAAGTCCTTCATCAAAACTTCTACAATGAACACAACGTTTTTAATTTTATTAGGGACCTGTGCTACAAATTTTGGTTGAATTCCGACCGCGTGAATTGAGGTGTTTTTCCTCGTGATTGCTCATTTCCTCCACGCAAATGTGGGAACACTTTCTCTTAATTACCTTATTTATTATCTACCCTACTTTATTATTGTAAATTTACGGATAACATCAAAGAATATTAAGAAGTGAAGCATTTCTAATATCACAAGAACAAAAAAAAAAGACATGGAAATAATCTTTATACTGCACACTCTTATATGTGTTGAGTAACATCCTCCTCTTAGTATTTGTGTTCCCCCCTTCCCTTCCTCTCTAAAGCTTACGTTATTTCCAAATCTTTGACTATGGCACGCGAGGGGTGCGAGAAAGTAAAAATTATATTTGTGATGAAACTATTTTGTAAAATAATAATTGTCAAAATTAAATATGTATCTGTGTTAATGTTATTAATTTTAAAAGCGCGGTGGTCAAGGCATGTTCAATAGTCCCCCCACCCCGTTTCATTATCCACCTTTACAATTGATAGCAAAATAGTTTCAAGACATTTATCTATTGTGACAAGTGTATTTCTTGTTCAAATTGCCAATAGTCCATAGTGATTTAGTTAGCCCCGTATTATCGATACCAAATTATTGACTCTGTTTACAGATCAGATTACCAAAGGTAGGGCCAAAGTGTTTGATTGGTACACCAAAGTGAACCGAGCCCGTGTGGGTTTTACGCCGATGTACTAATTAAGCTAATGTGTCAGAGAAGGGTAAGGTTGCTTTTAGATGACTTACACTCACATTTACGTGGAGGGTGAGTGGAAAACATTTTAGGAATAATAACCTCATAGCACCCAACTGGGATCGAACACCAATCCCCGTCCTCAGCAGTCCAGTTTTTTGCAAGAGTAGTGCCTTAAATCATGAGGTCACCAAAACGGGTCCTATAATTATATTAATTAGGTATTCTACGCACATGATTTGAAATTAATGGATGGATTTTAAACTACAGTATTAAAATTGTATTTTTCATGCAGAAATGATAATAAATTCATGACACTTTTTTTATCCAATTCACAAGAGTAGAACATTTATTTTTCTTTCGTCTGGTTGAGAGATAAAGTAGTTTTTTATTTTATTTTCTTCGATCTCTTTTTACAGAAACGGCTTCCATTGCAAAACACGTGGTATTCACACAACTGATTTAATAAATGAACGCAGTCGAGTTGATATTTTTCCTGAGAACATCTGCTCGTCACCGTGCAACGCTTGGCATCACTGCCATGAGTTTTCTCGAGAGGTTCATTTTGTTCAACCTTACACCGCTAGGTCACAGGATACTGCACCACAACACTTTTTTGAATTAAAATAAAACTGTACCACTTTATTTTAGTTTAGAACAATATGTATGCTGAAAAATGAACGGATAATTATTCTCAATCATATTTACTCGGTTTATACTTTGTCTGCAGATTTTTTTTTAAAAAAACACTAAACCAAGAAAATACGATCATGCAAAAATTATTTAAACAAAGCTGCTTAAAAATATTTAACTTTTAACTGGCGTTAAATTATACTAAATGATAGAAAAATGTGTTTATTGTAATACAATGAAAACCGTTTTAGCCTAAGTCTTCCCACATTTCAATGACAAGCCCAGTTTGTTTCATGCAGTGATCTTTAAATTATTTTTTAAAACTTAAATTTGAATTGGCTGAGTAGATAGGAATAAACTATAAACCATGTAAATGAATTGATCTTTACAGTAGTAAAAATCTGATTAAAATATGTATAATGGTTTTCTTGGTAATCATGTACAGAGAAATCGCCTTAGAAACCGGCCGCGCTCATCTCTCATGGTGATCCATCCCCTTAATTTACATTTCTGTTTTAACAAGGACAAGTCTATTTTCTAAATTTAAAATAATAATTGATCTTGCTACTATAGGCCTAATACAAAAAAAAATAGTGTGATATACAGCTGTTTTCAATACAAATGGAAAGCAAGGCCATAAAGGGAAGGCTTACACCACAGACATTATAGGTTTTAAATGTAACATTCAAAACCACTTACAGTAATTTTCTGGAAAATTGAGGCCCCTACTTCGACAGAAGACACTGATTTGCTCTGAAAATTACTGTAAATACTTTAAAAATATGAACTCTTTTAAGACCTCCCTTATGCCTTCTCATTCTATTCTACTTTGCAATAACAATGATTATTAAATACAAGTGTTTTTAATACTTCAACATTAATTTATTTAGTTATATATTTCTTTTAAAACTGGATTTTGCCTGTTTCATGTTCTCTTATATTAGATAGGCTAGTTCAAGTGACTGTTATTACTCATACTAAATCAAAGTCATCTTAGGTAGCAATATGTTAATTTTGTAAGTTTCAAAATACTACACAAGCTAATAATCACGTTTTATGTAACTATCTCATATTTGACTAAACTGGCGAGGACAGGGAGATCGAGATTATAATCTTGTTCGGGTGAACTGAGAATGTTTTCCTGGGTGGTTTTACACTCTCCCTTCAAGCAAATGCGGGTTCACTTCCTCTAAACCATCCTTCCACAGCCTTAACCTAGCATAGTCTAATTAGTATCATTATCTTCCATCACTGTTGACAGCCTTTGGCCAGTTCAGGTTCCATCAGACCACCACTCTTATTCTCTTGTTCACGCTCCCTCGGCAATCTGCTCTTCCCACCTCCTTGGTCTTCCTTCAAGTCATGTTCCAACTCCAATATTACCCTCAGCAACCTGCTCTTCCCACCTCCTTGGTCTTCCTTCAGGTCATGTTCCAACTCCAATATTACCCTCGGAAATCTCACGCGATGCTAAAAAAAAGTTTTGAGTAATGAGACAGCTTTCCTGTGATTGTGTATTTTCACTGCACCGTTGATCTCAAAATAAAGCTTATTTAAAGGGATTTGGTATATTAAAAGTACTAATGTTCAATTTTTTATTTTGTGTGATGCTGGTTTTTTCTTTCAATGGTGGCTCTTCAAAGCCATGGGCTGTTCTCTGCAAAAGGGGAAAGTTAGGTCTTTTTCAAATTGTAGAAAATATTTAAGTCTCTCTATGCCAATAATTGTAATACTTTTATAATGTATATAATAATATATTAACTAGTTGCTGAACAAAATTTGGAATAAAAATATATATATAAAATACCAATTTAATAATAATTAGTAACAAACACTGCATACAGTACTTTTCAATGCATTGTCAAATGTTTGACATAAATATTAGCTCTCAAAATGGTCCCTTTTGCTTTTGTAAAAAAGGACTCACATCTGACATATGGACTAAGTTGAGTTATGTTTTATCAACCAATTTTTTTCATGATGTTTGATGTATTATTTTCTTCGTTTGATGAAAATAAAATGTTGGAAGAGAAAATTAAATGTCTCAAACATCAAAGGGAACACCCACTGGCGTTAAGTGAAACAGGAAAAGGGTTGGCACATTTAAAACAGGTTTTTTTCAAAACGTGTTTTTATATGTTTAAAACACTATTTCATGGCACTTTACAACATGTTTAAAGAAGAGTGAATGGTTGTTTACATAACGAAAAGAAAATAGGCCCACGAGGGGAGTAACATTAGAAGGAGAACAACTGAAGAAAGTTTCAATTACCTGGGAAATGTGGTAGAGGAAAGAGGGAGAGACGAGGCAGAGGCATTTTACAAAAGCGTCAGAAGACTGATATGGAGTAGAGATGTGCTATAGAAGTGCAAAGGGCTGATGTATAGGACATGCTATGTTCCGATATTGCAGTATGCATCAGAAACCTGGGTAATGAAGGGAAGAGGCATGCAAAATTAGATTTCTGAGGAGTAGTGACAAGCAGGCGCGGATCCAGAAAATTTTCATAGGGGGGTCAAGCTAATTATAAATAACATAATTACTAATAATGTAAGCTTATTATTTAAGTAAAATAAGAATATTTTAGAACGTTTGAAAATGCATTATAGCAATGTGATAGTTTTTTTTGTCTGATCAATTTCTCAGCGTAGTCACCTAAATAACTCTAGAAATCCACAAAAATTAAAATTATATAATGTCAATAGCAAGTATCTTTTTAAAGCAACAGTAATTACTACTACTACTACTACTACTGCTACTACTACTACTACTAATAATATTAATAATTAATAATAATAATAACTATAAAACCTATACAAAACATTGTTCAAACGTACCTCATATTTTATAAATGCATTAATTGCATTTTCCTCTTATTCTTTTGAGCAAATTTCTCCAAAACTTCATCAGGATGAACTTCTATGCTTCGATGAATATTTAACATGGCCAAACCATTTAATCGTTCCTCATCCATATTTGACCTTAAGTATGTCTTTAACCTTCTTAGGGTAGAAAATGATCTCTCACTAGTGCAAGTAGTCACGGGAAGAACAGACAAAATGTGGAGAAGAACTTTAATGTTTGGGTAAAAACCATCTGAAGCATGCATTAAGCTGTCAACCGCACTAGATGGACACTCTGCCTTAGATTTATGTTTCCAGCGTTGTTGCCACAAGTCAATCTCTCCACGAAGTTCTGACGGAGTCCCAGGAAGGTCATTAGCATATGTTTGAGCTGCTTGTAATAAAATTTCATTGTCTTAGTTAGCAAATGCTGGTATTAAACCGTATAATGTGATAATATTATCATGTCCAGTTGATGAAAATCTAGTTGACAGTTCAGAAATAAGATAGTCCACAAATGGCAGGTAGACATTTAGTCTATAATATTCCTCAGGACTATATGCAACAACATTTGGCCCATGAGTTTGTGTTCGAAAGGTCCTTGGTATAGTGATGTCAATTTCATGTTTTACAGCCAAATTCACCGATTCATTATAGACTTCTGTATATTTATTAGGGTTATTCCGATAATCTTTCAATGTCTCTAAAACATTTGCTACCATATTATAGCAGTTTTTCAGGTCTAACGAAGGGTTTTGAAGCTGACGAGACAACGTGACTGTTAGACTGAAGATAAATGAAACAATATGCAGAGTTATAATAAAGTCAAACCTGAGAACTGAGGTGAGTAAAAGTGCTGACTTTGATGATGGTGCTTCCGCATCAAATACTTGTAGGAAACATACAGCTGCATCAAAAACATGTAAGAATTGTAAAAATGCATCGTGTCGTTCTACCCAACGCGTCTCACAAAGCGTTTTGAGTTTGCACTTTGTTTCTTCAGGATATTGTTCATGTATTTTTGCTTTCATTAAATCTGTTCGTTTACTGGATTCTCTTACTTCATTTGTTACGTTACTGACCACAGCAATAGCGTTCCTTACACTTGTTAAAGAACATGCTTTAGAAATGGACAGATTTAGTTTGTGAGAAGCACAGTGCATATATATAGCAAGAGGCTGCTTTTCCCTAATACGAGCTTGCACACCTTTGATTTTACCAGACATGTTAGACCCTCCATCGTACCCTTGACCACGCAGGTTTTCAATTTTAAGTCCCAAATTGTTTAATTTTTCAAGAAGTAAGTTTGTGAGAGCCTCGCCGCTGAGATTTATCGCTTCCACAAAACCTAAGAATTCTTCTCGAATTTTAAGTGAAACTATGTCCAGAAATCTAACACAAAGACTCATCTGTTCAACTGTTCCACAATCCGTTGTTTCATCTGCTAGTACAGAAAAAAATTGCCCTGCTTTAATGGACTTAACAATTTTACTAAGGATAACTTCTCCACAAGCTTCAATTAATTCGTTCTGAGTTGTTTTACTAATAAACGTTGCATTTTTGGGTGCTGTTTTTATGTGATTTTTTAAATCACTATCACCGGCATCAATACGGAATCTTAAAAGTGCTCGGAAGTTTCCCTCATTTTCTGTGCTATCGTTTTCGCTAAGCTCTCCATCATCACGATGACCTCTTAGGGGAAAGTTTTGTCGGCCACATAGTATAACTGTCTTTATCATGGGTATCAAACGTGCTCGATTTTCTTCAATTCTTTTTTTCACTTCACAATTTAGTCTGACTTCAACTGATTGTGTCCTGTTTTCAAATGTATTCTTAAATTCAGAACATCTTATAATTGCTGTTTTATGATATTCATTGGAGGCGTGTCCGCAAAGCATTTCATTTCCTTTTTTGTAGTTTAGAAACGGAGTCCGTACAAAGCTTCCGAGAGATATTCTACTCCTACCTCCTTCCTTTGATCCAAAAAGTACACATGCAATACAATAAGCGCCATTGTCCTTAGCACTGTACGTCAACCAAACAAACTTGTCCAGCCATGATCTTTGAAAATGTCTAATACCTCCTGACTGAACAACATTAGGGAACTTGTAGCTTAGTGGTGGAGTCCACGGTTCTACTAGCATGTGGTATTTTCAGTCATCGGAAATAGTTTCAGCTCCAACAAAGTTGCCAATATCAAATTTTTCTGGTCCTACACTTTCTATAGAGATTTTAGTATTTGAATTAAATCCACTGGTTGAGGGTGAGTCACAAACTAAGTTCACTGACGCACTATTTTCAATTAAATCCACAGTTTCGTTTCCTGTTGATTCAGGATTTTTTTTCTTGAAAAAACAAAATAAATCCGTCTGTCCCTTTCTTTTTGACATTATAATATCAATACTTGCATTCAAATCACATAACTAGCAAAGACAATAATTTAACACAAAATTGAATAGCAGGAGGAAGTATCACAGTCACAGTATCACAATGACAATAGGCAGTAGCACAATAACCATAAAAAACAAAACATAAATACCACACTCACAGTTTACTAAGAGTAAAGAAAACCATCATAGGGTCATTATAATCACAAATAGACTGAAATATTTATAAATTACACTTTATTGCACATAAGCATTAACAAAACGAAACACACACGTAAAATGTTCCTCGTCTAAGGCCACTCGAACGAATCGTTCCGGTATTCTAAAAGTAAATATTTCCAGCTACCTCTGACTGGTTTGAAACAGATTAGCGTACTTTTCACTGGAAGGGGGTAAGTCTTTCTAAAAATAGCACACTCCACCCCTCTTTAACTCGGTCCACTACTTGTGTTGAAGACAGGTGTATGAGGTGAACAGCCTGCACTAGGAATTCAGTAGGGGTGTGCAAATCTTCGAAATGTCAAAGTAAAAGTTGAAGCCTAAGTCACCTTCGATTCGACGTCGTCACTTCGACAACCACCTTAGCATCTTGAGAAGTTTTGAAGATAAAATAAAACCTCTATAAATAACGAAAATATTTGAAAATCACTAATTACTACCCATTTAAATAAATTATAATAATCACATAACAGCAATAAAAAGTATTTTAACACTAACTTGATATTGAATTATATCTACCTATAACGCAAGCAGGAATAAACTCAGATATGTCAGCATAAAAATAATATAATATAGTGTGTTTTTTCCCTACTAAACTTTCTCTTTATTTAGAAGTATTATTAGATAATTTAAAAATTAATAATAGTGTTATTTGATAAAAAAACTGTATTTGGTTTCAGCTTCAACCTTTCTTGGCATGCTTCAATCTTTGCTTCACCTGAGACTAAAAGAACATTCGCACATCCCTAGGAAAGATAAAAACTTGTATGATTTAATTTTTTAGTATTTTATTTCTAAATATACATTTTTTAAATTAATTTTCTAAACACCACAGGGGGGTCAGCTGACCCTTTGACCCTCCCCTGTATCCGCGCCTGGTGACAAGGATGGACAGGGAGAGGGATGAAAGGGTGGTGAGAAAGTCAAGGAAGAACCCCTGATGAATAGGATTGAGAAGGTGGTATGAACATGTGAGGAGGATTCTCGAAATGGAAGTGGCGGGAAGGGGGCCAAGAGGAAGACCCAGCGTATAATGCTCCAAATTTTCTTTATTATTATATAAATCAGTCTACTTTTTGTTTCTGGACTTCCACATATTTTATTGTGAAAATATAGCTTACTTTATAGCAACTATGGAGATTGCACATGAAAGTGCTGAAATGTCTTCAAGTGAGAAAAGATAAGAACCAGAAAAAAGTTAATAAAGGTGACTCCTAGTGTGCCTGAAAGTGACTATAAAGTGAGGTTCATTAACTTGGATTACCACTTTTGAATTTTTAACTATTTTCAATGCCAAAGTTCTATACTAGTTTTGTACATCCACCTGTTTTAAGTAATTGACATATCAAATTGGCCACTCCAAGTTAATGCTGGAGTGGCCACTTTGATATAATTACTCAAAATGGGTAGGGGTACAAAACTTGGGAAATGAAAAAAGTTAAAATTTCAAAAGTGGTACTCCAAGTTGATGACCCTCAAAAATTAACAAAAATGTATGCATATTATTTGCAAAAAAAGTCACATTCAGATCTAGCTATAAAAGTCTAACACCTTAGCTCAGTCAGTAGAATCTGCCTACTAAGCTAAGAGGTCCTAGGTTTGATTCCCTGCAAAGCAAAAAAGATTAATCATTTGTGAAATGTTGATTTCCCCTTTCACTGTGATAAATTGATGGCCGAGGGTCTTGGTGCTTGTATCTCTTCTAAATTTAAGTTAGTTTATGAATTGTGTGCTGATATATAATCAGTCAGTTCAGAAAGCGCACATTTAATACCTAACTATATAAACCTTTAAAAAAAGTAGCACTTATATTTTGGATTTTTATAAATTAAAGAATGGAATTATTAAAGAGATGGTGTGTTTTAAAATTGTATTTAGAAGATTGTTTACATTATATAGACATTTTTACCCCCTTTTAATACTTGGCAACAGCATTCATTTTCTTTCCTCTTTTTATTATTTAATTTCTTCCAGGTATGTATGATATTTTATACTTAGATTCAATTGATTTACAATTCAAGTTACTAAATAATGGCCTTTTTTAAAAAAAAACTTGAAACTTAAAGAAATGAGCTTTAATTTATGGTATAAAGTTACTAATAGTGGTGGGTGACCTGGTGGTCTAGGGGTAAGGTTTCAGACTTCTGTGCTGAGGGTCCGGGGTTCAATGCTCGGTCCCGGCACAGATTTATCTGATTGCCAAACCCTTCCTTCACCTCTGACAAGATGTGTATTAATCACAACTTGTGAATGTGAGGAATGCCAGGCCTCTACCGTGGTTCGGATTCCACGTTAAACTGTAGGTCCTCCATTTCATCTCACAATCACCCTACCATTGCACATTAGCGTAAGTGCGTATAACCCGAACGGGTAGTAAGACGCGGTGCTAATAATAAATAATAATAATAATAATAATAATAATAATAATAATAATAATAATAATAATAATAATAATAATAATAATATATAATAATAATAAAATAATAATAATAATAATAATAATAATATAATAATAATAAAATAATAATAATAATAATAATAATAATAATAATAATAATAATAATAATAATAATAATAATAATAATAATAATAATACTAATAGTGGGTTTTCTTGAAAATAGTGACTAATGGAGTTTAGAGGCGCGTATCTACACAAAATGATCATTGGAGCTTTATTTTTAAAATAAGTTTATAACAAAATAGGTGATGTTCCAGAAATGTATTTAGATATGCAGGGACGGCTCATGAAGGAGGGCTTTGGGGCGCCGACCTCCCTGCAAAATAAAGCAACTAAACCAAGTTTGAAATTTTTACCAATTTTAATTACAAGTGAAAAACATATAACGATTTTTTTTAATTGATTTATCTTCTTCCAATTTTTTTGAGGAAATTAGCAAAACAATAATAGCGTCAAAGTGCAATATAAAGTGCCTATGCTAACAAGCACTTTGGCAGGATGAACTCTGCATACGTCACAGGGTGGTTGCCATGACAACCTGACGTCACCTTTGACCAAGCCAAGTTTCTAGGGCTGAGCTCATGTGTGGTCTGCTGCTCGACTATATGTTGAGTTGTATTATGTGATGCTACCTGTTTTAAATTACATTATTGAATAATGAAAGTTTCAGATACTAAAAAACTGATTTTTTTTATCATTGGAAGAAAAGTGTGAAATTAAAAACAATCCAAGGCCAGTGCCCAATTTGAACTTAACGATTCACTTACTGATACACTCAACTAAATATAGGATGGTATAAGGTTGATATAAGGTAAGCTGTTCTCTACCTAATATGGCAATTTTTAATCGAGTGCCCTCCCTTAAGGTTTACTCACGAGCCACCACTGAAATATGTAAAGAAAACATCAATCAACCTTTCGCCAGTCCACAGAGGATCCAGAGATCCTTTACCTTGGGTGATAGTGTAAACCCCCCCCCCCCCGCTTAATTTGATAGGTTCATAACACTATAAATAAAAGGTAGGTTGATTACAAGAGAGTTTATTTATTTATTCATAACATACAACTCGTAGAAAAATGAGAGTGAGACATACTAAGAGTAGTCCAGTGAAAAAGTCAACAAGGACTGATAGAAATAATAAATAATGGGGCAAGACCCCAAGTCTTTGAGAAAAAACAGTAAGACAATAATAAATAAATACATATAAAATTGACCCAGCGCAGAAGGCGACTAACCTAACTAGAAAAGTTAAATAAAGACAAATAGTATAGGTGTACACAACTCATCGATGCCGATACAAATTCGGCATGAGTAAGCTAAATAGTTATTACTGCCATTACAAGGCGCAAAAGAGAAATTTTAAACAAACAACCAATGACTTAGATCAACCTAATCAGTTTTAACAGACACCATTTAAATTAGATCACTCTAACTATAAACTTGGCCGAAGTGCAAAGTGCGCGGGCTCGCGGCCCCAGAGTTGAACAACAAGTTCATTTATTATAAAAGATTAAACCCTTAAAATTTTGACAAGCAAACCAAACATTTCGATAAGTTTAACTTTAAGAAAGATAACTAGCGCCCCAAGATGGCGGCGTAATAAACCCCAAACCCGTCCGTGAGGCGGACAAGACGGGCCAGCAAAAAGAAACAGAATTTAAACATCGAGTAATCCATAATGGCTGACAGGCAAATCCTGCAGTCTCTAGTGAATTTAATTCAGAGTAACGTTGAAATAAATAAAGCCGAAACATATACATTTAAAACATGAAGAGCCAAACATAATTTAGATACGACGACAAATAAACTAAGCCTAAAGCTAAGACAAAGTGCCTCACCTAATTGAGCGCAGAGAAATGAGTGACATCACTACACAGTCCAGCCGTTATATACAAAACAAAGTCTGTCACGTGTTCACATACGGCGGGAACCACAGTTGGGACAGGGGAAAGGGGCGTGCACATGTTTCGAGAACATCCTCAAATAGCCGCGTAATTATTCAAATTCACGCGCCGGTGGATAGGTCTTATTTCACCAGAACACAATCGTTGGCGCATATGGGTCTGCGCATGTCGATGTTCACATGTCCAAGCCCAGCTCGGAGTTGTATCTCGAGTCACGGACGGTTAGTTGGATACATGATGTGTTGCTGAGTGCGCGTGTTTTCTGAGTCGTGAAGCAGGCCAGTCAAAAGGGACAAAACTAGGTGAGTCCAAACTGTCTTCTTTAGTTTCATGTCTGTGACAACGTCACAATAGCAACTGCATCTTTCTAACCCTGTCCCCTTAGACTACTACTCTTAAGTCTCTTAACTTGTAGCCTCTGCGACACGTCTAGTCTAAAGAACAAATCCCTGTCCCTGCTTCTGGGTTGTATTTATAATAACTAGTTTGGGCGCTGTTGGTACAATGCGACTGTCATGTCTACTCAACAGGCACAATCCACAATTGCTAAATTAATAGACTGGGTGATCTCAGAAAAAACATTTGCTTTGCACATTATAAGAGTTATTACTTTCTTGTTTGAGACAGCTAACTAATGTGTTCATCACTGATATTATTTTATTAGATTACAATTTCTGAAGAAGAAAACTACAGCTAAGTTTTTATTATGAAGCTGAACTCTCTACATTTCTACCAACTCAAGACTTCACCTAAAACTGCTTCAGAATCTGCGACTTCACAGCCCTGAGTGTTATGTTCCAAATGTTCTTGATTAAAATATAAATCAGTTTTTGACATTTATGGGATAAAAACGTGTTAGTCTGGAGCTCCACATTTTCTTTGTTGGTCTTTATAAAACAATGTATTGTGATGATTGCTGCAATAAATAAATGTGAACATCCATTAGATCTTTTAAAAAATATATAGTTTTGTATATATTTATTAGTAAAATCTACATTAGATCTTTTTAAAAAAATAAATAGTTATTTTTTAAAAGCTCTAATGTTGAATATTGTTTTATTTTATATATATATAGTTTTATATATATAGTTATTAGTAAAATTAATCCATTAGTAAAATCTACATTAGATCTTTTAAAAAATAACTATATTATATTTATATATATTATAATTTATTATTTTAATATATATAATTCTTCTGTACGTGTGTATGTCACTGAACTCCTCCTAAACGGCTGGACCGATTTTGATGATTTTTTTTTGTGTGTGTTTGAGTGGGTCCGTGGATGGTTTAGATTCACAATTGGACCCGGTAGGTGGCACTGCAATCGGGTTCTAGGAATGGTTTTTAGGGAATATTTTTTTTTGGGGGGGGGGGGGATATTTTAAATAGATTTTTTGCATATCAGAACATGTAACCCCAAAACTTCACCCCCCACCACCACAATATTTATAGTAATGAATATAATAATAATTGACCGTTAAAAAAAGCATAAGTTCATCAATAATTGACCGTTAAAACCTTCTAAAAATTTCAAGAATAATTGAACTTCTGATAATAATTCATAGTTATGTTTGTTTTTCGATACAGCTCATATTTGTGGAGCTGTGGGAAAAATGCAATAAATGAAAAGATGTTTTATTTTGTATGTTGTCTTGACAAACACTGAATTTGTAATATTTGTGTTACTCACTAATTGGAGTTCATTGTGAATTTGTAATTGTGATGATCACATAGTATTTGTTTTATTATCGAAATCAATTATGCCACCCAAACGAAAAGCCAACGTTCAGGCAGGACGTCTGTCGGGTCCGCTAGTATTTATATAGTTAATTTTTAAAAGATATAATGTAAATTTTACTAATGGATGTGTGTGTATATATGTATATATTAATATATTATAAAACAATGGCCTACTCCAGCAAGTTTAACTATAAAAAACTTGTATTTTGTCTGCATAATAATTTTAAAGAATCAAGCTAACTAGGCTGGATGATGCGACTTTTATTCTGTATTATTAAAGTTGCTATCACATAAATATTAAGATATGTATTCAGTATTACCATAGCTCTCAATTGATTGCCCAACTTGGGCCAAGATCTGCACACTAAATGCGTTACATCTCAACCAATCTATTTCACTTAGGCCATTGGGTGTGTTCACTATCGTATGCCTACAATCAAACTTTACGGTTGAGAATGTTCTCCAAAACATTAGTTACATATCCATAACTGCTTAATATATATATATATATATATATTTTATATATATATATATATTAGGGTGTTCCAAGACACAAGGTAAATTTTTTTTTTTGCAAAGTCGAATACGCATACCCTCTATTTTTTTTCTATTTTACCTCAGTAACTTAAATAAAATGTATTATTGCAATAAGATAACGGTAACCCGTGCCAACTTTACTTCAAACTTGAACGTGAGATCTTGTACGGGGAATACTATGGAAAGATTGTAAAATGTATGTTTCTTTGGTACATAAGATACCATTTTATTCAAAGCAGATATTTATTAACATATTACAGTAAAAGAAACATTACTGAACATATTTTCGTTTCAATGATTGCTTTTTACAGTCAGGATAGATCTTTGTGTGTTCTTGTATGCAACGTAACAAAAATTGTTTTTGTTCCTCCTCAACCTATTATACCATGAAAGTCCTGCATTAGTTTTACCGCTCTTTGAGCTGTATCGTTCACTGCTCTAAGTATTGATATCCTCTTTTTCGCGTCTAGAAAAGAAGCGTTATTCTCCCACGAAGAGGGACTCTCGTTGAGAAAACTATCATCAGTTTTGAGTCTAGAAAACAATGAATGGCTTTTGACTGATATGAAATCATCGATGCTTTTTTCTGTAAAAAAAAAATAACAGGTAACAATTACGTGATATAAATAAATAACTAAATAAACAATTACAAAATCAATGTATCAAACTCATCATACAATGAACCATAAAGTCCTTCCTTCGATGGAATGTATCTTTCTCATGGGTTGAGAAATTTTCTCTATGTAAATTTGACACCATTTTTAATTTTGTTTCTTCATCCACATCATCTTCAAAAAGTGCTAATACTGCTATTTCATCAGTCAAATACCATACATTCTGGAGAAATTTCGGTAAAGCAGCTTTCGAGATATTTTCATTCACAATTTCGTAAGCTTTCAAAGATTTCAAAAAGCACAAATATTTGTAGGGTGCTTCAACTGCCAAAATGCATTGAAGCCATGGTTTAACATAGATTGTTACGATAAACAAGCAGACATCTAACAGTGTTTTCTTATCCTTGGTGTTTAATTTCAGCTGAGAACTAAATAACGATAGTTTTAGGGAGTAAATCGCTCGGGCCATCCATCTAGCTTGGTGCATAGCACCCGGAGGTCTGATTTTAATTTTTTTTTCTGCATCTCCACCTAAAAATACCATAGAAAGTTCGATCAACTCTTGATAGTCCTCTCTGACCATAACATTTTTAAGTTCATCTCGGTAAAAGTCAAGCAAATTTTCAAGTTCGGGTACGGTTCTGAACAGTTCCACTGTTTCTCTATAGCACTGTATTTTAGTGGAATCGATGTTTTTCCAATTCTCTTTGAGCTTTTTAAAGAGTGGAATATCGGGGCTTGTTATCACTTGTTTAATTGTCTAATTTTCACTTCGAATACGGCCTTTAACACCAGTTCGTATACATGATGGCGGCAAGCGAAAAAAAGCATTTCCCTATCAAATTTTTGCTCAAGGAGCGTACAAGCACCATTTAAACGACCTGTATTCGAAGCCGTAGTATCACAACAGAGAATTTGGACTTTGTTTTCGAGATTCCAATCTAAGATCACCTTCCAAATAGCCTGCGCCTGTTCTTTGCCTGAAGAATTATCCAGTCTTGGCACAGCAATGAGTTGTTCTTTAAGTCCATATGAAATAAATATAGGCAAGCGTTATTCTTTCGATTTCGAGCACTCAAAGCAGGCAACAGTTTGCCATCCCAATGTAAGGTCACTACATCCGGTACCTCGTTTTGAAAATCAATTTTTATGTTTTCCGCGCGTTCCTTCCGTTTTTCTGTTCGGATTCTTTGAATTGAAGACTTACTTATCGGAAATTCGTCAATGTTAAATCCAAGTGCATCAATAGTAGCTTCAAGAATAATAACAGAATCTCGCATACTTAACTGACACCTGTCTAATGCAGCAACTAACTTTGGAGTAATAAAATCTTTCCTCAATACTGATTTACTTATCCCAGGCTCTGAGCTTTCGATCAGTGTTGGGAAATCTTCTGAACCCATATTTTCACTAGAATTCGAAGAGGAATCTTCTTTCAATGGTTCGTATGATGCCGAGGATGTTGAATCGGAAACATATTTAATTCGCCGATTGTCGTCTTTGACAGCTCAAATTCGCGCCCTTTCCTCTTTCTTGGCCAGTTTTTTATCCACTCCACCTAAGTGACCGGGTCGGCCCGGCTCTCTTTGGCGCTGCAAGAACATCCTATACTCCTCCATTTTCATTAATTGAAGTGCATCAGCATGAGCAATGTCGAACAAATTGTCTAAATTACTTACAAATTCTTGTTGTCGCCGCTTGAATACGTCTTGTTATTTCTTTGCATTTTTTTGTAAGTCTCTCCAAACTTGATACATATTAACAAGCTTCCTCACACAATTTGGCAACGATTTGGTAGGTATGCGTGCCTTTTCCCAAAAGATAATACATTCGCGAATAGCGAGATTTGCACTTTCATTAACACTTAAATTCACTTCTCGAATATTGTAAAACAAAACTGCCAGAACTTGTCCATTAGACGGAAGTTTTGAACCCGTTATTTGATGTTTTATGTTCCCTATTAAAAATATCACTTTTTTAGAACCACGCAATTCCCCTTCCATGTTTTGTTCACTGATTAAAAACTACACAAACATTTACTAACAAAACAACTTGGAATTATAAGCACATTGACACGTAGACGTGCGCTGTCCTGAGTGAACTGGTACTGACACGTTTCACGGGTTGCACAATCTCACTGTCAAAGCATTCCAAAACCTTCCTTTTTCTTTTTTGTTTTATCTTTACCATTTTCAGCTGTTGGTTGCTTCGCTACAGACACGTGTTCGTCAGCGTTCGCTCGCTTAAGTACATATGTACTGACTGACACGTTTAGATTCAAGTCGGCACGGGTTGCCGTGGTTCAAATTACATGAAACTTTATTTACAATTGTTTTGACATAAAAGGAAAAAAATAAGAGGGTATGCGAAAAAAAAATTAATTTCATTTGTTTGGGACACCCTAATATATATATATAGAGGAACCTGAATACAAAATGTTCGACAATTCTATGACAAATATGACATAAATCTAAATTTGACCATGATTCTAACATTTCCAATAATATATTTCATTGCTCAAATTTAACAGAAATATACAAAACTACGATTTACGTAGATGAAGTAGCCTAGTTCCCCTAATATCTAAAGCCATTTCTGAACTAATTAATGTGAATAATTTATTACCCACCTTGGTGGCTGCTCTGTCTAACGTGTCAGTCTCATGATTTTATACTAGATTGCCAAAGACTGGGAGATTGAAGTGCGATCCCAGTCAGGTGCACTGAGGATGGTTTTTCCTAAATGGTTTACCATTCTCTCTATGCTAATGCAGGTGCATTTCCACTAATTACACCTACCTCATCCCTAACACAGTGTAATTAGTACATAGGCATATAACCCTAACAGGTAGTTAGAAATGGTACTAAAAAAACTCTTTATAAGCAGCCGAGAGGATTAATTTTGAATAATAAAAAGCATTAAAAGAGAAATTACGAACAGAAAAGAATTTATCTTACGTAAATTTGACGAGTATTACATGCTTCCAATAAACAAGCCAGCCAAGAGTGGCATATCTATAGCTCGAGCAGGCAATTATATTTCATTTTTCCACAGTGAGGAAGTTAAGGAAGAAAGAAGGAATATGGTGGGAGGCAAAACTATGTGATCACTGACTTACAATGGCTGGTCCTTTCGCCCTTTGACTCACAGCAACCACCATTCCACGCATGCACCATTAGGACAGTTTATACAATGCCATCTGGCGAGAAAGCTCGGCAGCTCATCGTGCTTCACTTCCTGTCCCCAAGCAGCGCTCTCTCTGGCCGCAGAAATAATTAGATCACGGACACTTCGTTGTTTGTTGCTGACTGTATGGGATAGTCGTGTTTATGGTCCGAGATTGACTGGCTGTTCAACTTGGGTAAGATGATCATACAATATCGTGTGAAGGAGACATACAGGGCAGCTACAAAACTTATAAAAAATTCCTTGAATTTTCCATGTTTTTCAGACAACATTTAAAAAAAATTCAGAACTAACCTTTTTACAGTTTTTCATGATGAATGTCAATTTTTTCGATTATTATATTGATCACATATTTAAAAAAAATTCTAAGTTACCAAACATCAACATTCTTATAAGTTCTTGTTAATTCTCTATTATTTAATTGGGTATCACTTGCGTTCCTGCGTGAATGTGTTATAAAATAAACCCTGTACAACCCCATCTCATGTTAAAATAAAATATCTAGGCAATGCACTTTGTTAACATCAAGAAATACTCCCACTTTTGTTTAAATGTTTAGGTACAGAATTAATCAAACATTTAAATTCCATGACTTTTTCAGGTTCTCCCTGTCTGTAGCTACCATGACATAGCTTTGGATGAACCGTAAGCAATGGTACAGGTGTTTCCGGCAAAGTTTCATTTTCGATGTTTTCTTTTTTCATCAAATGAAGAAAATAATACATCAAACATCATGAAAAAAATTGGCTGATAAAACATAACAACTCAACTTAGTCCATATGTCAGATGTGGTTCTGAAAAAAAAACTATTTTTGAAAGCAAATAACGATAAATAAAAACTTATTTATAATAATACAATGAATTAAACTAAATTTTAGGACTTAATAGAACCTAAACTGTCATAAATACTCCAAAGAGAACAAATCAAATAGAAAACAAAGAAGTAACCTGAATAAAAATGGTTGTAAACAAAAAGAGTAGTTTATGGCATTTTTAAGAATATTTAAAAAATCACTTAAGTATTTACTTGTTTGTTACTAAGGTGAGGTGCTAGTGAGCGTGAGCTTAGGGCAGTATCTTGGAAGTTTTTATAACAAACATTTTTTGGCCAAAATAAATCAAATATTTCTTCTATAAAAACATAGTTTAGTTTTCTGCACATGATGATCTCAACAGTTCTTTAATATCTGTCAGGGGTGTCCTGGAATTTAATGACAACTTTTATCCTTCATTTAAAAGTTTGTCACCAAATGCTGCTATGCTGATGACAGATATTCAACAACTGTTGAGATTAGCATTTGCAGAAAACTAAACTCTATGTTTCTATAGAAGAAATATTTTATTTATTTTGGCCAAAACATGTTTATGCTATAAAAACTTCTAAAATACAGCCCTAAACTCACACCCACTAGCACCCCACCTAAACACATTTTCTTTATTTTAGATTCAATGAGTAAAATTGTAAATATAATTAAAAATAGAGGAGAAATTTTTCATTTTTTATTCTCTCTTACACACTAAATATAATAAACATACTAGATTAGAAGAAGGTTACACTCTTTTGTTAATGGGTCTAAAAAATAACATGGCAAAGCAATGGAAATACTCACGTACGTAAAGTAAAACCTTGGTTTTCATTCATTCAATATTTCTGGTAAAATGTATCTAGTTTGGCCCCAGAACCAGTAAAGGTTGCCCATGCCTGACTTATAGAAAACCATTTAAGTTTGCAAGAAATGTGTTTGTTGCAAAAGAGAGTGAAGTGTGGTTGCTACAGATTGTTGAGCAACGATCGATTATATAATATATGTAAAGCTCAAGAAGTACAATTTTAGGGATTTTTCAATTACTATATTTTTTCCTAGTGTCACATAGAGGAGTTTGGTTTTGAATTGTTTAATTATAACAAAGTTTTTTAATTAGCTCGAATTTAGTTTGGATTTCCCACATTTTTGTAATTGTAACAGTGTGTAAATTTTGTAATATAGTTTGTATTATCCCAGAAAAATATTTACTTTAAAGGCAGGAATTTTAGGCACCATCCCCAAAATAAAATATGTTCAAATACTTAAATATAAGGGAATGGAACACAAAAAACTGGTACATATAAAAAACTTTTTTCTTTCAAAAATGCCAAAAAAGAGGTTATCTTATGCTATCAATAAACTCAGAAAGAGATGGAGAATCAATTAACACTAAAATAAAACTTAGAAAAATATATTTTATAATAAACAATTGAATCAAAACTCACCTAAGTCACGGGGTAGTGCTCGGCCATAAGACTGATATTGCATGATTGTGAATTTATTTCCATCTACATATTATGTCAATTCGTCAAATACTCCAGATCCAACAAAAAGAAAATATTCATCATTTTTTAACAATTTCTGTGAACATAATATAGTATTGAAAAATCGGTAAAACTGCTCAAATGAAGATCTAAGAATATTAAATAATTGATGAACACCACAGCACAACACATAACAAACACCAAAACTACAATAAAATAAAATGGTACTTTAAAAAGACTGGAAATGCCTACAGCAAATCTTATATTAACAGAAAGAAATATTTATTTTAAGGCTAAATAATGTGGTATATTAAGGTTCTTTTTCTAACTAACTTAACCTAACCTTGAAAGCCGTAACTACTCTAACCAAAGTATAGTTCCTTTTGCTTGATAATCACATTTTAATAAATGATTTGACTGAATTTCATAGTATATGATTGATTACCTAATATGGGGCATGGATCAACCTACGTGTTCATTGTTTTGGAGAGGTATCCAGCCTAAATGTTCTAAAAATAAAATTATTTCAAATAAATATAATTACCATCATTAGATTCTCTGTTCCCTTGGGATTTCAATCATAGGCTGTCTCTGAATAGTCCGCACTTGAGTACTTTACTTGCACACTTAAATAAAACACGTTTCTGGCGCCCTAAAGTGCATAGGGTGCATAAAACATTTCAGACAGCATAGTACACTTAGAGCTACCTCATGGCCACTTATGAAACTAATGTTTTCATAGAATTAAACCAGCCTACTAAAAAAAATCATTAGCCCAACACAGAGAATAATTTTATTAAGAGGACCAGAAATATATTCCATTTAAAACGCTATTTTAAATAAAGTGTGCTGTAAGTGGTGCATCTGTAGGGTACACTTCAGACACCCTCAAAAATGACTTCCACCCTGCCAAAGCCAATGAAACTTTACTGTAGGACAAATAAAGTGCACTAAGTAGTGTGGTCTATTCAGGCATGGCCATAGTGTAAAATTTTTAATGTTATTTTATAATTTAAAACAATGGATAACTTAGGTATTGAACCCCCATATGGCAGAGCATTGAGACGCGATGACCAAAAAACGATACTGTCTTATAGCCTTACACTTGGCTAAGCCAAAGATGATGCACTTACCTGCTTTCAAAACCAAATAATTTCACGGCTAGAACATTTTGTTTAGTTTACAGCAAAAGTATTTAGCTAAGAACGAGACATGTCTAACTATGTTGAAAATAAGATGCTTTAAAATCAGCTCCACATGTCATTCATCAGCTCAATCTTATATGTATTAATAGAGATTATACAAAATAACTTATAAATAACCATTCAAATAATACTTTGTTTATTTGGTACAAACAGTAGCTGAAAACTGAAATAGAAATGGCGGACCACCGTCGATTTTCCAAATGATTCCAAACGTACTTCTAACCACGTTTCTTATTGGCCTAAATAAAACAAGGTGTCTTATTGGCCGAAAGCCTATTGTATTTTCAAACAACCATCGCTATTGGTCAGTTTAAAAAATACCGTGTCAGCAGCCAATTTAATATTATAAATAGCTGCTGCCACGTCCCGTGTCACTAGACACAGCCTTTTTAAAAATTGG
Source organism: Timema podura (assembly GCA_033556935.1). Lineage (NCBI taxonomy): Eukaryota > Metazoa > Arthropoda > Insecta > Phasmatodea > Timematidae > Timema > Timema podura. The sequence goes on from JAVRXN010000010.1 coordinate 14,703,451, forward strand.
GAATGGTGCTCTAGAACTGATACAACACTTTATTTCCTCAAAACAACAAATCATTAAGACATTTCTACTATGCCCTTACAATTTATACTTGCAAGGAAACAGCAAATCAAATGATATCTTACTATAATCATATTTAGGTCTATTTAATATAATTTTATTTTTTATTACTCTAACATCACACTAAAATCAAAATCTAAACATAGGGCCTTAAATGACAAGTTGTTTATATGACGACTAATGTTAGAAATTTTAATTTATTTGCTCATAAAAGTTTAAGTAAGAAGGGGATGATGCTCAAAAATAATACGCATACATATGAAACTTTTTTTGTTGTATATTTAAACATTCATAATTTATTATATCAAAACGCTCACAAAGATATGGTGAATCGATAGAAACTAAAATTAGAAATATTGACTTTTTTTATTTAATAAACAGTTGAAAACCAAACTCATCAAATTCAAGGTTGCTTGGCCATATCAAAATATTATAAAGGATAGAACATTTAACAAAAGCATTCAAATTTTGATTCTGCTTAAAGGGGGACTTGGCACACCCCTACTAACTCAAGAAACAATGGTGATTAGAAAAGATGACATCATAACTTATAAAGGCTTAGGTGTCAAACCAAGGGGTCGTGTCATCTGTTTATGTATTTGGGCTTATTTTTGCCATGTGGTCTGAATAATATAAACATAATTATTATTTAAAGGCTAAAAAAATACAAATATACTAAGCCTTTTATGTTTTTCCAGGTCTAGTGCACTTAAACAAGTACTTTTTTAAAAAAATACCTAGGCCCTATCTTTCTTAACTATACCAAACAGTGTTATTAATTATATTAAACATTCCAAAACACCTATAATAAAACTACTCAGATCCTAAAAATTAGAAAATAATTAATTTTCTTGTATACTTTACTATCACTGTGATAGCTGTACAGTCAGAAGTAACGAAAACAAGATGCATTAATATTTGAATGTGGCCTATAGCTAGTCCTTAAAACAAACATTCCTTAATTAAAAATCCAATAAAACATTAAGTTTAGGCTCTAACTTAGCTCATGGGTTTCCAACTTAAAAGTGCCTGGGGGGCACAATTAAGCCTCAATTCTAGTGGTGGGCCGCATCATAATCAGCAAATTTTTGTGATGTTATGCAAAAACATGACCTATCATCAAAATAGGACACAAGTTTATTACTGAATGAACTTTTATTTAGTTGAAACTTAGATAGATATTCTCCATGCAAGTTAAAAGCTATGTTTCTTGGCAAAAATTCAATTATAAGCCTATAAACTATATTCTATATTATTATGAATATAGATTAGTTCACAATTGAACTAGGCTTATATTTATTTGTATTTATTTTAGGACCCTGACAAGAATTTAGTGAAGTGGAATCATATTTGAATATTGTATGAAGCTGATTGTAAGCACCCTGCAGCTTTACGTGTGTATCCAAAATTATTGAATGCTCATATAAATTTGACAAACACAAATAAGATGAGAGTACGTCTTGCTACACAGATAATCTATAACTTAAAGATGGGCCAACATCTTGGTTCATCCATTAATGTGAGCATCTCCTGAACTAAGGATCCTGAGTTTGGTGTCTTGTTTAGTTATTTTTGGTTGTGTTTTAATTCAGTATTTATAATATTCATAATAAAATATAGTTAATGTACTTATTAGCACCCCATTTTACTACCCTTATGGGTTATGTATAATGATAATTTATGATTACCAATATTATTTATTGGAGTTGAGTTGGACACAAATCATTATTTTGCTTTTGAATCCCTACTCTCAAATTTGAATTTGAATATTGAATATTGAATATTGAATATTGAAAAAAAATCACTAACCTTAAAGTAAATAGAAAAATAATATAATAGTAGTGTTGAATATTCCATTATTCGCTATTTTTACTTAAAAATACTGCTCGTTGCTAGGTACCGTTCACTGGTTATTTACTCCCCTATTTCCCCTCAATACGTGCCTGCATATTTCTTGGAATTCGCTACCCCCTTCACCCTCTTCCTTCTCTCCTTATCAACCCTGTTACACGTGGCATGTGGTACTCAACAGACAGTGCGTGAAAAACCTCTCTCGGTCACATCTCGGTGATATTCTGTAGCCCTCGTTCCTAAGAAGAACAAATCAAATCCTCTGTTTTAATGATTTAGTGTGCGACCTTTTGTATTATAATATGTCACTCTTTGGGTTCTATTTTATATTTCATATGTACTCATAAAATGCGAGTGTTTAGGGGAGCTCCTCTATCAAATTAATTACTAAGAAGACCATACTCGGAGATAAGACCATCGTTCTCAGACTCACCTGTGTATCTCCAGCCGAAGACATCCATCAAAGGTAGGCTCCACAAACTCCAGTTTAAATATCAACGTTCAAATCCCGCCTCTGTTTTAGTGTTACTAAAACTGGTCCTCCGGAACTAAATTTAATTTTATATCATTTTAATCTTAATAAGCAGATAGTTCACACATTTTGGTCCTCCGGGCCGGATAATATTGTTCACGCGCTATGGAAATAACATTCATTTTTTGTCTTCTTGCTAATTCAGTGTAAAAAATATTGTATAAACTCTTTGTTGCATCAAGAAATAATCTCGTGTGTATGTGCATTGTTTATCTCTTATAATTTCAAGTGTTGTATAATTAATTACTACTAAACTCGCATTGCTCAAGATTGATATTAATGCATATTAATTTAAAAAATTTAAGTGTTAATTGCTCATACAAACAATTGCTCAGTGACTCATTTTGCTATTGTTTTATTGTTTTAAATTTATTTACACTAAAATTATCTAAATTCTCACAGTCCAACTAATACTCTCAACAATGAAGTTTAGTACATTTCAACGCCAAAGCGGCTTAATTAGTATTAGGTTGACCACAATCAACAATTACATTGACTCGGTCGAAGAACTCCAACAATTAAATGACGCGCAAACTCAAAGATTATTATCTAGTCAAAAAGAAGCTAAATCCAAAACCGTAGAATTCAGTGATCTTCTTGATAAGTTTTTAGAATCTGATCCCAAAGACTTTGATGAAACTTTAGTAGCCACTTTGCAAGACTATATTAGATTTACACACAACAATTGATTGTCGAATTAAATTATTAATTCCAATTATTCAGGAACCACTGTTTAATACCAACGCAAATGTCCCTACCCCTCCTGTTCCTCACGCCCACGCAGTCCGATTGCCCAAGTTGAATTTGCCCACTTTTAACGGAAACCTGCAACAATGGATGGTTTTCTCTAATTTGTTTGAGACAACTATACACTCAAATACTTCATTGACTCCAATACACTCAAATACTTCATTGACTCCAATACACTCAAATACTTCATTGACTCCTCTAGAAAAGTTCCAATATTTGTTAAGTTCTCTTCAAGGTGAGGCGCTCAAGGTCATTCAAAGCCTCCCCATTTCCAATGATAATTACTCAATCGCTTGGAACCTAATTCAAAAAAGATACCATCAGGTGCGCCGACTAGTTTCTCTCCATCTTGACAAGATTTTAGATCTTCCCAATATTTCTCACGGCTCTCTAGACAGTCTAAGACATTTCTTGGCTAACTACTCAGAAAATAGCCAAGCCCTGATTGCTCTAGATTATGATATTACGAAGGAAACGCTCTTAATCGCTTCTCTTCTGCGAAAGTTGGACCACGAAACACGTAAGCGGTTTGAAGATTCTCGTGGAACTAATTCAAGTATGCCAAATGCGCTTGAATTAATTTTATACTTAGAAACAGAATGCCAGCACTTAGAAAATGCAACAGCAGTTTCCAGATTTACTACCAGAAATTCCCAACCCTCACACAACACGCATGTCACTTCAAAACCTCAACTATATAGTTCAAGACCTCGATACACTCAACCAACCTCCAGGCCTACTGCCTTACTGACTGGCGTGGGCAAAACACCAAATAATTGTGTATTTTGCCACCAAAGCACACACAGTATATATCAGTGTGCTCAATTTCAAAATAAGACTTCTCAAGAACGATTAGACTTCGTACGCTCTAGTAAATTTTGCTTTAATTGTCTCGGAAATGCCCACACTTTAAGAGACTGTAAATCGACGCGAACCTGCATACACTGTAACAAAAGACACCACACACTGCTTCACTTGACCTCCTCCTCAAACCCACAATCATCTCAAGGTCACGACGCTCACCATCCAACAGAATCCCTCCATCGAAATCATTCAGGGGATTCTACTCCACCTATTCCCTTTATTTGTCTTACAAGTCAACCAAAGACCACAGTGCTTTTAGCAACTACTCTTATTCAACTCACTACTCCTTTTGGCCCTCCACAAATAGTGCGAGGAGTACTAGACTCTGCGGCTCAATGCAGCTTTATCACCGAGCGCTGTGCTCAGCTTTTGAATGTTACTCGGTCCCACTTGTCACAAGACATAAATGGAATATATCTTTGTCATGTAAACACCAAGGGAATGACAAACCTAATACTGTCCGCCATTAATGGCACTGTTCTAGCTCGTTCACATCCAGTAACAATCTTGGACAAGATAACTTCGGATTTGCCACGTACCTACATTGACCCTAAAATCAAACAAAAACTCAAAAGCTTTGTTTTAGCTGACCCCACGTTTGATATCCCAAGTCCGATTGACATTTTAATTGGAGCTGACCTCTTTGCCAATGCTCTCACTGGTGAACGCCACACTCTCGGCCCTAACTTGCCTGTGGCATTTGGATCAATATTTGGTTATGTCATTATGGGCACCACTCCTTCTTTGCCACTCACACTCAACAACAAACGAAATGATTTTGGTGGTCTGGTGACACTCCTCTCAACCTCAGATCATGGCCTTCATGAATCCTTACAAAGTTTTTGGCAAGCCGAAGAACCACCCTATGAAGCTGGACCAACTAAAGAAGAAAGAGTGTGTGAAGACCAATTTCTCTCCAATCATTCCCGTGATGCCACAGGACGGTATGTCGTGCGACTTCCGTTCAAATAATCTCACTCCCCTCTTGGAACATCAGACATTTCCGCCAAACACAGATTTAACTCGCTCGAAAGAAAACTGCAAGCTCAGCCTCAACTCAAAACCATGTACTCTGAATTCATGCAAGATTATCTCGACTCTGGTCATATGACCTTGTGTGACACTCACCCCTCTCCAGACGTGCCACACTACTTCTTACCTCATCACGGTGTTTTCAAACAAAATAGTTCCACCACGAATCTCCGGGTAGTGTTTGACGCTAGTGCTCGTACCTCAACTAATGTGTCTCTTAATGATAGGCTCTTGCCTGGACCAAAGCTCCAAAATGACATTTGTGGCGTCATTTTTCACTTTCGACGACATTCTTTTGTGTTCTCGTGTGACATTCGTCAGATGTGTCGCCAAATCAAGGTTCACTCGGATGATCAGAAATATCAACTCATTTATTGGCGTGACGATCATGCAACTCCACTTTCCATTTACCAGCTAACGACCGTCACTTATGGTATGTCGAGCTCACCATTTCTGGCGCTAAGAACTCTACGTCAATTGGTCCAAGATGAAGGACATCTCTTCCCTCGGGCTGCATCCGTCTTACAAAATCAAACTTTTGTGTACGACATCATCGCTGGATCGAACACCGTCGAAGATGCGCTCAGTTTACAAACTGAACTCACTACACTACTCTCAAAAGGGGGCTTTGAACTTAGGAAATGGTCCAGCAATTCACCACAGCTTCTGAACTCCGTGCCAGAAGAACACAGAGAAAAGCCTCTCTACTTTCACACCCAAGAACAACCTCATATTAGCATTCTGGGTCTCCAATGGACTCCAGGCTCTGATACCTTTTCGTACAATATAAACATCGTTGAGACTGTAACCACTAAGCGCAATGTTCTCTCAGCCGTTGCACAAATCTATGACCCTTGTGGTTGGCTAACTCCGGTTGTATTTTGGGCAAAATCTCTTCTCCAATATTTATGGACTCTTGGACTTCAATGGGACTCACCCCTTCCAAGTGAAGTTGCTACTCGTTGGAAAATCTTTCTCAAGGAACTACCCTCACTTCAAAAGTTACGGTGCCACGCTCTCTCTCACTGTCTCAATCAACAAATATACAAATTCATGGATTCTCAGATGCCTCAGAACAAGGATACGCTGCCGTTGTGTACCTAAGATGTACTTCTCAAGGTCACTCTTATCCTGGCAAAATCACGTGTTGCACCTCTCAAACGCCTCTCGATACCTCGCTTAGAATTGTGTGGTGCTCATCTTCTTGCCAAACTCCTGCAATATTGTACCTCTCTTCTTTCGTACCAGTGCCGCATAGACTCAACCACTGAATGGTGTGATTCATCCATTGTCCTGTCATGGATCCAAACCCCTCCATACCGCTTGAGGGTGTACGTTGCAAATCATATTGCACAAATTCAAGAATGGACTCCACCTCACATATGGTCTCACATTTCATCGGCTCACAACCCTGCTGATTGTGCTTCCCGTGGCCTCTCACCCCCCCAACTCTATGATCACCCCCTTTGGTGGCATGGACCACTCTGGCTTCGCTCCTCATCCCAGACCTGGCCTACACCGCAATTTACGCCTGTGCTGGACGCACATCTTCTAGAAATGAAACCTTCACCCTTCAACGTGCTGATCTCAACTCCATCTCAAGAATGGGAACTCCTCTTCAAGTTCTCATCATGGACAACACTTACGCACGTCATCGCCTACGTGCTACGATTCGTCAACAACTCTAAGGGTAAACCCCGACTAGCTGGACCTCTTACCCCTGAAGAAATTAGTGAATCTACCCTGACAATTTGTAAACAAATTCAAATTAGTCATTTTGCTGAAGATATCTCAGCTCTCCAAAAGGATAAAAATTGTAGCCCACGACTTCAGCATCTTTCACCATTTTAGATGGAACATGGTGTAATCCGAGTCGGAGGACGGCTACGACACTCTAATCTTCCCCATGATTCTAAACACCCTATTGTTCTGCCCAAGTCTCATCATGTCGTAAATCTGATTATTGATCATTACCATAATGAAACTCTACACTCCGGTCCTAAACTCCTGCAAGCGACGATTTGCAAGAAATTTTGGATTATGTCCGCTCGCAGTATAATCCGCTCAAGAATTCACAAGTGTATTCGATGCTTCAAATGTAAGCCAAGACTCATTCCACCTATGATGGGAGATCTACCCGAGACACGTGTCACCCCAGCTTGACCGTTTCTAAAAACTGGAATGGACTATGGAGGTCCTTTCTTGGTGAAGATCCACTCTCTCAGACGCCTCCAGTCTGTTAAGGCATATTTGTGCTTGTTTGTCTGTTTTTCTACCAAGGCTGTACATATCGAGGTTGTCACTGACTTATCGTCGGATGCTTTCATCGCAGCCCTCACTCGATTTGTGTCACGAAGAGGATTGTGTACCGATCTTTATTCTGACTGCGGCACAAACTTTGTTGGAGCATCTTCTCATTTGACTAGAATAGTTCGTAGTTTTCTTAACCAAACAAAGACTCAGCAAAATTCGAATCACTTTGCTACTAAACACTCTACCCGATTCCATTTTAAACCACCTGCAGTTCCTCATCAAGGTGGATTATGGGAACGAGCCATAAAGAGCGCCAAACATCATTTAATCCGAGTGATTGGAGCGCATATCTTGACTCTCGAAGAGTTCATCACACTCACAACAAAAGTGGAAGCAATGCTTAATTCTCGACCTCTCATTCCTATCTCATCTGATCCCTCTGAAATCGATGCTTTGACTCCAGGGAATTTTTTAATTGGATCCCCTCTCAACTCAGTTCCCGAAGTCGATTTCGCAGAAGTTATAACGAACCGCCTCAAAAGATGGCAACTAGTGCAGGCCTTTTTTCAGCGTATCTGGAACAGGTGGCAGACGGAATACCTCCATACTCTTCAACAACGTTCGAAGTGGACAGTGAAGACTAATAACCTAAAGATTGGTGATCTAGTGCTAGTTCATGGACAAAAGACCTCTCCCCTCTTGTGGTGCATTGGAAGAATAACCGCAACATTTCCAGGGTATGATGGCGTAGTACGAGTTGTGACTCTTAAAACTTCTTCAGGTTCTCTCTCTCTCGACCAGCAGTTAAGGTCTTCCCACTACCTCTCAACTAATGCTTTGTATTCTCTGTTTTTTCTACTAGTGTCTCTTCTTTTTTGTTAACTCTCTCCATCTCTTCTTTTTGATTGAACCGACTATCGGTTCAAGGTGGCCGGTATTTTGAATATTCCATTATTCGCTATTTTTACTTAAAAATACTGCTCGTTGCTAGGTACCGTTCACTGGTTATTTACTCCCCTATTTCCCCTCAATACGTGCCTGCATATTTCTTGGAATTCGCTACCCCCTTCACCCTCTTCCTTCTCTCCTTATCAACCCTGTTACACGTGGCATGTGGTACTCAACAGACAGTGCGTGAAAAACCTCTCTCGGTCACATCTCGGTGATATTCTGTAGCCCTCGTTCCTAAGAAGAACAAATCAAATCCTCTGTTTTAATGATTTAGTGTGCGACCTTTTGTATTATAATATGTCACTCTTTGGGTTCTATTTTATATTTCATATGTACTCATAAAATGCGAGTGTTTAGGGGAGCTCCTCTATCAAATTAATTACTAAGAAGACCATACTCGGAGATAAGACCATCGTTCTCAGACTCACCTGTGTATCTCCAGCCGAAGACATCCATCAAAGGTAGGCTCCACAAACTCCAGTTTAAATATCAACGTTCAAATCCCGCCTCTGTTTTAGTGTTACTAAAACTGGTCCTCCGGAACTAAATTTAATTTTATATCATTTTAATCTTAATAAGCAGATAGCTCATCCATTTTGGTCCTCCAGGCCGGATTTAATTTTATATCATTTTAATCTTAATAAGCAAATAGCTCATACAAGTAGAAAATAGAAATATTAGATAAGTGACAATTTTGTCCATAATCTATATTTGTTATGAGCAACCAACATACAGTATCAAAGGTCTAAAACAAATTTCAATTGAAAAATTAAGGAATTTTTTTTTTAAGTATTTGACTCTCAAATCCAATATTTTATTGAATACTCAAATATCCTTAAGGATTTGAGGTATTCGATGGTCTCACCCCTGTTATTTATTGTATAGGCCTATATGATATTGGTTAGCCTATATTCTATCTTTTTTAATATATTTCAGGTTTTCAGTAATTCTGTTGCTACTGGATTAGAATTTTACCGGCATTATAAAACTAAAGGACTTGAAAACTGCCAAGATACACAACACTTTTGTCTTTTTTTCAACAATCTTTTTGATGCTCTTAACAGGTGCTATGCAGCTGAAGGATTAAGAATAGATGGTTCTGACTTTAAGGTATGCACATTGTCAATAATAAAAAACAAGGTGTGATTAATACTCAAACCTTATGTTAATGAGATTAATAATTTCTAATTTGATTTATAAGAATTAAACATACATATAGTGCATTATATATTACAACATTGACATACATGTAGTGTCCTGTAAGAGAGGCACCTCAGCCCTATTTTATTTACTCATTTGTATTTTTAGGTATTAGCAGACTCATTATACTGGCTAAATGAATGGGAAACAAAAGTACACGAAGGGAAAATCTTAAAGGAACAATTCCTTACTAAAGTCACAGCTGACGGACTGAGAGTGACAATTCTGTCTGCGATGCAGTTAACAACATACCTTTTAAATGAATGACATTTTTCATGTGTACTAACTGCAAAGAAGAACCAAGATCCACTTGTAAATACATATTCTCTTATTTTATTATTTACTTCTACTACAAGCATTAGGTGTGTATCCGAGTGGGGGTTTGGGGAAAAAGAGAATATTTAATATTTTGATACACAAATTTATTTATTACCTTCCCTTTACGTTTCTTTCCTATCCTACCCGCTGGTCTCATAGGTCCAACACTAATGATGGCTAGCAAACACTTGCTAGGCAAATTTATGTGTGTTGGATACTTAAATATCTTTTCCCGAACACTAAACAGAATATCAAAACAATTATAAATATTTATCAAAATATAAACATTCCTACTTAAATAAGCTATAAAGTTGTCTGTTGAAGTACATATGAGCAAATTTGACATATTTTAATCTATTCTGTTACATTTTATGTTTCCAGAACTTCTTTGGTATGATATGCCAAGCTGCAGGTTCTAACGATCACCCATCTACACCAACATTCCTTCAATTGTATAAAATGTTATCAATTTTCAGCATTTTGAAACCACCGAAGTATGGAAATTGTTATGCCTCAGAAGAAACATCTCCGTTGTTGTCTATCAGTGATTTTAAGAAAATCTTCAAAGAGGGCAAGAATTCTTCCAAAATAGAAGAGTTAAAATCACGTTTGAATGGATTGGTTCTTCAAGATGACTGGGACTGTGACATAATTAATGAAGAACACAACTATTCTGGAGTTCCAATTGTAGACTGCATTGTTTATTATGTAACTGGGTATTTATGTAGGCAGTTACTAAAAAAAGTAAAATGTGAAATATGTCGTTCTGCTTTAGTTAATCCAGAAACTCAGGAGGGTTCAGAGTTAATATTTGTTTTCAAACTCTTGAAAATTGTAAGAAAAGTCTTTTTTAGCACTGTGTCTTGCTATTCTTCCTGAACATTCACATACAAACTCAAATGGGGTGATTTACATGAATGAAGAGTTGAAAACATTTGGGAAAATTTAATAAATACTGCCTCGAGTATTTATTTCGCTGATACCCCTATACATCTGGGATATTTTCCTTTCTCTCAAATATTTTATGTACACATTTTCAACCTACTGATTATATCAGCACACATCTTATAAGCTAACTTAAACCTAGATCAGACACAACACCCAGACTCCAGGCGTTAATGTATTGTTGGGGAAGGGGGAAACCCCTACAATCCTAACAATGTTTTGTCATGAGTACAGGGTATGCAACTCATCATTATATAATCTCTTCCACTCCCCACTATCTTAAACCCTTTGTGGACTAAATATCTTCCTAAGCGCTTTGTTTTCGAACACCCTAAATTAATTTGTGTCTTGTAAGGTAGGAGACATGTTTCACAACCATAGAGAATAACTGATATAACTATTGTTTGATATTTTCTGAGCATTGCATTCTTTGACAGCAGACGAGATAGTAACAACTTATCAAACAATTTATATCAAGCATTTTTCGACTATTTGTTTCTGAGTTTTCAATTATATCATGCTTTTAATGGTTTTAAATATGTAGCATACAATATAGAATGTATACATACATCATGGTCACTCCCTGAGTTTGTGAATATGGCCCTTTGGCGAGTTTGAGTCCATCGTCACCAAAGTTTTAACAAATTAGAAACAATTTCCTTCAGGTAACAATGATATAATCTAATTGTACTATTAGTGTTATTTTAAATGTACTTATATTTACAAAAAATGACAATGTCTATCACATTATTTCATGTATAGATTGTTTTAGTAATGTTAATTACCAGTACTGTCTTAAATGTGTTGCTTTTTACATAATTTTATGACTAACCTTGTTCCATTACATGCAATGTTACAATGTCAGTATTCTAGGGGAAAAAAAGGACGTTCTTAAAATAACCATCAGGAGGGGGACAGGTATCAATCAATTTGTTTTGCTTACACATTATTATTAATGTGAGTGCAAATACCAAGGTGGTTAATACACAAGTTGCGATACTAGAGCGTAGATCCGCAAATATTTATTATTATATTCAAAATCTATTTCAATTACACTGGAATCCAAACCAAAGTTCAATTAGTTTATTTGGATTTCAAACTAATAGTAAATATACTAATCTTCTTCGTATTTTTTTCCATTGTCTAGTTTAAAAAGAGCACATTTTGAAATTGAAACAGAAACTTACCATTCAAAGAATATGGTTGGAAACCCCTAGAAGATGGCTTATAATAAAAGTGCATGAAAAATTTAAACAATCGAAAGCTTATTGTTAAATTAGTTATTATGAACAAATATAGCTTATATCAATAAATCAATGCTTGTTATATGTATAGGAAATCAAAATAGCATTATTAGTAAAATAATAATAATAATATTTAGCACCGCGTCTTACTACCCGTTCGGGTTATACGCTTAAGTACTAATTACTCTAATGGATTAGGAATTGGGAAGGTTGAAATTAGAGGAAGTGAACCCGCATTTGCGTGGAAGGAGAGTGGAAAACCATTTAGGAAAAACCACCCCCAGTTCACCCGACCGAGATTCGAACCTCGATCTCTCCGTCCTCGGTGGTCTGACTCAACACGACTAGCGCGTTAGCCAACTACGCCACTGAGGCGGGTTATTGGTAAAAGGTGTCAAGTATTCTTCTCATGGTCAAAATTGATATGATTATGTAAGATATGATATTGCATTGAAACTTCTTGTTCAGCAAGTGCAAATAATAGAATATACTTTATATTGAAATGTATTATTTAAATATGTATATAATTTGAAACATTTTACAGCTTATTATTAATAGGTATTAATGATGTACATAGGCTATGTAATTATTATGTGAAAATAGTGACTTGGCTTGTAGATGGCAATAAACACCTAGTTAGAGAGTATAGAGCATCATGCTCACAAGGAGTATTAACAATTTAAATAAGACCCGCCTCGGTGGCGTGGTTGGCTAACGCGCCAGTCGCGTTGAGTCAGACCACCGAGGACGGGGAGATCGAGGTTCGAATCTCGGTCGGGTGAACTGGGGGTGGTTTTTCCTAAATGGTTTTCCACTCTCCCTCCACGCAAATGCGGGTTCACTTCCTCTAAATTCACCTTCCCATTTCCTAATCCATTAGTGTAATTAGTAATTAAGCGTATAACCCAAACGGGAAGTAAGACGCGGTGCTAAAAAAAAATTAAATAATTTGATACAGTCTTAATCAAAAGGATGTGACAATATGTAGGCCATATTGTGTATCAAGATAAATATTCCAGGATTCTTGTAAGGTTCCTCAATACTTTAAGGATACGGACCAACAATGTTTGGAAGAGGGCTTCTGATTCCTCTTTTAGTTGGAATCAAGGACGTTAAAAACACTTTTTTTTGCCTTTATTACACAAATACCACTGGATCACTACCTATCAAATACCTATCATTTTTAATTGTTGACCGATGAACCTGTTTCAAATATAAATAAATGGTCTAGCAATGGAGGTGAGGTTGGCACATGTCTTTGTTAAGTTATAGCATTGATTTTTGTGTTTTATTCAACAATAAAATATTATGTTCATAGTGGTTTAATAATTTAACTCATTTCTAATGCGAAGTAAGAGTATGACGGGGTACATAATTTCATTTTACCATATGTATTATGTTAAGCCACACAAGCAAAAAAAAAAAGTTTGAGTATTATCCTGAGTAACAAAACACTCATCCTAGAAAACCCAAAGATATAGGTATTTATTTCGCCCTTTACAGCTATAAATAGGCCATGATTGCTTGGCTTCAGTTTTACAAAAAAAACAAGACCCATTTCCTCACTGTTTACTGAATATGTTGTTGGCTGTAAATTGCAATAATTAAACTTGTCAAAGGCAAGTGGAAGAATTCCAGCATGCTGGCCATTAATAACAATCTTTTAGTAAATTTTATTAATATATATCTGTACACTATTGGGCTCAGGAATGTCCTCATATATAAGTTTCTATGTATGGAGATATTTAATAAGGATTAAGACACAGGAGCATATTATATCATTAAATATATGAAAAAATTACACTATCTCGTAAAGTAAATAATCAAAATACTGTATGTTTTATATTATAGACCTGAATCAATAACATAACTAACAAAATAATTTATAATTGTTGAATACATTGACATTCAATAAAGTAAGTGGTTACTCTTTCCTTTAAAATTTATCTATTTTCTAACCCTTATCCTATTGTTGATGGTTTGGCTAAAGGTATTGATATTTAAAAAATATTTAATCCATTTGTAAAACTCTGATACGTTGCCAGGCTATGAATATTCTATAGTTTGAAAGATTTATTTTTAATTCAAACCCCGGCCTTAAAACTCATCTCATTACTATCTTTACTAACCAAACTACTGGCGACCTTGTCTAAATCTGAAACATCTTTCTATCCCAAATAAATGTAAACACCTGTGTTCTGAGCTAAAGCTTCAGGGGGTTAATTATTCCAATTTAATCATACTTTACAAATATGTAAAATCAGCTTTTCAGAAGTTTCCGGAATAATGTCCTTAAGTATTTTACAAATAAATTAAATACAAAGTAAAGGATTTCAAAAATACAAATCTATTCACTTTGTGCTACCTAAATAAAATCAATTTTAAGATTTGATTAGTATAGTTAAAAATAATGCACATTCTGAAGAATAAATTATTAATTATTGTTGTTAAAAAACGCATCAGTTAAAAAAATATATTGATTGGCCCTGGAACGTTGAAACATTTGTAGCTGAGTCACCCCTGGATCCCCCCTCACAAAAAATTGGCATTGCATGCTTGTCTTGCTGATGCTTCAGTTTTTATCAAAACAATCTTCGATCAAATTGACTCACATATGTGTTAGGGATCCTACTGTATACAATATATTCAAATTTATAAAGCAGATGAAACAAGTGTATTTTAGTCCTATCTCTGATCCCCAAATCCCCACAAAAATTGTAACTTTCCTATTCCCTCGAAATAGGCTCTAGCATTATCAAAAATTAGTCTAAAACCACCAGGTCATTCAAAGCATGTTCAACTCATTTGCTTGACTCTGAACTTTGATTTAAGGATTCATGTCCAAATCCGAGGCAGGTGATCTTCCAGTGGGTTTTAAGAGTATTTTTACATTCGAAAGTATTTGACAACAACATATTAAAAAAGCAACTTTTTTTTATAAGGCACTTCCCACTAAAGTAATAAGTTATTCATAGAGGACAAACTCCTCACATACTGAAGTGTTAAACTCTCTTAAAATGACTTAACTACAGCTTGGTAGTAACAATCGAATTACTTATGATTTGTTGCTGCAAGTAATATTATTACAGTCATTTAATTAAATACTATTAATAACTATCTTAACGCATAAGTTAATGATAGTATTTGAGAAATGTCTACTTGGAGGCGGGAAACAAACCTGGGACCATTATGATTTGAAACTTTATAGACTGTATGCAAGGATGAAATGAGTAAAAATGAAGGGTGAGTGGCATTAATTTGCCTTGATATTGAGCCGTCTGCAAGATTGCTCAAAAATCCCACTTCTCATTCACTCTTCACGTTTGCTTATTTCATTCTTGCATTCGGCCTTATGCTTTTATTGAAGGAAATACTCTTAGGCCTCGTGATCGGACATATTACCCTAAATCATTATCTAGATGGTAAGACTGATTGATGCCTTAGTGCTATCATACATCAATACATTTTTTAAGTAATAATTTATAACCATGTTTTATGATCCAATTTTACCAAACAAATAATTAGCATGTGCTTGATAATACAGTATTACAAATAAATTTAAATTATATTACAACCATGAGCAAGTGATAAATTGTATTTGTATGTTATCATTTTGTTCTCTACAATATTTAAATTGCGCGCGCGCTATGCGGCAACGACACTAACGCCATTTGGCTTCAAGTTCTGATCACTGGAACTAAAGAGTAGCCAGACCCGTATATCTTTGACTCTGGTTGTCACACGTTTTTAGACTAGAATTGAGCGGCACCTCCACTTAAAATAAAATACCACAAATTTAACACAGAGTTTTCATCATGGCGTGGACAGTCAATAGAAAAAAAACCAAGCCCGTATTAAAGTTAGGGAAAGAACCACTACTGTTAGTGTCGCATGACGTAATTTCCCAAGATGCTTTGCTTTTCTATGCTTCCTTTGCGCGCCATTCTACCTTGATCATATGTGCTTTCACACTTTGTTTATTTTGAACTTCTCAGTTTTCATTTAATATCTATTTTACGCAATTCTTTGGTTTATTATGTATGGGAACAAATTAATAGTGTTAAATTGGCTAACCTTAAAGTTAATTACTTACTCTTATGTTAAGCTTTTTTAAAATGGGTTCGTACTTTAAAATTAAAGCGTATAACCTGAACGGGTAGTAAGACGTGGGGCTAAATAATAATAATTTAAAATTAATATTAAGTTGTCTGTCTGGTATTTAATTTTAATATTGAAAAATGCCGAGAAAAAATTTGTGTTGTGTGCCACAATGTGAGTACGTTCCTGGAACAGTGCGGCATACATTTCCGATATATGAGGAACGTGAGTTTAACATATGGATTCAAAGAATTAATCCAGCTTTGAAAGAATTTGATGATCTCAAAATCTATAAAAACTTTTTGGTGTGCGATAAACACTTTGACGAAGGTAGCAAAAGTTTTGGAACAAAGAGACTAAATCGATTGGCACTTCCAACCCTACATTTGCCAGGTCTATGATTTTATCTAATAGAGTTTAGCCTTAATTTAAATACATAAATGATTGTTTAATTTTAAATTTATGTTAATCAATTAATCTCAATGATCAATTAGAGTGGCCCGTGTTTTATTTATTTAGCATAGGTCTATTAATTTTCATAAATGGTATTGGACAAAAGGCTGTATCCGAATAGTTTTCCTTATGCACTATCGACCCTTGACATACCGTTGATAGTTGCAGTGGCAATCACGTGATCAAGTGTAGCTTTGTCTGATTAATCACTAAGTGCGCCAATGCACCCTTCACAAGCCCTTGAGCTCAAGAGCGGCAGTAAGCCGTCCTTGACACCATGTTGGTGCAGTGTTTAACTGGCAACTGTTTCAATCTTTCTTTTTGTCTGCTAGAGCTTAGAACGTAATGTTATCTGCCATTTTACATTATACAGTTTACTAAATAGAATAGTTTTATGATTTCTAACCATAATTTTTTATAAAAAGAAGTCACCAAAAATCTGAAAAGCATTGATTATATTGAGTGAATGGGTCCAACTGCATTGCACGTGTTTTGATTAACACTAGGCGCTTAACATAGTTATTGAGATCATTAGTAGGAAGCAGCACTGCAGACTCAAAGGTGTAGAAAGGCTATTTGCTGTTTGAATAGTGTGATGCAGTCTTGGATTGAAGTATGTGGTAAGTGTAAAGTAATCAAGTGTGCATCAAGTCTAAAAATTACAGATGTACTTGAACTATATGAATACAGCCCGGCTACTATCAAAGTGAACTGGTAGATTTCAGTATAGTACTGTCGCCCCAAGGATATTTAACTGATAACTTAATTTGTTGTCTTCCATGATGACACAAGAATTCTTGAGATATTTTGATAGCCCAATTATTGTGTTCCTTACTAAATTCTCCCCAAAATGTTAGCAAGAATAACTTTAAAAATATATTTACCGGTAGTTATATTATTTTAATATTGATTTCTGGTCGGCTTTCAACGTTTTCGCATTTTTACATTTTAGTTTTAATGAAGAAGTGAGGAAGTCTATTAGGTATGTTTTAACCTCTAGAAAACTTGCAAGCTATTTCCTTAAGAAAAAATTAGATAGTAGCTCAACTCATGAGCAAGAGCTATGTTTGTTGTAAAAAAAATGGGTTCACTGTGATTGTTGCAGAAAATTTTTATGTGTTTATAAAGTAGGGGCGGAGCTACAGACCCGCTGCCCCCGCGACTGGGGGAGGGGGGAGGGGCACAGGAGGCTTGGAGAGAGTTTCGGGGGCACATGGTTAGTAGAGTTTGTAGGGGTGCTAGCCTCAGGAACTGGATGTTTGTGGGTTCAAACCTAACCAGGGTCGACAGATTTTTCTTGAGCGATAAAAATTTGTAGCACACCTTCCTTCAGAGGGGAAGTAAAGCCGTTGATTTTGGCTTGTAAACAAACCCTGGAAGGTATGTGCTTTCCTGGCCAAATTGGTAGGCCTTTCGCTCTTGCTCGTAGAAATTATTTTGTACTGATGTAATCAGTCGGTTCTGAAAGTGCGCATTAAATACCTCAAATAAATATTTTAACATGAAATGTGTAAGTTAAACAGTGCTTATTTTTATACCATATTTATAAAGGGCCTTGTATAGTACCTAAACCTAAATTATTAAAAAATAACTTGGGCTATAAGAATGTTGATTAAAATTTGTTAGGATGGTTTTCATAAACATGTAATCAATAAATAATAAATGGAAAATAAAGTCATTACCAAGGAAAAAATGAAGAGTGTAGCCTAGTCAGGATTTTTTTAAAGATATTGTAAGAAAATATGGAAAAGTAAATTAATTTTATTATATGAGGTTTTGTAGCCACCCTGTTAAAAATGGGTCATAATGATTTTTTAAATTCAAAATGAATAATTGATATAAACTTAATACAGTATTTCAAATAATTTTCTTTGTCTTGTTACAATATATGCCTATTTTATTAATTAATAAGGTTAATATTATTTAATTTAAAAAAACTCACCAAAATTACACGAGAACTTTAATAGTTACGAACATGCTATGTGATATGTGGTATTATTAGGTTCCTGCGCATTTCAATATCCATGGCATCATATAAGTATTATTTTACTAAATTTTCATTAGTTTTTGTTACTGTATAATAATGGACTCTCCTTAATAATTGGGTTTGTGGAAAAATAATCATAAAATATTTTGGTCATAGATCACAAGTCTATGCAATGAGTACTTTCTCCTTATTTTTTAACAACTAAATGTTGATACTATTATAAATTTGCCGCCATCTCATACTTATATGTAGCTACCTGTAAGAAAATCTAGCTGAAAAGGATTTAGCCTAACATTGAACAAAACATTGTCTTGACTATAATAGTAATTCTGTTTTATTTTTATTGTTTTTTAAGGTTTCATTGAAGAACCAGGAAAACATTCCTTGGAGCAAAATGTTTCTAATGTGTCAGGTCTAGATAGTAGGCCTAATGAGGATTCAACAAATTTGCAATTATTTCCGCTCCAAGAGTCCACATTATCATGTCCTGGTGGGTCATTCTCTTAATATAAGGTTAATATTAGCCACAATTAGGGGTGTTCATATATTAGCAAGTTTATTACTTAGAAGCTCACATTCTATAGGCCTAAGCATTTAGTATAAATATACTTAGGAAATAACATTTTTACACCCCTAAGTTAGGCTAGCTGAGCATAACACATAGCTCCAAGGACGCCACCATTTTCTCCAACCTAATAAAATATATTTTATATGTGTGTATTGGACCTCCATTTGAAATCCATTCAAAGTCCTATCCATCTGCAAAAAAAAAACTCTTTACATAGAAAGTATGCCTTGAGCTGAAATTTATTAACAAAGCACTCCAAGGTTATTCAAATGAAAAGTTATTAACTTGTATCCTTTGTAGTATTTTATACCCTATTATATTTTGTAGTAGGCCTACCTAGTTTGCATAAGCCTCACCACCAAGGATGTAGCCACAAATAATACCTCAAACCTTTAATACGATACTGAAAAGATAAATTATAAAAATATTGATTTTAAAAACTTCTAGCATATAAAAAATGTAGTTAATGTAATAAATGAAAACAATCAACAACAAAAACTGTAGAGAGATAGAGTAGGTGGACCTACATTGAAAAAAATATCTGAAACACTTGGAAAAGTCAAGGAATTTAACCTAATACGAGTTTTGCAACAGGATTTTGAACTATATTAAATATAAAATATTGGTCCATCCTAAATACATGTGTATCACCCTCCCCTTACAAATATTTTCATTTATGGGCTAAAATATCCCCTGAAAGTAGGCAGCCTACTTCTAAACATTAGGTCTAGATATAGTCTTTTGTCTATATGTATCTCTATTGAACTTTATTTATTTACAGTATTATTGGCTAATGATAAGTGCACACCAATATATCACATTTTAATCTTAACTGTTCATTTCTTCTACAGACACAACTGAAAAGACGACCCCAGAGAACAAACTAGAACTTACACCTACTACACTTGAAACCGGGCATTTTACTACTCCGAAGAAAACAAAATGATGTTTAGTATTCCAAACTCCTCACAGGAGATCCAGATCAACACCAGGTATAAATATAGGCTATCAAAATAGTAAAAAACATTATTAGTTACCAATGTTCAATTTCATATCAGATGGCTTGAAATGGTACCTAACTATAAAGTCTTAAGGCCTACCAGCAATGTAATTTTTAATAACACACATATTAAACACATTCAAACTTGTATAATTTATTACAATTTATTAATATCTTACAGATTAGTTTAATATAATCATACACTTAGTATTATTGCCCATTTAGACAATCCAGTACTATGTAATACTTAATGATCTAGAGATTAGGAATGTGAATTTTTAATGTAATATTTCAACAATTGTCTAACGAGGCTGTGAAACCAATTTGGATATAGTATCTTCCTTTGCACTTGACTAGAATTGACCTGTGTTCCAAGCTCTGAACATGCCACACACTACCACATAGAGAGATCACTTTATTTCAATGTCTTTAATTTGGTGAAGTTAACATGTAACACACACAGATAACCACACAGATAGACTTTAACAGGCCCATTAATGAACATGAGTTTTTACATGTGCTACTACCACCATATATTGTTTATTTGATTACTTCTCGTCAAAGTTTTAATTTATTAATTCATGAAAGGGTAGGTTAAGTTATTGGTAAATACAGACAGTGAATAATTTTTATTTTGGTTTTAATAGATTCTATATATCCTTGGTGTTTTTAGCACTGTGTCTTTCTAACCATTCGGGTCATATGCTTATGTTCTAGGCCTAGTTGCGCTAACGGGCTAGGAATGTGGGGGGTTGAATTTAGAGGAAGTGCACCCCCATTTGCCTGGAGGGAGATGGAAACGCCATTTAGGAAAACCCATTCTCATTGCACCCCACAGGGTTCAAACCACAATCTTTCTGTCCTCAGCAGGTCTCTCTAACACCAGTTGTATCCTTGTTAGTGGAATTATAGTGTTAAATTACTTGTTACTTTATATAAAAAAGAGGGTCCTATTTGTAAAAAAAAAACTTGCGTACTATCTGCTTTTTCTCTTTAGAACTATCGAATATAGCTCTTCCCATTCCACATTTTGACATTTAATCATATTTTTGTTGATTATAGTTATTTCATGTTTATACTAATTGAGCTTCATTTTGTTTTGTTTTTAGGGAGAAAGACAAAAGGCTTATTAGGCAGAGTGAATGTGCCTCGAGCAAGCTACTTAACACCAAAAGATCACTATATTTACAATGTGGCCACTCAGCTACAAAAAAAAATGCTCGGTTATCTAGAAGATGTTTGTCATTCAAACAAAGATTGACAGAGGCCCAGAAATGTGTGGACACAGTAAAGTTTAGTAAATTTATTTCAAAATTAAATTCAACAACCCGGACATTTATAGAATCTCAAATAAGAAATCAAAACAAGCATCCTAAAGGATATAGATTCTCAACCGAAGATAAAATTTTAAGTTTATCACTTTTTAAACAGAGTGATAAAGGTTACCACTTGCTCTCAAAGATTTTTGCTCTACCGAGTAAAAAATCAATTATGCGGTGGTTGAGGAAAGTGCCATTCAAGGTTGGATTGAATGACCAAATTTTCAAGCACCTGAAAGAAACTGTTTCTAAAATGAAACCACGTGATAAATATTGTAATTTAATTTTTGATGAAATGTCCCTATCACCTGGTCTCACTTATAAGGCATGTGATGATGTGATTGAGGGATTTGAGGATTTGGGTGGTGGCAACAGAAAACCAATATTTTCAGACCATGCAATAGTATTTATGTTAAGAGGAATACATAGGAAGTGGAAACAACCTATTTCATACAACCTTGTGCAGAGCACAATAAAAACCCATGACTTGGTCAGATGCATTAGAAAGACTATACGATGTTTACTCAAAGTAGGACTTAAAGTGATTGCCACTGTTTGTGACCAAGGATCAACAAATGTGTCGGCACTTAACTATTTGAAGAAAGAAACCAATGAATTCTTCATGAGACAACACAAAGAAAACCACAGCAATGGATTTTTGATTGATGGTGTTGACATTGTTCCACTGTTTGATCCCCCCCATCTTATGAAAGGTATAAGAAATAATCTGCTGACTAATAACCTTTTGTTTACTGAGGATAAGAAGAGGAAAATTGCCAAGTGGGATCATATAGTACAATTCTACAAGCTAGATAGAATTGAAGATGATGACAGGAGAATGTGCCCCAAGCTTACGGATGAACATGTTATTCCTGGGAAAATAAAAAAAATGAAAGTTAAATGTTGCACTCAAGTATTTAGCCAGAGGGTATCATCCATCATGAGGAGGCTTGCACAATGGTCTGGTAAGTATTTTTTTATAGTCGCAAATTCTGAATTTTTCATAATATGTAACTATATAAAAAAAAACGCCAATCCAAACTCCATTATTCCAAAATTTGGATAAGCCAAACTGAAATTTTAAAAAAGGTTCAAACCCAATCGGGTGCACTGAGGTTTAAAAAAAATAGTTTTTCCACTCTCACTCCATGCAAATACATGTGCACTTTATTTAAATTCATCCTTTCTCATCCCTAACACATTAACATAATTAGTACACAAGCATATAACCCACACGGGTAATAAGCTGTAAGGTGTGGTGCTAAAAAAGTCCTGTAGATGTGCAACTAAACAATCATATCCAGTGGTTAATCGGACTAGGGCTACAGCTTTTCTTCACAAAAAATCTAAAATCAGATTTTTATATTCAATAATTAGGTTCCATTTTTGCCTGCACAGTTATTTCTGAATTCTTCCATTTATTTAGTTTTAAATAAGTTCCAGCCACATTGTGACAGAATGATGTCATATTTTTGTTTTTATTTGTTTAATGTGGGTACCTTTCTTTGCTAGGATATCTGTGTTTTCATATCCTTCAATACCTACATGAGATGGTATCCATTGTAAGGTTATTTGTTTTCCAAGGTTTTTTGTAAATGCAATGTATGGCGTATTTATTTTATTCTACTGTCACATGGGTAAAGTGTTTTTATACGATCTTTAAAAGTGTTAAGTTCATTCAAATAGTTGAGTCTCCTCTCTTGGCCTGATGAAGCTGTCTGTGACAGTGAAAGCTTGTCCTTAAAAATGTGTTTTTGTGTTTTTTAGTGTTCTATCTAAACAATTTCTACTCCAGTATCACCAATGTAAGTGTGCTGGCTATCCCTCCTAATTTAAACCATGATTTAGCCTAGTGCTCTATTCCAATTAATCTCATTATCATATCTGAGATTGTTGTAACAACATACATTTCTTTTAGTAGGTGTGACTATCTCACCAGAGCATCTTACACCCGAAGCAGAAGACACAGCGGACCTGCTTCTTTTTATGGATCGTCTCTTTGATAGTGTTAATGGGAGCAGTGCAGTGCCAATCAAGGGTAAGAAATTGAGATGTGCTGTCACAAAGAAGTCTGAGCACGAGGAATTTTGGAAAATTGCTATAAAGGTGCTAACCTCAATGTCTTATAAATGTCCGGAGACAAACCATGAATCCACTCCACCGACCCTGAAACATTGGGTTTCTACCCTCCGTGGATTTCAATACCTTTCAACACATTTATTTGAGCAAGGTTTTAAATTTGTCAGCCTAAGAAACTTTAATCAAGACCCAGTTGAAAACTTTTTTGGATGTATACGAAGCCACGGTGCACGCAATGTAAATCCCAATAGCATGTCATTTATTTCTTCTTTTAAATCACTTATCATAACAAATTTTATGTCATCAAACTCTCTTGGTTTTAACTATGAAGAGGATGACACAGAAGGGGCATTAGACTCCCTAAGAAGTTTTCTTCAAGATGACGTGCCTGCAGATTCTCCACAGAGTTCCGAAACATGTTCTTATGCAACTGCCCCACGCAAGGAAGTTGTTGCTCCACGGAGTAGGATCGCCATAGCAGCACAGACATATATAACCGGTTTTATTTAAAAAAAAAAATATTTGCATTAACAAAAGATTGTGAAACATGCAAGGGGGAACTAATGTCTCAACAACAGCAACCACAGCACGAATTCATTGTGGCTAGACGCTATTCACCAAAGGCATTATGCCTTCCACACACAGGCTTTGTATTAATTTGTGGAGACATTGTAATTACAATACAAAACAAATTGCCCCAAAATTGTCACAAAATAAATATATCTAAGATATTGACTAAGTATATCTTGGAAGAAGTGAACTTTTCTTTATTAACTTGTCCCAGACATGATGTAAAGACATTAACGACTAAGCTTGTTATAAAAATGATGATCCATGCATGGATAACAAATGTTAATAGAATTTTAGCAGGAAAACAATCCTTGTCAGTTGATTCAACGGATCCTATTAAGATTCAAGCCCAGAAACTTTGTAATAAATATCAGAAAGTTGCCAACAAGAAGTAATCTTGCCAAAATAAATTTTACCAAGGGTTTTCTAGAAAGGTGTCACATATTCAAGTTGTTTTCTTGATTTGTTTTAAATAGTTAAAAAAAATATAAACCTGACTTTAACCATGCTTGCTTTAACCATGTTTGCTTGTAAAGTTTTATTAACTATAAGTTTTGAAGTATGGAATGCTATTTCTTTGAGGCTAGTCTGTAGAATTGTTGTGCTTTTTTATTCTGCTTTCTTGTTGTCATGCTATAGATCTCAGTGTGATGGAATCCACTGGAAATGTATAATCTTGTGTAGGCCTTAAATTTGGGTTATGGCATGGTGGATGCCAAATATTTTCCTAATCATAGGAGCATTGATTACCACAGCTTGTATTGCTGATATAGAGTCATTGAGAATTACTGCTTTCTGAAAAGATCTTACATGGTAGGATAGTTGTATTCAAGCAGAATTAATAGGCCTAAATTCTTCATCAAAATTAGTTGAGTTTGATATAACATGAATACAGTATATAAAGAGAATAGTTTTGTTTTGTGTTTTATAATTTGTTCTGCCAACTCAGCTTTAGGGTCAATTTATATCTGGCTAATAAGGTATGGTTATTAATGATATATTTTCTCTACATTAATATAATAGTTTTGTTGCAGCTGTTTGACTGTTTATATACAACCATTCTGGTATTTGGGGATTCTTGTGGCTTATATATTCCCTAATGATTATAGTCTCTTTAATTTTTCATATAGAACGAGACTTTTTTTTCTAGTGATGAATTTTTGGTGTATGCTTGTGATGCTATGGTGGGTGGTGTGAACTGCTCCTGTAATTACTCTCATGGTTTGATTTGAGAATTGTTAAATAGTATTTTAAGATGTGACTGAGGTGCAGTGATTATGATTTCACTCCCATATTGTGCATTAAGGTAAGATGTGTTATGTATGTGGTATTTAATACCAATGTAGAGCATCCCACTTACTTCGAGCTAATATTTTGCTGCATTTCTCTACCAATATTTCTATATGTTATTTTCTTGTTAATATTGCATCAGATTTTCCTCCAAGGTACTTGTAACATTTATTTTATTCTATATTTTCATTATTTAAACTTATTGGGATTGATGTTATTTGTTGACATAGGGTAAAAATTTCATAGTTTGTTTTCATTGTCTTGACTAGCATGTCATTATCATTACTCCATTTAGAGAGCACATTGAGTTGTTATAGAAAATTGATTTTGATGGTTGTGTTTTGCCGATGTTCATATTAGCTCCTTGGCAAATAATGCAGTTTTAATGTTTATTTGCCATAATGTTAAATAATGTGGTAATGGACACAGCTCCTTGAAGTAACTGCCATTGATTTTTAAAATATTATTTATGATTTTTTCAAGAGCTGAAGAAGGTCTTTCATACTGAAAGCCTGTGTAAACAACTTATTATAAAGTGTAAATACGTGCAAATCAATATCATTAGTAATCACATACACACACACATATATGTGTGTATATATATACAGAGATTATAAATAGGTAAATAATTGTTAGTTAATGTAAGTTATTTGCTAATGCTCCGGATCTTGGAATCTTTTCATTGTTCATCTAATGCCCCAATAGTATTTTGTTAGTTGGGTTTGTATACCATCCTGTATTTTGGTTATTGCTTGGTACTGATGCAAGTGGTCTCCATTTATGATAGTATCTGGTAGTTTACACAGGGTACATTGGGGTGAGGTACACATGTTAAGTTTATGTAGATGTGCAGCTGAACAGTCATGTCCAGTGGTTAATCGGAATAAAGCTACAACTTCGTCGGAAATCGAGAATCAGATTTTTATTGAAGTACTGGTCAAATATAAGTTGATATTATGATTATATAATTGTTTTGAAACCATTTACTGAGTCAAATCTGAATTCAAAAGAATAATCAATTCCAAAGAATAATCAATGTACTATGTCTCATATGTTATGTGTATTTCCCTCATGTGACAAATGGAAAAAAATTAGGTATATAAAAGCAAAACTGTTATATGTAGCTTTATCCTGCCCTTTTGTATGGAAAAAAATTTTTTTTTTACAAATGCTAATTACATGCTAAACTTTCTGCATAGTTACGGTAGGCTTGATAAATTGTACATTTATTTTTGTCTCATACGTAATGCAATATTTTTTTTTTAATATCAGTTAACTCAAAATGAATCCCTAAAAATTGTTTACTAGACTTATAGGAGCGTGTACAAAACCTATTTAAAGGTTAAATTGTTGCATAAAATAAAATTGCCAACCTTTAGAAAATAAAAATGATAATATATTCCAACTGTCCAATACATTACCATGGAATTGCCCTAAAAGAGAAATAGTGTATTCAATATTTAAATATTTTGAGTCGCCGGTTTAAAATTTTTTTTTAAACCATCTAGCTTCTGTGCTTTCAAACATTAGGTCTAATATTAGAAATGAGGATGTCATTTATAGGCTATTGTGTGTGTGAAGTATGGTTGAATTGAGATAAAATAAAGTAATAATTTTCAATGCTATTTTGAAAAGGAGTTTGTAATATTGCTTGTGGCCTATTGTCTTTGTACATTTGACTTGGTTTACTTACTATTGCTCAGTAACAAAAAAACCCTGATTTGAAGAGGTTATATATAAGGACTTTCCTTGGATGGAACTTTTATAAAATACAGAGTTTTTCCTATTTTTATTTTTTTCCATGGGTGAAATCTCCTTTAACAAATACCTCTGAATAGTTCTTACTGCGAAACAATCTCCCAATACAGACATAGACACTTGGGTGCATATTTATGTAAAACAATTCCTAAACGGCATACATACATTAAAAACACAAGTTTAGGATGTTAAATTATATTAATTTTATGACTTTGCGGTGTTCAGGTGCTAAGTAAAGTTGTGTATTGTGGAGTTCACTTAATAAAAATTTGTATCTGAAACTTGCTGAAGTATAAAGTTAATATAGTGCTAGCCACTTCTGTGGCCGAGTGGTCAAACGCGCTACTCTCGTGTTAGACTGGCCTACTGAGTATGGGGAGATTGTGTTTCAAACCCGGTCGGGTGCACTGAGGGTGGTTTTTCCTAAATGGTTGTCCACTCTCCCTTATGCAAATGCAGGTACACTTCCTCTCCAATCAACCTTCCTCCCTATCCCATTAGAGTAATTAGAACGTAAGTGTAATACCCGAACGGGTAGTGAGACGCGGTGCGAAAAAATATATAGGATTCACGCGGGTGATCCGCTGATAATGGTATATATGTCATCCCAGTTAATAATTTTAAATATTTATGTTATATGCAAGGTATGTATGTGTGCATTCCAACAGTAATAGGGTTGATTTGTTAAGAAAAACAAATATAGATCAAACTTTATAGCTTTACATTAAAATGTCAAAATAAATCATTTTAACATTGGAGTTCTTACTATGTGGAATCTCTTTAACTTATGTTGGTCACTCGTTCTAATTATAGCATTGTAATGGGTAAATAATTATGTTCTATGTACCAATCATAATGACTGATGTAATTCTTGTTGAATCAGTAATAAGGTTAATTAATATTTCAAAGGCTGCATTTTGTTTTTTTATGAACTTTTGCCTCATACTATGTTTTTGTGCTTAAGTAAATAAACTTTAATCAGAATAATAAATGCAGCTACCACAAAATAACCAGCTAGATATCTACTATAAAATATACCAGTTACTCTCATTGTTTTCAGCTTGGTTTTGTGAATTTATAAAGTCTCCTTAAAAAAATATGTTATTATGTTCGATTTGGGTTTGCTTCATATTGAAAAAGTAGACTTTGCACACCCTTAATATCAATTAAATGTATATTTAATTAAAACTACTTGCCTAGAACTTTTTTCAAAAGAAATATATTTTGTTTGATTTTTGGTTCAAAGATAGGAGAAAAGGTTTGATTTACTAACTTGAGACTACTTGTCTCTTTCTACTTACATACTCTATGGCATTAGATACTCGAAAGCTCATTGCTGCATTCACAAAAGTCTATATAGTCCACCTCATTACACCCTTTTTCTTTCAGGTCCATTCTAATGTTACCCTCCCATCTGCATCTGTCTTTCCAATGGGCTTACTGGTCAATTCCCTGAACACGGTTCTAAATTCCCCCATTCGCGCTGCATGTCCTACCCATCGTAATCTGATAAATGTGACCATCCTAACATTGTCTTGTGATGAGTACAGGGTATTTAATTCATCATTATATAGCCTCCTCCACTCCAAAGTATTTTCTGCTACTCTTAAACTAGCTCCAGTAGGCTATTGACTAAAAAAAAAGCTATTCCTCATAAAACGTTTGAGGTCACAGAGAAGCAATATCTCTTAGGTTCCAAAATTTCAATTTGTAAAGGAACACTTTTAAAAAACAAACACAAATGCACTAAAATTATTTATTTGAAAGAACACACATGTTTCCTAAAGGGAGAACATAAATAGGTTGCCAGTACTGTTTACTGTTGCCTAGTGAGAGACTTGACACTGTATTTTATTATTTTGTCAATATCGGGTTCAAATTCGCAAGTTCCCCTCAATGTTCATCAGTTGGACGGAAACGAACTCTTGAATTTATCTGTTTCATCAAAGAAAATTACTATTCACATATATGTAGGTGCTTCCGATTAATGTTGCCGTTCTTTGGACATTATTGTTCAATGCTTTCATTCCCATAGGCAAGTGATTTTTATGAAAATCCAATAGAGAAACTTAAGATAATTTGGCCTTCACTATTTCAGAGTTACATTGAAGATCATTTAGCTCTATCTGGAAACTGATTAACCATGTCAAATTATAGGCCATTCGCACTAATTTCTAAATCATCTTATTTAATCTGTGTTCTCTGTGTGACCATATACTCAATCTTTTCAGAGTTTACTTCCAAACCTATTTTCTTACTAGCTTTTGATAAAATTTCTGCATTTCTTGCAACAGTTTTCTTACAGTTATCCAACAAAGCTAAGTCATCTGCATATCCCAATAGCTTTACTGTACCGTTTAATGTCCAACCCTCCCTACTTTCTAGCATTACCCTAATAGGCTATATTAAAGAGTAATGAGAAAAGTGCTTCTCCTTGTTTCAACCAATTATGCATTTTGAAAGTGACATCCAACTCGTACCTTGTCGACTCTCGACTCTCAACTAGCTTGACAAGTTTTTTTGGGTATCCCAAACTTAACTAAAATTTAAAAAAAAAAAATTGTTTCTTATAACTAGATCATAGGTCTTTTTAAAATCATTGTATAGTTGATGAACCGCCACGTTGTATTCCGACTTTTTTTTCTGTGCTTTCAAACTGTTGGTGTGTTTTCCCCTAAGATCTCAACAATAAATTAACTCGGAGGACAAATTACTTGCATTTATTTTATTACAAAAAATGTTTTATATACAAATTTGGTGGCATTGATATTGGATTCACCCTCTAGCTTCAACAAGATTAGAAACATGATAACTCTATGCGCTATTTAACAAAATAAGGAAATTCCATGAATATAAAAATGACACCAGGACATAGGAATCAAACCTGGGGCCTTTGATTTAATATGGCAATTTACCACTATCCAGGAATCATCCCTTGCCCAGAGCTTAAGGAGAATTTCATTTGGGGGAGGGTGGTGGGGAGTTCATAACATGCTATAAATTGATGCCTGGGTGATTAGAAAAATATGAAAAAGTGCTGGTTTAACATATTTGTATAAGGAGGCTGGGGCTAGAAAAGATGATAGTATGGTTGCTGATTTAGACATACCCGCTTTTGGAAACACTCTTATTTAAAACACACACTTTATCATCAAGCAGCACTGCAAAATACACTTGGTACATGAGTTTGACCTGCCTGCCTTAAACCATTTAACCACTAAAGTAGGGAAAGATTTTAAAAAACGTTACTGTAAAGTGATATGTCAACCAATTTGTCAACAAATGTATTACTGTCTATTTTGTGTTTGATTAATAAAATTTGTGAACACAATTTTACGTTTGCTTTTCTTTTATAAGTTTTAAAAAAGGTATTGGGTTCCCTCATTACAAAAATTAATAGGACTTGAACCAAAAATAAAGGTCTATAGGCCTGATTGGAAGAAATCTCCATTTGTTATATTATTTTGTCTAAATAGTTTTCTATATATTGCAAATTTAATTCCACTATGTTTTCTTGAAGATGAAGGGCTCTGGTGTAAAATAATGGTATTTAAAATTTTGCATTTTCATGTTGTATCAACTTAAAGAATATAATAAAAGATTATCATTCTAGGAGTCAACTTCTGCCAAAGTTTCAACTGAAAACCATTCTAAATACAACATGATAATTCAAAATGTTAAGGTACCATTATTTACACAAAGCCCGTAAATCATAAATAGCAAAAGTAAACACCTAGATTTGAGTATACCGCCAGAACAGTTGTTAGTTAGGGAAAGTGACACTTAGCGCTACTTGTTATGGTTCAGGAATACACCACTGAGAGCGCCCTCTATATTAAACTGTCTATTCTATGGTTTTCATTTCTTTCTTGTTACTTGATCTATGACGTTTATGTGTTTTTGTTAAAGTTCAGCCCGCTAAGATATAACTGTCTTATATATATCTACGTTTCAATATATGAAGTTTATAAAATATTTTAAGGAATTCTCTTGAATCACTAAACTATTAATGTTACGAAAATTAAAAAATAAATTCAAAATTTCATCCAAATTATTCTTGTGTCAATCTTTATGGTATTTCGTTTGTTGTGACATTCTCGTAATGTATTTTCGCTCTAGTTAAGCTACGTTTCTGTTTTTCCTTTAACTATTATATTAAGTTTAATGACAAAAACTTAACTTTTTTTTTTTACGGTTAGTAGTTCAGGCAATTATGGGTACTAAAATTAATGAAGATTTGTGCCGGCTTTGTTCATCAAATGAAGGAATTAAGATGAATATATTTGAGCCAGAAAAGAACTTTGTATTCAAAATAAATTTCGTTCTTTCAATTGTGGTAAGTTATTTAAATTTAACAAACGGAACAAATCTAGACGTACGGGCCAGTTTCATAGTCAGATTTAGTACGCCTCAAGTGCGGCGCTATACTAAATACAAGACGTCACCTACCTGAAATTGAATGGAATCGTCCAGTTTCGAATATGAAACTGGACGATTCCATTCAATTTCAGGTAGGTGACGTCTTGTATTTAGTATAGCGCCGCATTTGAGGCGTACTAAATCTGACTATGAAACTGGCCCTACCTCAGGATTATACCATTTATTTCTTCATTTATTCAATATTTAAATATATATATTATACTTTGGTCTCTGTTATAATTTGATATATTATGTGCTATGATGGCTAGAAATAGTAAGTTAGGCCTAATTAGTTTACCAGGAAAAGTTTATTATTAAATGTTGATGGGAATGGTAAGTTTCCAGTGGACTGAAAAGTTCCACATCCACTATAAACTAACAGTTTTTAGCCAACATAAGAAAAATGGATAAAATTAACACGTGAGTATAGTTTTAAAAATAATAGGCATAGAAGAAAGAGCTAGAGCGCAGGTATAGTTCTAAAATAACTAGAAACTGTCACAGAAAAAGAAAATTTAATAAAATCTAATAGAAAGCGCAAAACAATGATGAAATAGTTATGTAAGAATGTCAAATATATTCTTCCACACGAGAACATGTTTTTTCTGGAATTCTATTATGAATCCGCTGATAAAAAATATTCTAAATACCTGTGTAACTTGATTCTTCTGTAAATGTTGAGAAAATATGCTTTGAACATACATCACACATAAAACTAGCCCTCTAAAATCAAAAAGTTTAGTGTGCCACAGTTTCTATATTTGATATTTTGGCATGAACAAGTTTGGTGGGGATTGTAGTACTAGATGCTTACAACAAACCTACATAGCTGTTAATCCTCGTACCTATAACTTAGGCTATGTACATATTATGCCAATGTGTTAGGGAAGTTTAAGCCTGAATTTAAAGGCATTGTACCAGCCTTTTCTTGGAGATAGATAGTGGAAATCTTTTCAGAAAATTCACCTACTCTACACCCGGCTGGTATCAAATCAACCTTTTAGTCTCCAAAGCGAGTAAGGTAATGCTCACTCAAAAAATGAATGGATTGTTTGGTTCTGACTTACATTTATTCTGAGTTCACAAACTTGCAACCCATGAGACTGGCTCCCTTGTCTGCGACATTTTTATAATTCAGTCCAGCTTGCATTCATCTGTACACACACAATAATATAAGTTTCCCATTTATTTATTGTTTTTACAAAGCAATAGTTCAGTGACCACTTTACTGTTTAGCTGTGTGTCACAATTCTTTCTTTCTTAGTGTTCTGTAGGCTACTTCTTTTAGGGGTGAAAAGTATTTTCAATGGATGATCAAAATTTAATTTTAAATCACACATATTTTTTAATAATAAAAGACACTTGGAGCTATTTCAGACGGTTCTTTTTTTCCATTTAATTTGGAATAAGCTTACTTAAATGTAACTTACTGAACTTTATTTACTAAATAATATTGCTTCAAAGATTTTGCTGGCTTAGATGAACATCTGAGAAATTACAGGTTTTCAAATATAGCCTATTTTATTTCTGTATTTAATAATTTTTAATATACGTAATCAAATAACTAGTATATTAAGTGCTACATCTTAGAGAATGAGGATTAAACATCATTTTAGTTTACTTTTGTTTTCTGTTGTGAGCTATTCTCATTTGTGATGTGAGTTCAAAGTTAATTTTCACAACATTTCCAGACGAATTAGGTTCCAGTGCTATGTAGGATGGTTAAAGGTACATAGTACTACATTCACCACCAGTTGTGCTTGTGCCACAATTTCAAATATATAAACTTGGTGATTTTAGAGTACTAGTTTCATTTGTTATGTAAGCTCTAAACTTCCAGAAGAACCTGGTTCCACAGCTTTGTAGGATTGTTGTAGACACCTAGTACTACAATCCCCACCAATTGTGTTCGTGCCGCAATTTCAAATATAGAAACTGTGGCATCTTAAACATGGCAATATAAATAGCAATTTTGATGTGTAATGTATGTTCAAAGTTGATTTTCTTAAAATTTCCGGAACAACCCGGTTCCACAGCTATGTAGGATTATTTTAGGCACCTAATACTACAATCTCCACCATGTGTGCTTTGGCCGTAATTTCAAATATACGAGGTGTTGAGGTGTACGAGGTGTATTGAAAAAGTGAGTGAAATTTTTCGAAAAAATCGAATCCTGAGCATTCAAGCAATTGCTGACTTAATTAATATTGCTAAGGAAACTGTTCTACAAATTTTACATGAAAATTTACACATGAAAAAAGTTTACTCTAAAATGTTGCCAAAACTGCTCACTCCTGAGCAAAAGGAAACTTGAATGAACATTTGTGCTGACTTCCTTCATAACATCGAAAATGATCCAAACTTTTTAGAAAATGTGATAACTTGTGAAGGGACTACATTGAAGGTGATAACATGTCCATTAAGTAATTTTGTAAATACAGTTTTTTAGAGCATCAGTCCGGTTATTTAATGGACAAACCTTGTATATTAGTTGTGACACCTTAATATTAGCAATTTTAAAGTGTTAGCTTAGAGTCAAATGTAAATTTAAGGTTAAGTTTCTCAAAATTGTTTATTTTCAAGTATCCAGAAGAACCACATTCTCGTGCTGCAGATTAAAATATTGTACCAATTTTTATGATCATTTATTTTAATTATGAGTTTTAAACGCATTTATCAATTATTTACTTATTCTTAATATAGTAATATCTGGTTATAATTTCTTATGTTGTCACCTTCCGTAGGTCTATATCCTTTTTTCCAACAGAATAAACGTTTATATGGTTGTGGAGAAGTTCATCCCTCTAAGTTTCACATCCTCTGTCCCATTTTTGACTTTTTTTTTAAAATCAAGATTTGCCATAAATTTTTGCAAACATAAACACATGAATAATTGAATAAAACAAAACTAGGGAATGATGCATACCTACATATATTATTAAATAATATACTATTTAAATTAAGATTCCAAATCATTAAAAAATGCAATACAATCATTAAACTCACAAGAAAATTCTGAATACAATGATAGTATAATCATATTTATCTGAAATTATTTTACTGTATTTTTACAACATTTAGACAACTAAACGTGTCCAAACATAAACATACTAGAGGGTCATTCCATATACTTTCAACAAACAATGGTTGCTTCATGATTTTTATTTTTTTTATTTTTCACCCACTTATTTATACAAATTTTGAGAGCCTCAAACCAACTAAAAAAATTCTGGTAGTCGTTTACCTGGCACAGCCATTTTCATTGTTTGGCGCAGAGTAATTTTAGTGTTTTTAACCATTTGTGCCAAATGATCTATCTCCTCTAAAATCTGTTCCAATTCAATGAATCAAAAAACATTTTGCTCAATGTGAAATGCTGTTTAAATTTTGGTCACCACGCTTTTCCCTAGTTTTTTTAGATTTCAAGTTTTGGCAGCCCAAATTTAAGAAATCAAATTTGATTTATTTTTCTTCCGAATTTGAGGTTATATTTCACAAAGAAGGGGACAAAACGCTCTAACCATTTTTTACTTATAATAACTGTGGTAACAGGTAAGCCTGCCAATTGAAAAAAAAATTGAGGTGTTTTAACCCCTTTTTTATTTATGAGCTTTAACAAATGGGAAATTTTCAAAATTTATGAAGTTTGACATGCTATAAATTTGATGGGGGACAGAGAAAAAAAATTGAACTTTGCACTATAGTGAGTTCTTATATATGAAAGAAGCTCTTAATCTCTTGAGTTGGACATTTTTTAATAGGATATGGGTCATTCTTAAATTGAGGGACAAATATGAAATCCATAAATAAAAAAATAAAAATTTCAGAAAGATTATAATTTATTGCCTGTTTACACAAAATTTATTAAAAATTATTTATTTATTTATTATTTATTAAAAATTTTTCTCATTTTTTTTTTTAGTTTTACCAAAGTGGCTACACATCATCACTTCGCTAACACTGTTTCAGATGCACATAAATATGTTAAGATCTCTAAAATTTAAATAAAATGTATTTTACTAAGTATACCATATTTTGTAACAATAGTATAAAAAAATGACATATTTTTCTTAATTTAGTGGGATTAGAATTTTCTAAGTGAATACTCATACAAAATTCATAGGTTAGTGACATTCAATTTTTCAAAATCCAAAGAAAATTAAGTTTTACATTTCTAATTTTGTATTTATGCTTTGAATAGCTCAAATGTTGTTGATAGGTAATAATATTTATATTTTTACTAAGCCTGTTAATGAGAAATAAGTCTTGTTATTGTTGTTCGCGAAGTGGTGTTTGTGAAAACGGCACAAGATAATTTGGACTTTGCGGAGCAAAATTTGGCTAAATAAAAGTTGCATCTTAATTTTAAATGCACATTTTTATCAAAGACTAACAATTTAACAAGTTTTATACTATTTACTCTTCACATACAAAAAGTGTCATTCTGAAAAACATAATTGATTCAACAAAACTAAATATTAATAACTTAAACGAAAATGGCCATAGACCTAGTAACTGAAAAAAACATAAGTGTTATTGGTGCTATAAATTATTAGTTTTAAATTACAAATTGGCAAGCATCTACTATTTAACAAAGTTTTGGAATTTATAAAAAATACGATTTCCCTTAAGAACAATTTTTGGAGTTGAAAGAACTCCAACTATTTGATTACCTACATTATTTGGCCATTTTTTTATGAAAATTCTATAGAAAAAATAATAATAATAGAGTCTAGTATTTCTAAAAGTGAATAAAATAACAGTATTTCTAAAAGTGAATAAAATAACTAAAATTATTTTCTTCTTATTCATGCTTGTCAAAGTAGTAAGCCTATTGCATGACACCGTAAAGTAGAAATAAATAGTTTTTAGGTATAATAAACGATGACGCTTTAACCAAATATTTGTAGCAACAGTAATTGTCACTGTATTAAATAAATTGCTAATTACATTGAAAATGTCACTGTAGGCTACTGTAGGTATACTGTAGGTATGTGAGCTATGTAACTATAATTAGTTTCGTCACCTAACTGACTTTAGCGAGCCAATGACATCATTTTGTTACTAAGCAACGTTAGCGAAGTGAGCTTTAGCAAAGTGATATTTTTGATGGTCTTTGAGATTCATAACCATAATATAAGTATAAAGCAGCAGACAAACATTGATCCTGCCTCCATTTACATTCAACTGAACTGGTATTGGGTTAGTTATTTCAAAAACTCTAAATAATATTAATGTTAGCAAAGTGATTTGCAACTAACATACTCTATACAGTTTACCTGAATTTTCATACGTTGACCGAATAATATTAAATACATTTTTTTAACTAATGAAATAACATAAACTAGTAAGTACAGGACAACACACTATGGCTAATGGGGAAAAGTGGAGCATTCTGGAAGGTTTTATCGCCAAATTCAAAATATCATGGTTGTCCAGTGCGTTACTTGGGGACAAACAAACATTGATTAAAATATCGAAATTCATGAATAATTTATTAAAATGGATTCTTCAAACGAAAATACAGTATTACGGGAATATTTTATTAGAGATGAGTCGATACTGATACTAAAGTCGATACCAACCCATTAGATAAAATTAACCACATTGACTTTTTTTTAATATTGTCTTATTTATACACTATTTTAAGATAAGACACCAAACCACAATCATTAGCACTACTAGATATTTAAAGATGCTTTACTAATATTAGGCTAAAACTATTAAATAATACTATTTTATACAAATAACACTTAAATAAAACCAAGACAAATTTCTGAACTACATATAGTTGTCCTTAATGTTAAAAGTTTTTTTTAACTAAACTTTCTTACCCAACTGCAAATTTTTGTTTAGGAAAATCAACATTTTAACTCTCTCAGGATCTAGCCTGTTTCTCTTTTGGTCACATATCAGACTTGCTGTGTCTCGGAGAAAGCAGTGGCAGGGGGAACACACAAATACTTTATTGCAAGCTGTCTTAGATTTGGGTAAATGATTCGGTCCTTTCAGTAACTAAAAATATTAGCACTAGGTAGCAGCATGAGTTCATTTAAAAAGTTGTAGCCTCATCTTCTGCATTTGTTGGGTCAGTTGATGGGGCATTTTTCAGCAGCCGTAGTAGTACTATGCCAATTCTACACCACCACCGTGGCCGCAGTTTTTGATAGATTATCGCCAAGCTTTTTTTTATTTTTCACATTGTATCATACCAATTAAGTGTGGCGACAAAACAATCCCTATAATTTATTGCCATGGGCTTACAAACATATTTTTAAACAATTTCATTGCAACTTCTTCTATTTTTGCAATGATTTTTTGAGATATTTCTACTATTTTGATACTCGTTAACTATTTTAATCACACTTGATACCTCCCAAGTATCGTGCGATGTATCATGAAAAGATCGAACCTATCCTTATATTTACCGTGCTATATTTTTTTACTCTTTTATCCTTATTTTTGTATAGAACTTCAAACTGCGAAATCAGAGGGGGGAGTGGGACAGTTAGTGAGGATGAAAGGGACTTTTAATAATAATTTGGTCTAAATTTGTGTTTTAATTAATAACATTTTAAATGTTTCTATCAAGTTTTAACACTTTTTACCAAAAAAAGTATCATTGCTTGTTTAAAAACAAAATATTAATAGGCAGGAGACATGATTGTTCTTAATTTGAGAACTACCCATACACTCTTTTTGTTGAATGCTCCACAGTCACTTATGAACAGAAGCTTTGAAACCAGTGAATTTTCAGATGAGTCTTGTAGTAAATGACAAGGACTAAAATTGTGTGATTCTCATACTGTAATAACACAGACCCATTAGTATCCTTATACAGTTTCTTTAGCACAAACACCAACAGAGCACTGCATTGTAATAATAGGGCTATGAACTTTACCACTGACTGTAACTAGCTAACTAAGGCACATCTGTGAAGTTGCGCCCCCCCCCCCCCCCCCCCACACACTTTTAAAAATTCAAGTTTTATGATTGCAGTCGTTGTTCCGGATAGAGCCGCAAATTTCATCTGTCCATTTTGACGATCCCAAAATAGTTGTTTACATTGGTCTGTGCAACTGTGAAGTTGCCCCCCCCCACTTTGAAAAAATTAGTTTATGATTGTAACATTGTTCTTTGTTGTTACGCAAAATTTCGTTGTTTCATTTTGATAGGCCCACATATGATATGTTTACATTGAGGGGGGGCCAACTTCATAGTAGGCCCCCCCACTTTGGAAAATTGATATTTTTATGATTGCGATAATTTGTTATGGATTATTCAATATTTTCTTTGTTTACTATGTTTTGATACAACCCCAAAATTAATTATACGTTTACATTCGTCCATGAATTCTGCTTTATCCCCTTTTAAAAACTATTTTTTAAAAATTAATACATCAACTTTTTCTTTGTTAGTTCCGGATTGTTCCGCAAAAAAAAGAAAACTTTTTTTTCGTTTTGACATGCAAACGAATGATATGTTTACTTTGAACCTCCTTGAAGTTGCCTCATTGTATTTTCACCCTAAAAACATTTAAAAAATAACATTTTATGACTGCAATAATTTGTTCTTTGATTGCTTTGGATTATTTTGAAAAAGATAGAATGATCTGTTTTTATAACCCCATAAATTGTATGTTTTGATTGCATGTCTGTGAAGTTGACCCCCCCTTTTAAAAAGCAATTTTTTTTATGATTGAAATTATTTGTTCTTCATTTGTTCTGGATGGTTCCTCCAAAAAATACGCACATTTCGTTTTGGTAGGACAACACGTAATATATATATACACTATGAGCGCGGATTGGCAGCTTTTTAGCAACCCAATTCTCCACATACACACATACAACTTTTAAAAATCGATATTTTATCTTTGCAATCAATAATTTGTTCTGAATTCATTTTAGATTTTTTATTTTTCAAATTTGTTCATTTATTCCTTTTGTAAAGCCTCGAATATTTTTTTAGTAATAGCTCTCTGACATTCTTTCAAAACTTGAACATTTTTTGGTTAAAGTTTGTTTTTTGAATGTTGCTTAACATGTTTATCTTTATTTTGTTCTGAATTGCTTTTAAAAAATGTGTTTGTTTCATGTTGATAGTTTTAAAACTAATATATTTTTATCACTATGCCAAGCTCCCTTTCCCCACCTCAACTAGATAAAATATAACAAAATTTGTATTTTTGATTTTATAACTTTTTTTAGTTTGTTCATTCTTAGATCTCTTACAAACGCTAAATAAACTAGTGTCACTATTGATTATGGCCTTTTGTGTGTGCGACCTGTGCTATCACACAGGGCGTCAAGTAAAGAAGGTGCCCCCCTCTGTATCCAGAGTATTGACAATCATGTCTTTGATTAGCTCACTATGCACAATATAGCATTAAACAGGCCAAGCAAGTCAGAAATACAAAAACTGGTGAGTCCCTGGTCTACAACTTATTGCATGCCATAAAACTCATGGTCAAGAAAAGTATTTTTTATAGATCTCACTTCCTCCTAAGCTCCAAAATATTGGGCGGTTGTGAAATCACAGACAGTTACCTGAGATCTTACCTCCCCCCACAAGAGATCTCAGAACTATGTTCTCCTGAAGCGTTTGTTGCTATTACTGTTATGATTTAGTAAGTAGTAGCTTTGGCCACAAAGAGCCATGGTTGGAAGGAAATGTCATTTATTTCAATTCTGGCTCTTACGAAGAAGACTAAGAAATGCCTTGACAATTAAAATTATTTCTTCAAATCAAAGTTTATTAACGAAACCCAGAATTAATTAATAAAAAAAGTGATTAAAAATATCTATAGAATGGCCTAGACACTAAAAAAATATTTCTTCAAATCAAAGTTAATTAATGGGACCCAGAATAAATTACTTAAAAGTGATTAAAAATACCTATAGGATGGCCTCCATTCTAAAAAACTACTACAAATTTGCAAAAAAAAACAACAACTAAACAAAAAATCAAAATGAATGCACACGACTAAATCAAACACACACTTTACAAATGGAAACTAAAAAATAGCTATGCAATAAAGTCCTTTCACAACTAAACTTTTGCATTCTGATAATTATAACATTGATTTTTAAAAAAAAATTCTTTAAAAAAATCACATCCTAATGCAACTTTTCACTGCTTAATTTCAGCGTCTCATCGGTAATGTCAATTTTACAAACATGACAAACAAAGAGGATACAAAGTTAATTTTCAACATTATCTTCTCATTCGACAAATTTTTGATTTAAAATATAATGGTACGGTACTCCACAGGGACTTTCTTATCTCATTGTTTAAAAATTAAGATTTTTTACTTAAAACTCGTAATAGATGTGAAACGAAATTATATACACTGGCAAACCCGGGCTTTTTTCAACATTTTATTAGGAGTTGCACATCTTACGGTTATCGCATTGCTATTAAATTCCTCATTTATAAATTTAGACCAATAAAAAAAGGTAAAATTGGCTATTAAGTTTAAAATGATAGAGATAGATCATTGCTGTACAAACATTTCCCCTAAGAGAATAAAGGGAAAGGATCATAAACTTTTGAGAGACTTACTTATTTACTTTATGGTATTAGAGAATTATTGCTTTAAAACTTAAGTAGTATCTCTTTACAACTAAATCTCACAAAATTGTATTAATATATTTGCCAATATCTCAGAATCTATTGGTTATATAAAGATAGATTTCAAATGAAAGTTTTTTATTTTTAATAGTACTACAATTTTGCAATGATAAGTTATTTTGTATCTCAAATAGTTGTGGAGATATGGAAATTTCAGCTTCTGTAATGTACCCTAAAAGTTATTTTCATGGGAAAATGAAAATAGCCATTTTATTTATAATCTTAATCAATGCCTAGATACAAATTTTAATCAAAATTGCTAAAGCCGATTTTGAGAAAGTTAATTTTTTCTCTTTGTTTGAGTAGGTCATGAAACGTCGACATCCATCAACATCTCGGGTTAGATTTTTTTATGGTTGCAATACTTTACCTTTATTGTTCAAAAAGTTAATATATATATATATTAACTTTTTGAACAATTATATATATATATATATATATTTGCCTATAGCTTGAAAATTATTGGTTTCATAAAAATATGTTTCAAATAAAAGATTTTTATTATAAATAGACCTACATATTTGCAGTGATAAGTAATTTCATATTTCAAAGAGTTAGGAAGATATGTCAAAGAATGAGAATTTACGCATCAGACCAAAACCCTTAGTCATTTTGACAAAAAAATTGAGAGTAGCCATTTTGTTTGTAATATTTGTCAATGCTTAGAAATGAAATTTTATCAATATTGTTGGAGCCGATTTTGTGAAAATCAATTTTTTCTTTTTATGCCCTTAAGTAAACTACCTTTAATTTTAGGTTTAGATATCCAATTCCAAAATCCCTCCGAGTAACCCTATGAAAACCCTAGATACCAAGTTTTAGCCCAATTGGTAAAATAGTTTAGGCTCTGCTCTGAGATACAGACAGACGGACGGAAATGCAAAAAACACTTTTTCAGATTCAGGGAGTCATGAAACGTCAAAATTCACCAAAATCTCAAATTTTGATTTTTTTTAACAATCACAATACTTTCTCTACCTGTAAGGTAGCGAGAAAGTAAAAATATGTTTTAGTATCTATGCATTCATAAAATATCAATAGCATTTAAAAATACACTAATTTAACATAAGTGCCTAGATATTATTGAAAACGAAACGGGCTACCGTGAAGGCCCCCACCCTCACCTCCCCTAATATAAACATACTAATTGTGAGGTTTTCAAATCAGAACAAACAAAAATTGCTGTGGAACACTCTGGAACAAACGATGACCATGTAATTGAAATCATAAAAATTTCAATTTTCAAAAGTGGAGGGGAGGGGGGAGCACTACTGTGAAGTTGGCCCTTCATGAGTAAACAAAAGTACCACAAATTAACTTCCCGTTTGTGCAAGAACAAATGCAGAACAATCAAAACTTTTTGCAGAACAATGCAGAACAAACAAGGTACAAACGATCACAACCATAAAAATGTCAATTTTCCAAAGTAAACATATAATTTTTGGGCCTATAAAAACAGAACAAACAAACATTTTTGTGGAACAAACGAAGGACAAACGATTGCAATCATAAAAACTTGAATTTTTAAAAGTGGAAAGGGGGGGGGGGGAGGCCCGCCTTCACGGACATATAATCTTGTCTTTGATTCACTCACTATGCACAAAACCACAATAAACAGGCCGAGCAAGTCAGAAATACAAAGACCGAGGAGATCCTATTGTGCAACTTATTCATGCCATAAAACTCATAGTAAAGACAAGTATTTTTATAGGCTATGTGCACCAGTACTGGTGGCAGGACTCGGGATGACTTTGTAAGTTCTTGTGGGAAAAATTTGAGCGGCGTCATGTTTACTGCGAACAAATACTCGAAAATCCTAAAACATAACTCACCGTTTCTCGCAAACTGCTTGGACAACCACAGTAGTTTTTTCAGAACTTGTTATAAAAAAACCTTAAAACACATAAGGATATTATTAAATTTCCCATATTCCAATTAGTTTGCTTTGAAAAAAAAATTTTCTAATGAAAGAACTATAATGAGGTTTTTACTGCAGACATATTTTCACTCTTTGTAAAAGTTTTTTCCTAATTGAGATAGATGGGCAATAATTTCACAGTTTGATGTGTTTAGTTACGAGCTCTTCACGCGCGCCAGGTTTTCAATAAACTGAAGATTGTCAAATA
Source organism: Timema podura (assembly GCA_033556935.1). Lineage (NCBI taxonomy): Eukaryota > Metazoa > Arthropoda > Insecta > Phasmatodea > Timematidae > Timema > Timema podura. The sequence continues at coordinate 14,746,745 of JAVRXN010000010.1, forward strand.
GACCGGTCCGTCATTCCTTTTGGTCACTGATTGACGATTGTGCTTGAAGGGAGGCTGGACATTATAATAATGATTTAATAATGGAAGTAATAATAAGAGTTGGTTTGTCTGGTATAACGCACTACATCCCTTTCAAGAATGGCCCATCGGCAAAGGGAAAAGCTTTAGTAACGAGTAATCATGTAGCAAGGTTAGAGGAAATAACACGAGATTCGGAAAGGTTTATTAAAGGCAGACATCATAAGCCTACAACCATATGAAGTGGTATTACATGTAAGTAATAAACATATAAAATACTATCGTAATTTTTGAAAACTATGGCTAGTGCTATAAAAATTATATGTGGTTTTACAAAGTCAATAGCTTATACTGTGTCAAAGCTAGGTATAAATAGAGTCTCAATATTATTATATAAATATTACCCAATTACTTTTCAGAAGTTCTAATATTAACTTAATATCATTCATTTAATAATTTATTTATATGACATGACATAGTATATTTTCACTGATAAATGTGGGTGTTCTACCCTAATTTAACGTGGACTTCTATGATTAAACTCATTTTGTTTGCAAATAAATTCTCAACGTCCAGTTTCTAGGCTGACAATTCACCAAAGATTAATATATAGCATGTCGGGAATCAAACTCGGGACCCTTAACACACAAGGTAGACGTATTAATGACCGAGCTGAATTATTTTCAGACAAAGTGGACAGCAATAATAAATCTAAGATTTATATATATTTACTAATTTACAAGAAAGGTAGAATATATTATAAATAGAGTGCACAACCAAAAGGAATTTAAAGTATTTAACATAAAAATAATTACTGTAGTTAGTAATAGATCAGGAAAAATAAATGTAGGAACGGAATGACAGATGGGTCTTTAGCTTATCGAAAACCTGGCGTGCGTGAAGAGCTTGTAACTAAACACATCAAACTGTGAAAAGTATTGGTGTTAGAGGAATGAGTTTTATATCAAAATACAATTCAGTTCATGATGATCATTTCGTGCACTTATATTACCCATCTATCTCAATTAGGAGAAAACTTTTACACAGAGTGAAAATATGTCTGCACTAAAAACCTCATTATAGTTCTTTCATTAGAAAACAATTTTTTCGAAGCAAACCAATTAGAATATGAAATTTTAATAATATCCTCATGTATTTTAAAGTTTTTATAACAAATTCTGAAAAAACTACTGTGGTTGTCCAAGTAGTTTACGATAAAAGGTGAGCCATGTTTTAGGATTTTCGAGTATTTGATCGTGGTAAACATGATGCCACTCGGATTTTCCCTGCAAGAACTTAAAAATGTGGCTGTCTTGCGCGCTCGTGTCATAAATACAAATATCTTCTGCACTTTTCACGGAGCCTATAGACCTCACATCCCATTTTTAAGCTCCAAGATATTGGTTTTGTCTACTTGGGCAGTTGTGAAATCACCTACATTTACTTGAAATCCTACCTCTCTCCCATTGAGTTCAGAACTAGGTTTTCTTGAAGCGTTGACACCACACCCTCTCTTTGTTTGCTACTATTAATGTTATGATGTAGTAAGTAGTAGATTTGACCACAAAGAGACATGGCTGGAAGGAAATGTCATTTATTCCAATTCTAGCACTTACGAAGAAGATTAAGAAACTCTTTGACTATGAAAATGGATTTATTCAAATCAATCAAAGTTTATTAACGAGGCCCAAACATAGATTACTAAAGATTGAGAAAAATATATCTATAGAATGCCCTAAATTCTAAAAAATGAATACAAATTGGCAAAAAAATACTAAGAAACCAAACAGAAAATCGAAATGAATGCACACAACTAAATCAAACGTGCACTTTACAAATGGAAACAAAAAAATCCTATCCCAACCGCTTAACGTCTCAACGATAATGTTGATTTTACAAATGTGACAAACTAAGAGGATGCAAAGTCAATTTTCAACATTATCTTCTCATTCTGACAACTCTTTGACCAAAGAGAATATGTTTGAGTATTAATGCATTCATATAATATCAATAGCATTAAAAAATATACTAATTTAACATAAGTGTTAAAAATTTATTCAAAACGTCATGGGCTACCGAGAGTTGCCCCCCGCCCCCCCAATGTAAACATACCATTTGTGGGCTTTTCAAAACAGAACAAACGAAAATTTTTGTGGAACAATCTGGAACAAACGATTGTAATCATAAAAACACGATTTTTAAAAGTACCGTGCTATGTTGGCCCCTCATGAGAAAACAGTGTCCCAAGTTCACATCCTGTTTGTGCAAGAACACATGCAGAATAATCCAAACTTTTTGTGGAACAATCCAGAACAAATGATTGCAGATATAAAATTGTCAATTTTTTGTGATGGGAGGTGCTACCGTGAATTTCCTCCCTCCCCCCCCAATGTAAACATCATTTGTGGGCCTATCAAAATGGAACAAACAAAGAACAAACGATTGCAACAATAAAAAAGGTCAAAATTTTTAAAGTGCGGGCAGTGGTAAGGGGGGGGGGGGGCAACTTCATGGCCATAACTAAGGCCTGTGCCTGTCCAAGACACATGTTTCATCCTACTCTAGAAGCTGACTCAGCCTTATGTCTAGAAATGCCATGTTCAAATTTGCTAGCTTGACATAACTGGATAACACAATGAGTCATGAATTGTTTGTACATGCCTGCAATACATTCAGTCTGCTAAGCATTCCTCATGCCTGCCCGCCCTCCCAAAAACAGTGGTAAAACTACATAATTTTTAAGTATATATAAATACCGTTAACTTTATACTCCAATAATTTGATTTTATCTAATTTTGTAATAGTTTACATATTGTCATTATTTAGAATTAATTTGTGTTTTATTTTAATCCAACTATATTCATTAATTCTAGCATTGTGTCCAAATTGATTATTGCAAATATAAATTTGAAATGTATATTTCATGGAATTTCTTGTTTGACCATATCAATTGTTGAGACAACACCAACTAGCATAACATATTATGCCAGGCTGAAGTAAAGGATCAGGTAATTCCAACTAATGACACACTCAGGTAAAGCGGACACCAGCTTCCTTACCTGTTCAGTGTTGCTGGGATGGCCTGAGACATTACTACTCGTTATCTTTTCCAAGATCACCCTCTACCACCACATATTTTAAATTCCCTGACAAGATGGTATTGACTCAAAAAATTTTAGTAAGTCATAATCAGAGTTGGGGTGTTGGACTTATTTTGCTTTTTGGGTTAGCTTACGCTTTTCTTTCACAGGCCATTATTCTCATTGTGTGATTAAGGATGGATAGAAATCAGCTGAAAAATAAGTAGTCCAATATATTTACTAGACATGGCCAGTAGCGAGGTGTCAGAGTAGGCCAGATAAGCTTAGCTATCCCAAAATGTTTTGAAAAAGTAGGAAAAACATCCCTTTACATAAAACAGATTTGAAATTGAAATTTTAATGGTCTTTTTTTAAAGTGTAGAGACATTTTAGCAAGTTTGCAAAATGAATGTGTCGGTTCCTTTTGGTAAAATAATCTGATGCCATTCTGCGTAATACACCTGGAGAATCAGGCCTGTGGGGAGCTATGGAGGGTAGTGCATGCGCAACTGTTCATCTCAACCGCTGAAGGCGACTAGTAAGCCGGCTATCCCCGACTCGTGAGTGTTATATTCTGAGAACACATAATGTGTTTCAAAGATTTATTTCAGTGTGTATTAGTTTAGTTTTGTGATTGTGTCTTGAATTTTATATTTTTATTGAGTTGTTTTAAAATTCATACAATAATATATATCAGTAATGTTTTAGGATTTAGTATATGTACAGTAGAAAAATGAGAGATGCTGTAATTATCAACAATGATTCTTTCGATTGAATTGAGTTTTTGTTAAATAATTCGACTGAGGCTTTGTCTTTTGAACGAAAAATGCATTTAAAAGGTAAAATAGAACGACCAAAATTAGATATTTCTCAGCAGGTACAATAAAAATATAAATAAAATAATAATTATTATTATTATTATGATAAGTACTAGTAGTAGAAATATGCCAGTATTATATTATATATTATATAACTTGATAAAAATCATATTTTTGAAATCGTTAAGTGTGTCACTTTATGAGTGTTCATGACTCAGCTTACCCAAAATTATCATCATGCCTCGGCACTGGATATGGGCAGGTGACGGATGGAAATTTGTGCATTTGTGATTTATTTTAGAAGGTCAGTGCAGATTGTTTTAAATAGGAATTGGTAACAATTTGGTATTGATCTAATTTTAGATTTTGGATGATCTTGAGTTGGATGTTCGGCTGCTTTGGATAGGCCTATGGTGTATCCTGAACAGATAGTAGGACTCGGTGTTAAATAAAAAGATAGGTCTGTGGGTAAAATTTTATTTTATTTTATTAGGAATATGAGTCTGAGGTGTGGCTGCTATCAGATCCTACATAGGTAACTAGGCCCTCACTATAAAATGATAAAATATCTACCCTCTCTGTATGAACTAGTCCAGTATTTCTAATTTGACCACACTGGGAACGATTATTAGTGGAAATTGTCATTAGTAACTGATGAGTCATTTACATGAATTCATTTAAATACATTTGGAAAAATACTCTTGGACACGAGAATTGAACCCAGGACCAAGCATTGGGGAATAGACTGTAAATATACTAGCTTTGATTTTTTATTTTACATTAGGCTTTATTTTATTTCACTAAAAATAATAATTTACATACTAAATTTGTTGCCCATTTTTTGATCAATCTCACAAATATTTGGCTAAACATGTATTTAAAGATGGGTCCTTTGTTTCAGATTGCAGAGCACGACCATTTCCCAAAGATGTTGTGTCACAAGTGTGTGTTCAAAATAGAGGAATACTGCGAATTCAGGCAACTATGTCTGTCCACTGATAAGTTCTTCAGGAGCAAACTTCCATGGCCCGATGACAGCTCGCAGCAAGGAAAACTTTTGGTATGTGTACCTTACGTTGCTAGCACAAGTTCCTATGAGATATGCACTGGTTTTGACATGATTCAAGGTGTCTATCTCACAATATACTTTTTATTTATTTTTTTAGCGCATTTTAGTACTCGTCCAGACTAAATGCAAACATTAACTCCACTAATTGAATTGGGATGAGGAAGGTAGAAGTTGGGAGAAATCGAACCCACATTTAGGGAGTGAGAGTGGGAAGCCATTTAGGAAAGGCCCAACAGGGATTTAATCCTTGATCTCCCAGTCACTGAAAATCTATTTTAATACCATTGGCCATTCAACCACTGATTCACCTCACGATATACTGAATTGCCAATGACAGTGTAAGGAGGTTGATGTTCATTGAAGTGACAGTTTTTCACATTTTTTATTTTTCACTGGGGCCTACCCATCCCTTTTATTCATTAATTGGGCTGCACTTCAAAACTACCTCTCTAATATCTATTCCTTACGTCTATCCACAAACACTCATAAATTATGTTTATAATTTCCTTCAAGGGAAAATAAAAATTTAAATACTCAGAGACACATGTCCAAATGAATAGTACACTTGTAGTTATTTCTTTAAGTTTGTATTCATTTTGACTCTAAAAGCCTGTTACGTATTTATTTAATTTGACAGATTCACCTAAAAATACATTTATATTCTAATAATATAGTCTGATTTGTACTTGAAAGCGATAAGGGGCTTAAATTATTTATTAATAACATGAAGTAAGTTATACTTTTGTCACATTATCTTTCAAGATGAAATATGCAAGACAAAAATATGTACATAAATAAAACCTTTAAGAATAGCTAATTCTAAATATAATAATAAATTGATTCAAATCTCCCATTTCTAGATAAAAATATTCAGTATTTTATTCCTTCAGTTTCAAACCTGCCCTGCCACTCTCGCTCGAGGAGGAGCAGGAAAATCAATATAAGAACTGGTTAAAATTAAAACCTAATGGCTTGGAAATGTATAATAAGACAGTGTTTTTACACTGTCTTATTGTACATATAAGAACTGTTTGAAACATTCAACGAAATTGTAATTATTATTTGTATCCTCCACAGAAGAGCTTATTAAGTTTGTGAACAGCCCTTCAATTTAATTACAAATATTGCTCAAATTTGTTTTTCTCATATAGGCTGTATATACATTTTGCTGTACGCGAGGAAAATTGCATTAAATCACAGAGACTATTAATTTGTAACTAATAAAATAACTTTAATTAACATAGGAATCACTTAGTGAGCTACACCGTTTTTCTGGCAAAAGAGTCTGAAGGAACAAGGCTCTTATACAAGGCACTATGGTAAATAAATGGTACGGCGCACCGCACAGACTTTATCTCTCTTTCTATAAACTCGTAAGATTTCTGAACGGAATAATGTACATTGTATAAGAACACGCATAAAATAATATACAAAGATATAGAATCAATGAGAAAAGAGGCGCATCTTTGTCCACCTAAGAACATTTCAAACAGTTTAATGTCTTCCACAAGGGTCAACACTTCGTATTAAAATTTCGATTTCTGGTTAAAGTTTTAACATTTTATAAGGTGTTGCAGATCTTCAAGTCATCGCATTGATATTTAATTATTCATTTATACATTTTGATTAATAAAAAATGTAAATATTGACTATTGAGTCTAAAATGGAGATAGATCATTGCTGTGTAAACATTTCTCCTAAGAGCTTTAAGGTAAAATAACATACTTTTTTAGATACTTATATTTAATTACTCTATGGCATTGGAGAATTATTGCGTTAAGACTTAAGTAGTATATGTTTACAACTAAAGCTCACAAAATTGTATTAATATATTTGCAAATATCTCAGAAACTGTTGCTTTTATAAAAATATATGTCAAATAAAAGTTTTTTATTTCTAATAGTCCTACAATTTTGCAATGATAAGTTGTTTAGTTTCTCAAATAATTGTGGAGATACGGAAATTAACGCTTCTGTAAAGTACCCTAAAAATCATTTTCATAGGAAAATGAAAATAGCCAGTTTATTTATAATCTTAATCAACGCCTAGATACGAGTTTTAATCAAAATAGTTTGAGCAGATTTTGAGAAAACCAAATTTTTCTCTTTTCGCCCTTCAGTAAACTACCCTTAATTTTAAGTTTTAATAGACACACAGACAGACGGCATTGCAAAGACTATTTTTTAGGGTTCGGGGGGTCATGAGATGTCGACATCCATCAGCATTTCAGGTTAGTTTTTTTTTACGGTCGCAATACTTAAACTTTAATGTCCAAAAAGTTAAAAAATTCATATAATTGCGTATAGATTGAAAGTTATTGATTTTATAAAAATATGTTTCGGATAAAATATTTGTATTAAAAATATATATACATATTTGTAATGCTAAGTAATTTCATATCTCAAATAGTTTCGGAGCTATTATAAAAAATGTTAATTAACGCATCAGACCGGAGCCCTTAAAGGCATTTTTACGAGATATTGAGGGTAGCCATTTTGTTTGGAATATTTATTAATGTTTATAAATTAAATTTAATCAAAATCGTTTAAGCCGATTTTGAGAAAATCGACTTTTTCTCTTTTTGCCCTTCAGTAAACTACCCTTAATTTTAAGTTTTTATAGACACACAGACAGACGGCATTGCAAAGACTATTTTTTAGGGTTCGGGGGGTCATGAGACGTTGACATTCATCAACATTTCTGGTTAGTTTTTTTTACGGTCGCAATACTTTAGCTTTAATATCCAAAAAGTTAAATATATAATTATAAAATTGTGTATAGATTGAAAATTATTGATTTTATAAAAATATGTTTTGAATAATATATTTGTATTATAAATATATATACATATTTGTAATGCTAAGTAATTTCATATCTCAAATAGTTTCGGAGCTATTATAAAAAATGTTAATTTACGCATCAGACCGGAGCCCTTAAAGCCATTTTGCCGAAATATTGAGAGTAGCCATTTTGTTTGGAATATTTATTAATGTTCATAAATGAAATTTAATCAAAATCGTTAGTGCCGATTTTGAGAAAATCGACTTTTTCTATTTTTTCCCTTCAGTAAACTACCCTTAATTTTAGGGGTAGATATCCAATTCCAAAAACCCCTCGGGGCAACCCTATGAAAACCCTAGATATCAAGTTTCAGCTCAATCGGTAAAATAGTTTAGGCTCTAGTTGGAGGTACAGACAGACAGACGGAAGTTCAAAAACCACTTTTTCGGATTCAGGGAGTCATGAAACGTCAAAATTCATCAAAATTCATCAAAATCTCGAGTTCGATTTTTTTGACGATCACCATACTTTCTCTACCTGTAAGATAGAGAGAAAGTAAAAATATGACCAGGAGCTTGAAATTGTTCTTTAATTTGGACTGAACTACTCTATAGACTCTTAAATTATCTTATCTTTCCTTGCAGCAAGAAAATGAGCTCACAAATACAAAGTCTACATCCTCGTTCAAAGGAGCGTCGAGCGACGGAATCGTACTAAATGCTGATTATGTGAACTCACAACTGGTTAAAACTGTTGCCACACCTTTGATCAGTGACAGTTCCTTGTTGTCCCAGAATAATCCTATTGGTAACTTAGTTAACCTCAACAACGTGAGCCCGAGAGACAACTTTCTTCTTGAAGTTAATGATAACAAAGGAAGAACAGAGATCAATGGGGAAACTCATAAATTGGCTCAAGCAAAGTAAGATAAATTTTACCTCGACACATTATCTTTACAAAGTTCAAATTAAATTTAGATTTGCAGCCGCGCTGATCTTTATATTCCTTCTGTTTCAGAGAATTTGTGGGAACTCCAAAGACACAAACAAATCAAGACAATAAACCTACTCCACCTAATACTATGTCCAAACTAAACCCACAACAATCAAAGAGCATAAGTGCTCTAAGATCTTATAGAAAGAATGCATCTTTAAATTTGATGAAAGAAAAAAGTGAAAACACTGCCCACTTAGCTTCAAAACTTCTCAGGTAAAATAATGTTTGATTAATAAAAGTGACCAGGTCTGTTAAGTAAAATTCCACTCACACACTTTCTGTTTTCTTTTCCTCCGATCTTTTTTTGGTCTTCTTTGCGGTATTTTTCCTACATACTTCATTGTCCTTTTTGGTATTCTCTCCTTTTCCATCCTTATTAAATGAACATACCATCTCAGTCCTGCTTCCTCTACTATTTCATATACTCCCACTCTTTCTCAGATAACTTAATTCCTTATCCTGTTTCTCCTTGTGACAACTAACCTGCTCCTCACAAACTTCATTCTCATAGCCCCTACGTTCCTAGTCTTTCTTACATTCATTGTCAATATTTCTGCTGTATATCTTACTATGGGTACAAAGTATGCCACTGCATTACACTTCAAGAGCATTGCCTTCTCCATAGCAGGTTTCTTACACACCTATAGAACAACTCACCCTGCTGCTCTCTTCTCATTAGATTCTCTACACTCCCTTGGCCACAATCATGCTTCCATGAAACTTTACATTCTCTGCCTTTCTCAGCTCTACTCCATCCAACTTTATATCTTTATTAGGCCTTACCTCTTTTCACTTCAGCCTCCTCCATTGCTTCCCAAATGTTATTTCTATCCACATTGTCATATGCTTTCTTCACATCCATAAATACCATTACTAAGTCTTTATTAATTTTATACCTTCTTTCTATCGACTGTTGTATAGCAAAGATCAAGTTTATTGTAGACCCATTTTCCCTAAATCTTTGCGGTTCCTCTCTCCATCTTCCTTTCATTTTCTTTCTTATTATCTTTCCACAGCAGAGTTATTCCCCTATAATGTGTACACCTCTTTCTGTCTCCGTTTTAAAAAATGGGTACCATAATTCCCTTCTTCCCAGTCTTCCAGTACCTTGTTTTCCGCCCATATCACACTCAGCACCCTGTACAACTATTGTATTTATGCTTCTCCTGCAGCTCTTATCATTTCCACAGCTAGTTCATCCACACCTGGTGCTTTTACTTGTTTGAACCTCTTTCAATGAGAAACATATTTCCTCCTCTTCTGCTAGTTCTTAATGTTTCTCTGCTTCACTCACATCCCTTTCCTATCCCAGGTTAAACATCATCTCAAAATATCACATCATAGTTCCTTTTTTATTCTCCTATCATCATAGCTTTTCCTTCTTCATCCATTCTTCTCTCTTCTCATATTTTTTATCTGGGTATATAGTAACTTATTACTGCCTTGCTCATCCTTTTCCAGTATATTTGTCCATTTTTGCATCCAATCCTTCCTGGCTTCCTGTACCACAATCTTCGCTCTTCTCTTTTTCTCTCTATATTACTCCTCTATTTCCTCATTCTTTATTCTTATACTCCATTACCTCCTTCACTCTGTCGTTCTATCATGATGTCTCCTTCTATCTCCTCTTATCTTATCACTTGTCCTCTCATATACCTCTTCTGCACCTCCCAAATTTTTCCTAAACCTTTCCAATTCCACCTCTAAATTTTTCATCTTATCCTTGGGCATTAAGCTCCTTGTTTTAATTAGATACATATTGCAGGCAAATTAGCATCCTTTGGCAACATAATTCTTGATTATTTTTTCATAGGCTGACCCAACTTGTTTTAAGTCCGCTATATTGGAAAATGGTGGATCAAGCCGTACCTTTCTTCGGTTTTTTGCATTTATCTCAGAAACTGTTCATCTTAGGTTAAATAAGCAAAGGGCCAAATAGAAAGGCAATAAAATTTCCTACAAGATAAATATTTTGGTTTTTCGTGGTGTCTTTTCACTATCAAGGAATAAAAATGATTCTTAAGAAAATCATACCCAAAATTTATTTTTTCCTGGAGTATTGGGATTTTTATTATGTTTAGTTAATTATAACATTTTTATTCATAAAGAATTAATAGCCAGAGCTATTATTTATGCTTAATAGTGGGAACTACTCCATCTAGATATCATATTCTGAAAATTGAAAAATGACACCTGGACACGGGTTCGATTCCCGTGTCCAGGTGTCATTTTTCAATTTTCAGAATTTTTATTCGTGTTTATATTATTATAAGGGATGAAATGTTACATAGCTCATGTGCATAGGTGAGACCTCCCTCCCTCCATCACCAAAATGATCGGTGATATTAATTTAGAGTGAACATAGCAATTTCCTACATTGCGTTACACATCATACACTTAAACCACTGATATGTGCTCAATTCTTCCGAATACACCAATAGTTAGCCCTTTTATTGCCATTCCTAGACCAGAATACGCGCGCGAAAAGTGTCAGAGGCCTGTTAGGTTTTGTGTGCAAAGAATGCCACAGTTATTTCCTAATTTTTGTATGGGTTTGCAAGAAAATTCGCCAAACCTTTATTTACGAAGCGATTATTTTGATTTTTCTATCATTTTAATCCGCATGTACTGTTGCTTAGTAATAATAAATTAATACAATTTAGTTAAAATGATTTAATTTCTAAAATTTAATTTTAACTTTTTTAAAAAAAAAATTATTCAAATCTTTTGGTAATATATATATTTAAAAAAAAAAATTATATATACATTTCACTGTTATTTTGTTGTAGTGCATTTAGTTTTATGTAAGAAAATAAAATTTTGAATATATATGATTAAAAACAGGAATGATATGAATTTTTATTTGATATCCTACATTAGATATTTTTGGGCCATTATTGATTACCTTAAAGCAAGATTTATTATATTGCTTACGTCATGAATAAATATTTAGGCCTACACATAATAAATGCGTTTTTCAAAAAACCTTTTAAAAATTAATTTTTTTCTTACATCTTATAAATTTATAAAGTTATTACGTCTATTTACTTACATTGGTAAAGAAATCTTTTCATTCAATTGACATAACATGAAAATATAAACAGTATATTTTTCTAAACTCAGAACAATTTAACCCATACATTTGAAAACTAATTACAAAACTATTTACTTTAGTATGAATGTTAGTCACACTTATGTTTTACCATGCAGCTCGTACGTAAACTGCTGTTGCACTTAGCACATTTGTATGTGACCATCCCATTGTAATGTACTACACTCCCAGTTCCAATAACAACTATTCACAGTTGATTTTTGTTGCAAACCTTATATAAAATAATAGAGGGAAATGTTCTCTTTCCAGTGATATATTACACTACAAAACTATTTATCAGGTAAGTGAGAACTAACGCAAATCTAGAGAGCCGACCTTATCGACTCTGGCACTTTTATGGTAGTAGGCGAAGCCAATCAGATTGGCTCGTGGCACTAAGAGGGTTAAGCCCATTTCCACACCACCTTTTACCCTATCTCTGTGAAAGGAGCTAACTTCTGCTTAGGGAGGTGGGGCTGACGGCACTGTTATTTTAACGTGGTATCCCGAGTAGGCCATCCACAAAGTAGACTGACTGAAGTCATTACAAATAGCACACATCAAACATTTGTATTAACATTTTCACTAATAATAAAAATAATACTGCTGCTGCTACAACATGGTGGCTACAGACAGGGAAAACAGGGATAACCAGGAAAAGTCAGGTAATTTTTGAATGACAGGAAAATGTCAGGGAATTTAACTAAAAATAAGGAAAAGTCAGGAAATTTAAAAATATGTCTAAAAATCCCATTAATTTCGCAACTAAACACTAAAACAAAAGTTAATAATACCTAAATAAAATAACATTTTAATTTTTAAAATAACTGATAAAAATGTTTATGATTAGTAGAAACAAACTTTTTTAATATGTGATCAATAATAAATAAAATAAGTCATCATCCACCATTAAAACTGGAAAAAAGTAGTAAGGGAAAATTGAAAAATGTTGCCTGGAAAACCTGGGAAAGTCAGGGAATTTTGTAAAATATGTTTTGTAGCCACCCTGTACAACAACTGCTGCTGCTGCTGCTGCTACTGTTACTACTGCTGCTATTGATACTACTACTACTGCTATTGATACTACTACTACTGCTGCTGCTGCTACTACTGCTGCTACTACTGCTACTACTGATACTGCTGCTGCTGCTACATGTGTAACAGTATGTACTGTGTACACTTTACAGTTTGAAAAGCCGAATAGCTTTTTATTGTCTAATCACATTCACTTTCTTCATAAATTTATTTCAAGATCAACTTCTTCTATGATTGGTTCAGAGTAATTACTGCATCCCCTTCCAATGCAATGGGCACAAAGATCGATGCACATCAGTCCAGCCTTTTCACATGAACAGCGACCTTCGCCACCCTTTAAACATGCGCACATTATTACCTAAAGTGGTTTGTCAGGAGTATGTTTTCCCTTATTTTCCATCCTCAAACCTCTGGTGGCAACTTTATCCCTTTCCATAACTGCACTTGATAGTAGATCCTAAAGAAATACATGTGAGCTGCATCTTCTGTAGGAAGTAGAGTGTCAAATTTCACTTCTGTTTTCTTCTTAGCAACGAATGTCATCTCTCTTTAAAAAATTTCATTAAAGTGGCTTTTCCCTTATGACTGCGTGTGCTAACATTAAATGATGTTTTACAGCCTGATGTTTGTCTGCAGTTTTATTTAAAGAATGTATCATTCTTCCGGTTTTTCCTTTCCTGGCTTTAAAAATACATCCTGGTCCTCAGTAGCTAATGAAGTCATTAGTATTAACAGATCTACATCTTAACCAACGATTGCAGTATGCTATGAATTGTTTGGTGTTATTGCTGTGCTTACATTGAAGGTGTCGGCATCATCTACAGCTTACAGAGCTCTGAGAGAGTTTTTTTTATAATTACTGTGACAGCAAATATATCAATCTAGTCTTATTTTTCTCATTCGTTAGAAAGATTTCCTAATTTATGGTAAGAGGGGTTTCCACATTAAAAACATATGAGTTACTCTGTAAGATCATTATTTGATTTCTACTCACAGGACTGTGTGCTGATTGTCATGCTGTAAAAAAATGTCAAACAGTTTATTCCCATATAAGTCACCTTGTAAGACTGTTGTTTGATTCACACTCAAACGACTGTGTGCCGACAATGCTGCTACCATGCTCTGAATGCTAATGACACGGCCAATGCACAATCCTGTAAGTGTGGTGAATCCATCTTAAATCTGCCCACTTCATGACTGGGTGTGCTCATAACAGGTAAAGAAAGGAGGGGATTATGTAGCAACCAAATCCTTGGTGGTGGTGATGACTCCCAAATTCCAGATAGTGGGCTTTTAGAAATAATTCCTTTGTCAAATATGATAATACTGATTCATTATAAATATAAGTAATTTAGATAAACAGAAGAATTGAGCACAAATCACTGATTTAAGTTAATGATCCATGACACAACCAAGGAAATCACTATGTCCACCCTGAATTGAGATTGCCCATTTCAATTGGTGGGGGTGGAGGGGCTATGAGTTCATCTATGTAACATTTAATTCCCTATTATAGTTTAAACATGAATAATAATATGACAATTAACTAATCATAATATAAATTTCAAAAAGCCAGGCAAACATAGCTCGGTCTTGGTCATGATTTTTTATTTTTGAAAAACACTATTTTTTTCTTTACCAATGAAAATATCACCATGAAAAACCAAAATATGACTATCTTATAGGAATTTTTTTTTTTTTTGCATGTTTTAACTAAGATCAACTTTTTTCGAGATAATTGTGAAACACCGGGGAAAAGTAGCTTGATTTTCTAAGATGGCAGGCTTAGAACAAGTTGGGTCAGTTAATACTTTTAATATGTTGCTTGGAAAGGTAAGTACAACATCCTATGGGAGAAAAAAATTCCTTATATATTATCTAGCCGATAAAGTATCAACAATATTTAATTCACCTGCAATAAAAGCTCTCTTTCCTCTTCAGTTTTAAGCCTCCACAATCTTTCTTGTTTTACTATCTTTCTCCTACATTCTCATCCCTTTATGTCTGCCACCAGTAAGCCTGTGGTCACTATCTAAGGCCACTCTTGATATTACCTTGATCTTTACAGTCTGCCCTTTCATTTCTTCACCCATGAGGAAGTCAATCTCCAACCTTTGCTCCCCAACTCAACTTTATCTAGTGATATTATGGTTTTCTCTTTCCTTTTCATACCAACAATTTTCCATTTTCATTTTATTTATCTCGCATAGCTTCAACATGCTTCTGCCTTCCTCATTCCTCTCTCCCCATCCGTCGTTTCCTAACATGTACTCAAACACTCATCTCTTTTCCTACATCTACACTATGTTTTTAGTTGTATTGTTTTTACTTTCCAGAACATCTTTCGATGATAGTTTACCAAGATATTCGATGAATAAAGGGTCTAGCCAACAAGTGAAACAAAAGCAAGATGTACAAGGCAATGTAAAAAATCAAAAGAAGAATCTCTTATCAGCCAGGTAAACTATAAAATACTAATATTGATTCATGTAGTCACTCCACTATGGTAGACTTACTAACTTATTATAGAGCTTAAACTTCCCCCCGTGTTTGTCTAACTATGTCATTACCAGCACAAGTTATTCCTATGTCTGAACATGTCAGACTTGTCAGACATGTCTGGTATTGTCTAATCTTATTTCTTAGCTTATAACTAGAGAAAAGTTGAATACATTTTTATTCAGAATTGAATATTCAATTTAATTACAACTCTATAATTAAATTGAATATTCAATTTAATTACAACTCTATAATTCGAACGCAAATCTTAGCATACATGGTAAACAAACATCATTAGTAAAATGTATTAAATAAAATGCATTAAGCAAAATATAATACAAAATAAATAAAATTATAGAATTGTGGGAAAATAAAGCACAAATAAAAGTAAAAACACTAACTCATATTTACACACACTTCAATATTTCTATGCTCTTATTGCATCTTCCTCAGGAAGTAGTATTAAGATGGAACAGTGAGACCAACTTGGTTGTACAGGATGAAAACTTCTTTGGTGGATTTGAAATTCTCTTGAGGTTCATCTATTGTTCTTTGGATGGTGGTTGCTGCTAATGTTGCAAGAGGGTTTAACTCAACCCGAGTTAACAAATATTTAGGTTTGGGTGGTTTTCTAAACTGTGTGTCCCAGTGAAGTGCCAGTTCCCATCTTCTTAACTGGGACATATTGCATTGTGTTTTGCTAAATGATTTTAACACTTTGACAGTGTAGCAGTCCTTAAAGTTGAGGTTATGAGTGGAGGCATGTGCATAAAATTGTTTTTCAGGACTTTGGTGGCATGACGGTGTCCAAATTCAAATTCACCTTGTACCACCCCCTTGTCCTCTCATAGACAAAGGCTGGTGCACAAATTTAAACTGAATGCAAAGGTTAAAAAAAAAAAATTATATTTGCAGTGGAGCCGATAGAACAATATGTGACGAATAGGCCTATCTCTCTGACCTATACATCACTTTGAGTTATCATGAACTCTCTCTTTAATATCACTAGCTGAATAGACATATAAAAAATATATCAGGGGAAGAGGACGAGACTATCAAAAGTTACGACTTATTAACTAATATAAAGGAAAAATATTTGAATGAAAATAATATATATTTATTATGAAACATAACAATATTAGTGAATATATATATTGATATTAGGAATAACAATCATAAAAATAAATGGTACGGCGCACCGCACAGACTTTCTCTCTCTTTCTATAAACTCACAAGATTTCTGAATGGAATAATGTACATTATATCATCACCACTCCACATAAGAACACGCATAAAATAATATACAATGATATATAATCAATGAAAAAGAGGCGCATCTTTGTCCACCTAAGAGCATTTCAAACAGTTTAATGTCTTCCAAAAGGGTCAACACTTGGTATTAAAATTTCGATTTCTGGTTAAAATTTTAGCATTTTATAAGGTGTTGCAGATCTTCAAGTCATCGCATTGATATTTAATTATTCATTTATACATTTTGACCAATAAAAAATGTAAATATTGACTATTGAGTCTAAAATGGAGATAGATCATTGCTGTGCAAACATTTCTCCAAAGAGCTTTAAGGAAAAATAACATACTTTTTTTAGATACTTACTTATATTTAATTACTCTATGGCATTGGAGAATTATTGCGTTAAGACTTAAGTAGTATATGTTTACAACTAAAGCTCACAAAATTGTATTAATATATTTGCAAATATCTCAGAAACTGTTGCTTTTATAAAAATATATGTCAAATAAAAGTTTTTTATTTCTAATAGTCCTACAATTTTGCAATGATAAGTTGTTTAGTTTCTCCAATAGTTGTGGAGATACGGAAATTAACGCTTCTGTAAAGTACCCTAAAAATCATTTTCATAGGAAAATGAAAATAGCCAATTTATTTATAATCTTAATCAACGCCTAGATACGAATTTTAATCAAAATTGTTTGAGCAGATTTTGAGAAAACCAATTTTTTCTCTTTTCGCCCTTCAGTAAACTACCCTTAATTTTAAGTTTTTATAGACACACAGACAGACGGCATTGCAAAGACTATTTTTTAGGGTTCGGGGGGTCATGAGACGTCGACATCCATCAACATTTCAGGTTAGTTTTTTTTTTACGGTCGCAATACTTAAACTTTAATGTCCAAAAAGTTAAAAAATTCATATAATTGCGTATAGATTGAAAGTTATTGATTTTATTAAAATATGTTTCGGATAAAATATCTGTATTATAAATATATATACATATTTGTAATGCTAAGTAATTTCATATCTCAAATAGTTTCGGAGCTATTTAAAAAAATGTTAATTGACGCATCAGACCGGAGCCCTTAAAGTCATTTTGCCGAGATATTGAGGGTAGCCATTTTGTTTGGAATATTTATTAATGTTTATAAATGAAATTTAATCCAAATCGTTAGAGCCGATTTTGAGAAAATCGACTTTTTCTCTTTTTGCCCTTCAGTAAACTACCCTTAATTTTAAGTTTTAATAGACACACAGATAGACGGCATTGCAAAGACTATTTTTTAGGGTTCGGGGGTCATGAGACGTCTACATCCATCAACATTTCATGTTAGTTTTTTTTACGATCCTAATACTTAAGCTTTAATGTCCAAAAAGTTAAAAATATATATATATATAATTGCGTATAGATTGAAAATTATTGATTTTATAAAAATATGTTTCGAATAAAATATTTGTATTATAAATATATATACATATTTGTAATGCTAAGTAATTTCATATCTCAAATAGTTTCGGAGATATTATAAAAAATATTAATTTACGCATCAGACCGGAGCCCTTAAAGACATTTTGCCGAAATAATGAGAGTAGCCATTTTGTTTGTAATATTTATTAATGTTTATAAATGAAATTTAATCAAAATCGTTAGAGCCGATTTTGAGAAAATCGACTTTTTCTCTTTTTTCCGTTCAGTAAACTACCCTTAATTTTAGGGGTAGATATCCAATTCCAAAAACCCCTCGGGGCAACCCTATGAAAACCCTAGATATCAAGTTTCAGCTCAATCGGCAAAATAGTTTAGGCTCTAGTTAGAGGTACAGACAGACAGACGGAAATTCAAAAACCACTTTTTCGGATTCAGGGAGTCATGAAACGTCAAAATTCATCAAAATCTCGAGTTCGATTTTTTTGACGATCACCATACTTTCTCTACCTGTAAGATAGAAAGAAAGTAAAAATAGGTAAATATATACATAAATTGGGTTAAGCCCACAATAGTAAAGTAGTCATCACAAATGGGTTAAGCCGCAAATGTGAAATAGTCTTCATGACACGTGTTCCAAAAAGGACGATATGAATACCAAAAAGTTTACAACACGACCCCTATTAGGTCTCTATGGCAATCCGCCATACAGCTAAGTTTAACTCGGCCATTTTTGGGCAATAGTTCAACAAAAAACCAACTGGAATCTTTTGTAACAAATAATTGGAATATCTCACATTGACTAGGGTATCATTGCTATCATAAATACCTATTGTGCAAAAGGCACAGTCTACAAAACAAAATATAAAACAAGTACGTACAAAAATATACGGCCGGAAGGGCAAATGAGACGCCTCGGCTCTCTTAGGCCACACGCCATGCGTGGCCTTGCAAAGTCATATAAAATTACTTTTGTTTACAGTAAAAAATTTACCTTCTGAGCCAGATGGGCTATTAAACATGATTCCTGTAGTCTATCATTATAAACATTTAAATTAATCATGGTAAAGACTTGCGTCCTGAGGGGACTTTATTTCTCTTTAAAAAAAACCATACCTAAATTTAGTCCATGATTACATTTTGGTTTTTTAGTTTATAGTTTTGAAATAACTAACGTGGGTCCAAAAGGGAATTTTGAATTTACAAAGTCCAAAAATAGAATTTATACCTTAATATCATCCTAGTAAATGTCTTTCGACACCGCCGAACCAAGAAGTGAAGTTTAAACTAAACGACACCGGTATATAAATGATTTAATTCTGAGAGGGGGGGAACAAAGGGGGAAAACAGAACACAGTAGATCACCGACACGGACCAGAGGGAAGGGGTGGTAATTCATGGAGAGGAACAAACTATAAACTTGGAGAAGAGACTCGAACATTCCTTCTTTCTTTTTTTTGTGGCCTCTTCTACGTCACACATTCCCATGATGCATAGAGGTGATTTCGTGTCTAACTCGACACGCCTTTATTCCTGTTAGTTTTCACTCAACACTCCGATGAGGATGTAGTGCTCGCGGGGGGGGAAGGGGTTCGGTCGGCCGGTGAGGCAGTCTGCGGTGAATGGGGCATCAGGTGAATAGATTTTTACTGTCTATTTCTTTTGGTGTCTTGAATAATGTTCATTTGCACAGCTTTATGTTCTCTTGTAACGTTTATCGGCATAAACGTTACAACCAGAGAAGTTTTCATCCTGCACAACTAAGTTGGCATCACTGTTCAGTCTCATTCATACTATTTCTTGAGGCAGATGCAATAAAAACATTGAAATACTGAAGTATGTGTAAATATGTGTTAGTGTTTTTACTATAATTGTACTTTATTTTTTCATGATTCTATAATTTTATTTATTTTACATTAGTAAAATAATTATTTCTTTTCTGATTTTGTTCACTTAAAAGAGAATGTTTTTTGCATTATTATAACATTCAATGTTAAACTAATTATTGTGGGAGTATTGGTTGTTGCTCCCATAATTAGTTTGGATTAAACCACCAAGAAGTATAATACTTAAAATTAAATTCTGATCCAAAATTTGCTAGAAAAATTAGGGTTTGGCCAATGCTGATTATTAATCCTATCATTGGCCGACTATGGCACAATCATCTAAACTGCTGATAACCATCTTAAACCCGATTATTTAGGCCAATCTTTTGAACTGTATAAGCTAGAAGTCTGGTAGTGATGACTCATCAGTTTTAAGCTGGGTAGCAAATGACAGTGAAGTGATTGTCTTGGTTGGAAGGGGGAGTGGAGATTGTTTTGATCATGTTTGAAAGAACATTCTATGGTGACTCATACTTTGTAACTCTCAAGTGAGACAAAGTGAGAGAGATATATGGCTGGAGGGTATATTTCAAGTTCAAGACTTTGTTTGCAACAGGTTACATAAAGAGAGAGAGTGAAATACTAAAAGGGTAAATTTAAGGGGTGGCTACCAAAAAATATTCAACACTGGTTTATTACTACTGGACTGCTAAGATAATACCTTAGGTACTTATTCTATAAATATTAACTGATTACTATATTCAATCATTCATAACTATGATTCGAAGTGTATTATTTAAAATATAAATAATAATTGGTAGCAACTCTTTATGGAAAAGATTAAAACAAAGAAAATTTTAGCCAGTAAATAACTTGGTGCTAGTTTGGAAATAATTATTATAAATTATTAATAACTTATGCTCGCAGTTGAGCATTTTAGATTTATATCAAAGAGGTCTAAAGACTTACCTACCTTGTACTTTAACCTCCCCTGTTTCAAATAGCTGCCATATCCTAGTTAAATTACTTATTATGAATATTTTCAATGAGAATATAATGAACAAAAAATTGTGTATATTCAAAAATGTATCTTTGTAGTTCTGTAATATTGTTGTAATATTGTAAAAAAATAAACCAAATGATCAGCATCAAACTAATCGGCAAAAGGGTTGTTCTACACAGCCATAAGAAAAATGTATAAATTTTATATGTATTTTTAATTTAGAATATTATTTATGATTCAAGGGATTTGAAAATTCCATTACTTCTTATAACATATCCACTGGCATAGCTGTTTATCAACTTTGGCAGAATATAGCTAAGTACTATAGTTATGGTTTCATTTTCAGTTTTACTGCGACTCCATTGGACAAAGTTGTGAGAAGCGCATCCTACCAGAAGTCTCTCAACCCTGCACTTCCACTAAGTTACGTGTATCCTGATGAATCTACTCCTAGATTAGATCTTGTTTCAAATGCAGGAACACAACCAATGTATAAGCGTAAGGAGAGCTGCGGGATGGAAGTAGTTACTGAATCGAAGACATTAAAAGGTTCTCAAAGATTTGGAACACAGATAACAGAGACAATAATCAAAGACAGCCCAGAGAGGGCTCCACCATCTTCCACATCTAACACACAAAACAAGACATTAGTAGTTGAACAAAAAATATCCACTCAGAACAATTCACTGAATAAAATAATACAAAGTAATAATTTGGCACTCCAACAAGATAAAAATTTCCCTAACCCGTTAGAAAGAGAGAAGTATGCCAGTATTAGTCAAGAAGTGGGCATTGAGACTCAAGAAGCCAAGTTTATAGTGACATCTATTCCAGGCTCGTGTTTGATTTACACCTGTCCGACTTGTCATCGAACTTTTGTTAGCTTAGATTCTGCCAACACCCACCACTGTGTGTGTGACGACAGCTCCCCCTCAGATGAGGAGGTCGAGTCTCAGAAGAGCAGCTCTCAAGATTCTTTTGAAATTGAGACTGGAAACTACTTGTGTAATTATTGTAGTAAAGGATTCGCCAGATATGTTTCACTAATCTCACATCATGAGGCTCATTTGCGAGAACTCGACCTAAGTTTGGAAAGTGATGACGATGACGACGACGACGACGACGACGACTATGTGGCAAATCGAAAATGACATGGCTTCAATTATGATGGTTAATACTCTGGAAAGCCACCGAGGATTAAATAAAGAAGATTAGTACACCCAAAGGACGACAAAGGATTCGTGTTTTGTCTACATCTTCAGATGATTAAAATCGATTTGCATGTGTTTATTTAAACAACCAAAGACAAATAATGGTAATCCTTATTAAATATCTAAAACAAAATATAATGTGACAAATTGCAGTTGCAAACATATATTATTTTATAAAAGAAATTCTAAATAATATACTTAAAGTATTGAATTATTTTTGTTTTACTCTATTATGTATTTCCTTTATACAATTATATCTATTACATGTAATTATAAATATTACTAATACAATAATTTTTATTAGTTAACAAAAGTTAACCAAAATGCACAAATGAAGATTGGGGGCCACTTAACCCAATATTAACCTGTAGGTAAGGTATGGTTAGAAATTTGAGAGTTTATGTCCAACCTATGGGCTATTATTTACTTTAAGGGATTATAAAAGCTGAAAGAAAATAGCTCATGGGCTATTATTTACCTACTCTAGGGGTTAGAAAAGCCAAAAGAGAAGGGCAAAATTATTATTTGCATGCAGCTATGATTCTAGCCCCCAACCTGAATATCAACAGCAAATTACTACTGTTATGTATGAGATTTCAGAATAAATGTATGTATAAAGAAGTTTTAATGAATAATGTAATTTTTTCTTAAGTAAAAAAAAATTATTTCATTTAACTTAGAACAGTGGTTCCCAACCTTTTGTGGCCCATCTCCCCTTTCTGGAGGTTGACTAACACCTATCGCCCCCTTTTCATTTTCATTGTATGCCTAATTTTAATTTGAAGTAAGGTGTAAATAATAAAGCAGTTTTATTATTTTAAACAATTTTACTACCGTATATAAAAACAACCAAAAGAGTTTTATCCGGTCACTCTTAAATAAAATAAAAAAAAATGAAAATGTACATTTTTTACAATTTTTTTTAAGAACAAAGATGTGAAATAATTAACTAAGATCATTGACATACATTTAAAAAACAGGAGTACATGTTTTCATTTTAAAATTGGAATCGGGAAAAAATTAAGAAAGTTGACAGTTAAAATTTGAAAAAATAAATGAAAGTTTGAATACTTTGTTATTGTTTTATTTTACCTTTTCAATGGCTGCCTTGTGCTTGGTGGATTTCAGTTAAAGCTTGAATATCCGGCTTTATGTTCGTCAAGTTCAGGCGCAAGTCTCCTTTGAGGCTAATGTCCAACTTATTTCTTTGTTTTGTGAGGAGCTGGACAACAGAACTAAATCCTTTTTCAACTAAATATGTTGACGGGAACGAGATGAGAAGTGGTTCAGTTTTTCCCCACAGTTGTAGATAAGTGTCCATAAGCTTCACCCAGACTAACTCTTAACCGCTCTGGTTGAAAATGATTTTCGCCTCACAGTCATACTTCAGATCTAGAAACTCTGTCTGCTAAGAGTTATCAAGCTTATACACAGCTTCAAACGAGAATGGATCTAGAATCCAATCCGGAATTTGTAACTTGGTCAAATCTTCAAATCTTGATTACATGTCAGT
The DNA here is from genome assembly GCA_033556935.1 of Timema podura. Classification (NCBI taxonomy): domain Eukaryota; kingdom Metazoa; phylum Arthropoda; class Insecta; order Phasmatodea; family Timematidae; genus Timema; species Timema podura. The sequence goes on from JAVRXN010000010.1 coordinate 14,770,363, forward strand.
TTTTAACTGGTCAAGGTGATCAGTAAAAATTAAGATTTTGTCTTCTGGGAGTTCAGGAGTCTCGTTATCTGACACTGAACACTTTTTAAGGGTCGGAAACTGAATCAGCTCTTTACGGCCAATATTTACCTTGTGAATATCAAACTTGGCGATGAATGATGAAATAATTCCTTTGGCCTTGATAAGGTTCATCTCTTTTCCTTGAAGCCTTATATTGACTTCGTTCATTTTTTCAAAAATATCTGTAAGGTACACAATTTCCAACTTGCGTTTCTTCAAATTCTCACTTAAAACAGGATCAGACGTGTCGAGAAACTCAGTAACCGTGTCAAATAATTCGAAGAAACGGCGCAAACAGTTTCCTTTGGAAAGCCACCTCACGGCCGTATGTAGAAGCAAGCGTTCGAATTCCTCATCATTTTCATGGCAAAGTTGTCGGAACAGGCAAGTGTGTTGTGATGGCAGGAGGGGGAGGGGGTTGAGTTACCAGTCAACCGCGCTGAGCAACAACAGGTGGGGACTGTGGAGAGGGGTGAGTGCAGTGAACTCGCCGGCTGAGAATAGCCAGTGACTCGTGCTACCCGGCAACTTCTACTGTACAGTACTATTTTAGTTTTTCCCCCTTTGAATACTCATCGCCCCCAAATCGCCCCCCACTTATTTATTGCCCCCCTGATAGCCCAAATCGCCCACTTGGGGGCGATCGCCCCCAGGTTGGGAACCACTGACTTAGAAGGACAAAATGCCTTGAAGGATTAAGGGCATAAGTATCGTCTTCATTACATTTTTTCGCTGATTATTTTCTCTTAATTGCTATGGCCAATGGTTTAATCAGAATCAGGGGTGGCTCATGGGTTGTTGACAAGGCAAGTAAGGGAGTTTTCTAATCAGTAATCTATATAGCCCTGTAAAAATGGTGAGATGCGATAAAGCGAGAAGTGCCATTCAAAGATGCAATCAAGTAAATTTTCCTTTGATAGTATTTAGATATTATTTACAATGTTTTTAAAAAGTGAAATAAAATGAAATCGTCTTGTTACACCAAATCCTCCTATAAAACGAAATAACACCGCTCTTACAAAAAATATTTAAATAAACTTGAAATTAAGCAGAAATTTTGACCATGCTGTAATTTGATTAGCATTTTGTTGTAGTGTAAGCTAACTTTAGGCTACAAAATTGTGAAATATGCAGATAAACTTGACAAAGAATTTTAAAGAAAATATATAAGCTTTCAATAGTAAATTTTAATTTTGTATACATTGTCTCAATATGTAGATAATACTTACACACCTCAGATAACATGTAATTTTGAATAGACATGAAATAACATTGAAAGATGAGTTTAAAAAAATTTAATTTAACTAAAATTAAAACCATTTTTACGGGACTCTAGTAATAGTAATCATTAATTTGCTCCCATTCACTATCATTACCAGAACCGGTGGACATGGGGACTAAATGTCAAGCTCATACATATTGTCTGGTTTTTTGGGAAGTGAGACATGGAGCAAAGGTAACAAACATACCTTTTAAAGCCAATAACCATCCATTCTCATTCATTACATTATTTAGTGTATTTCTGGCCAAGTATACAGGGGGAGGGAACAGTATACGGTCAGTGTTAAGTCTTGCTTGACTGAAAATTAATTGGTCTCTTCATGTATTGAAATATTCTTAATGAAGTTGAAAGAGACTTAAGGTACAAATCCAGACTGCCAGGGTCTGAATCAAGCACAAATTGAATCTAAGCTTGTGTTGATGTTATTTCTATACCAACACTGTGACTATGTTTATTTTCATATAAGCACTGGAGAACCAAATTTGAATGAGTTTTTTTCCCAGAACACTAACAGCAGGAGCTATTGTTTTGAATTAAGGGTTTATGTGAGGTTTCCAAGATATATTAGGGGGAAAAAACCTCAATGGTGTGGGCCCATAAGAGAGCTACCGTTAACGATGATAGTGCCAACATTTGTGGATATAAAGTGTCATGTGGTCAGCACAAAGAGCCCTCCAGCTATTAATCTCGATTTTCTAAACTGGAGCTTCTCATTTTTCCTCACGAGGCTGAGTTTGGCCTCGTTCCAGACCCACTGCTTCACAGATACATTTTGGAAGTGGTAAGGAATCGAACTTGGGACCTCTAGATCTGTAGTCAGGAACTTCGACCACAGAGGCGACCCCAAGATATATTAGAGTCAAGATTATTAGTCCTAGGTATTTGACCTGTATTAATCGTTTGATATTATAGTTACTAAACTTGATTGATAGATTGGTGTCTTATCTATTTTTAAGTGTGGTAAAGACTATATAGTTTGTTTTTTTATATATTTAGAGATAATTTATTAAGTCTAAGAAACTTATTTAGTAAAATTAGGCCTGTTTACATGTTACTATAGAGTATGTAAAGAAAAATCCTTGTATTGAAGGCTTGTATCATCAGCATACAGTATTTGACCTTTGAAATCCATTTGAGTAATGTCATTAACATAAATGAGGAAACACCACAGTTAGCAAAACTTAGTTCGCTGTCACAGTCGTTAAAATGTTACACATATTAATCAGGTAATTTTCCATCGATTTTAATGTCAAACCACGGACACCTATTTTTTCTAATTTAAATAACATATTGTGGTCTACAAAACTGAATGCTTTCTTCATGTCAATAAAAAGTGCTGCACATGCTTAGTTTGGATCCGAAGTCTTTTGGATTTTATTAACAAGGTCAATAGTAGCTATAAGTCTGTGTTGACCCATCTCTGAAACCATATTGACCATGATGATATAAATGTATGGTTTTTAAGAAAGTTTTTAAGCAAACTTTCATAGCTTTTAATAAAATCTTAGAGACGGCAGATAGTAAATAAATCGGTCTAAAATTATTATTTTTTTGTCAAATATTGTGCCAACACACTTGTGCAGGGCTGCCCTGCACCTATAAAACCAGGAAAACAAAAGATTCTTTTGTTTTTGGAAAAACACAGGGAATTTTGTAAAATCTAGGAAAAATACTAGAATATTTGTTGATTTTGGACTTTAATGAAAGCTTAAAAAGTATGTATCTGGAGGGACGAAAAAGGGAACTAAATAAATAAGCATGTGGTTTAAAACATGTCTTATTATTACCCTTCTAAACAAGGGTTGTGAAGCAACTGAAGATATATTTTCCCATCAACCTTAAATCATCCAGTTTAAACAAGTTACCTAACTTCACACCAGTCATTTTGATGAAAAAATGGAATTTTATTACTCTTTCTTCAAAATAAGCTACTTCAAAAAATGGGAATTCCTTACTGGAAAGCACATAGAATTTGGTAGTCAGAAATCCCTCTTTAGGATTGGTATTACTTTAGCAATTTAAGATTGTCCAGTATGGTTGCTTGTATTTTGGTTTTATTTTTTAGCAATGTCTTACTAATTGTTCATGTTATATGCATATAGGATAGATTAATGATAGCACCATTCCATTTAGCCATGTGTATTTTAAATTTTTTTTTATTATTTTATTTGAAATTCTATTGGGAGGCTCACTAGTAGAGCTTACTGAGCTCAGAGAAAAATTTTTAGAACTTCATTTTCATCAGTATCAGTTTTTCTTTTGGTTTTCCTACTGACTTGACAAAAACCATACAATAATAATCGCGTATTAGTTTCTTCTCGAAAAGGTGACATTATTTCTACACAAGATTATAGTCTTGTAATAAGTTTAAGTTTAAATTTAAGGCCTTGATTTTAGTGACGTGACCCCTTGCCCATAAAGGTGCTTACTTGTCAGAATGGGCACGGTAAGGATATTAGGGATGGACAAATTAATAATATTGAAACAGATTTTAATAGTGTTTATTATAAAACTACTAAAATGAATAGTTGACATTTAAATACTACTACTGTGATGGACATTATGTCTAAACTAGAAGAAAATTTAAAAGGGATACCTTAAGAGTACTGAGTGAAACCATTGTGTCAGCAACACATGTTATTCTAACTGACTTTCGATTATTCCCCTTATACTTGCCTGTTTGCGTCCCGGCATGGCAATTACGACACTCGATCTCTACTAAAGTTTGTTAGTTACATAGTACTGTTCAAAATAATCCAAGCTACTTAATTGGACATGGACCCTGGTGCTTAATTTTATCTCGAAAACGTTGAACCAACCTATCTTCCAATGAATTGTGACGGAGGCGTTCCCTCTTGTTACGGTGTTCTCGTCTTGATTATACTTGAAAATCACTCTTTGGAAGTTATAAAGCTCAATGTAAAGAGAATTAAAGGTAGTGCCAGATGGAGAAAGACTTCTGATTGGCTGAGCTTGTAACCTCACTAAGTACACGAGTCAGCTTGTTACAAACACAGAGCTCTATGGAAGATAAATTAAGTTGTTAAAAATCAGGTCACAATTTTGGAACTTTAAATATTAAATAAACCTTTAAAATCCACACCAATGCCAAACTAACACCATTACTCAACATGTCTAGAAAATATATATGAGTGGCTGTTAATATTAAACTATAACTGATGTGTACCGGGTGAAATAAGCAATGACATACGCAAATTCCTTCATATAGAGCTTGTCTCTTTAACCCCCTCTACGATTTAGAGCCAACCAATCAAAAACAGTTATGTCTTTAACAAAACCTGATTTTATAACACATGTTACTGAAGTGTAGGCTAATTGAAATTATGATAAATATGTTTCATTAGTGTTTTTTTACAATATCATAGTTATTAAGATTACTATAACTTGAAAATGAATAAACCATATGTAGGCCTACCACTCTTCTGGATGTACACAAATTAAATCATTTTACTTTTACTGTTAAATTCTTTAACTTCTTACTACCCGCTTCATTGGCTATTTGGTTTAACATGCTACTCTAGTGATTGACTAGACTGCCAAAGAGAGGGAGGTCAGGGTTCAATTGGTTGTATGGAGGATACATAGCTTTCTAATGAGAAGTTTGACACACAAAATGGATGCCCCGCTTTCTGAGAACTTAGGGTTCCCCAGAAAATGTATTCCTAGTTGTCTGGATTCCTGTGGTTTATAGATTTTCAGAAATATATTATGGATTCTTCCATTCCAATTGGTGTTTTACTTCCTATGCACGTGCACTTAACTGTGATTGGTAGTCCTTATAGTTGTAGTAGTAGAAAGTTAAAGTTGATCCAACCTCTACGGAGTGACAAGTATTAAGGACTTAGGTATGGATAAGAAATCTGTGGCCAGACCCATCTGCTACCGTGCTATTGATCTCCTACGAATACGGCGTCTCTGGACTTTAAGGTATACCAAGTTCTCAGCAAGCATGGCATTGATTTTATAAGTCAAACTTCTCATTGGAATGCTATGTACCCTCCATACAACCATTGTTGGCATTGTGTCACACACATGATTGTGAAAGTCGATGATACTATTTAGTACTATTTGTTTATGTTGCTGACATTGGATGGTTTACTTTGACAATGTCTTACATAAGCAAGTTTTGAAAGTTTATTGCACTGTTATATAAGAGCCCAGTCAACACCAGTCATCCCATAAAAGCATGGTGTTACAAAATAAAAGATTGTGACAAAACCGTTTAATGTATTTTAAATCGGTGTTCACCAAAGAAAAAGAATTTGTATTTTCTAGAGAAGTATAAGTGTAGAATTTTGACTAATCAGATTATTTAAATTATACCAGAGAAAATATATTTGCAACCTCGTACTATTTTGCTATTCATCACCGTACTAAAGGACATAATCAAAATTGCTTTTCACCACATAAACCAGAACTATATTTACTTTTTTTTATCTTGGATTAGAATGTTTGTATCATTGTTAACTAAGAGATAGTGACTCCTATGGATTTCACCTTTTCGGGTTTAACTGTTTTATTGCATTAATTGTATGCTTGGCCAGACAGTCTTACATTCCACCTTTTTTTTTCTAACTCCTGCTTCACAAACACACACTGTCGTATCCCTCAGGTATGAGAACTCGAGGTGGGGAACTATTGGATTCGTTTCAACACCAAATCCTTGTTAGGAACCTCAGGTCTTGAAGAAATACTCAGATGTTAGAGAGTAAAGATTAGTGTTCAGACACTTTTATTAGTTAATAACAAAAGTATATTACAAGTTCGTGGTTCACATGAAGAGTAATCCAGACTTTACTTATACATAAATTCAGTATGACTATTAACAACAAAAAGAGCAAGAGAGCAAGAGAGCCTCGAGAATTAGATATCAGGGGTTTATATACCCTCCCTGTTTAACTCTGGAAGCTTCTAGCTACGCAGTACAAATGGTGCAACCAACAGTGATGAGTGGAGCATGTGACTGGGGTGATTTCCACTGTTTACATATTTTGGACTTTAAGAAGTCACAAGATTGTTTCTCACTAAAGAAATACGTAGAAAAAAATTATACCACGCAGTTCCTAAATTACTATAGTCTATATGACTTAAGATTTACTTTAAATCTATAGTCTAACTCCACATCGTTACAACCTTTTTGTATTGCGTTACTATTACAATAAGTGTAACATTAACATATTAAATACCTTTATTTACCTGGTGGTATTATGATTATTGCTCTAAGGGATTATATTAATTGACTAACCCCCTAGCTTTATGACACCTCCCCCTTTGAATAAGAAAACAATATAACTCCAAGTTATTTTGTTTTCGTGTTTATCTTTTCTTCCAAAATCTCTCTTTAAGGGGTGTTTCCTTTATATGTTGTAATTCTAGACTGTCCCTTTCTGAATTTAAATTAACACTGGGTCTTCTTTGGGACCTTGTCATGGATGGTGTATATATACTTTCCCTTGATCCATGAATGTTATTTACAATCATTGGTTTAAAACAAATTAAATTCTTACAGCAATCATCATCTGTCCACCACCTTTTACAAATATTGTAATTACCACAACATCTTTTACATTTACATATCATTAAGATTACTATCAAACTTATTATTGTTATCATTACATAAGTAAATATAGACAGTTTTGATACTTTTACTGAATGGTTAATTTTCCATTCTTCCTCTTGTATTAATTTTTCTACCTCATCGATCTTATGACTTGCATATTTTAAATCGTCTACCTGATTGATTACATGTTTTAGAGGTAAGTCTACTTCTAATTTATTCAGATTTAATTGTTCACCTTCCATTACACAACAATCATTTTCTAAATTAATTGAAGGTATTACATCTTTATTGGTTTCATTACTGGTAATTAAAGATTGAGTTTGAAGTAATATGTTCGAACCATAACCTTTACATTTGGAATAAAATTTTAACTTTCCTGTACCGTCTAAAGTAATATCATAAGGTTCTTGACCTTCACACAACATAGTTAACTTTTCTACATAAGGAATATAAAAAATCCATTCATTATTCTTTAAAGGTATCCATCAGGATCTTTCCAATTCTACTATTTTCTTTTCACAATCCTTAGGTATATTTTTAGTATAACTAATCATTTTTGCTTCACATTCTTCATGTAGATGCGTACTTAATAATGGAAAAGATTGTTTACAAACATACCATTCCTTTTCAATTTGTTTACATTAATCAAAATTATACTGACTGATTTTAGCATAATATAACTTACTCATTTCTAATAACAAGATTTCCTTTTCTGGTTGGACAAAAATAAACTTATTCATTGAATTTGAAAGTCTTACTGGTAATGGTAAAACTCTGTACACAATATATTTATAATGATCTGTTAAAGGTAATACAATTATATAAGTCAATACATTGGAGTTTACATACACTTCTAATCTTAAAATGTTCAACAATTTATTTCCATATGACATACTCAAAGAAAAGGGTAAGGATAACTCTTGAGGTAAATGTGTCTGCGTTTTTCTGAAATACTCTATGATTTGATTAGGTGTGATTACATGAGGTTGCAGAATGCCTTTTTGTGCATTCAAAATGGCGTCAATCAAAACTTAATATTGCTGATTTACCTCTCTTATAGCTTTATCTAAATTAAAAATATGTTCATTCAGCGCCAATTTTAATGTTATTAGATCGAAGCTATCCTTTATTCTACCATCCCTTTCGTTTATTTGCATTTTGAGTTTGTCTAACCCTTCACATAATGTCTTTTCATTATCCGCTGTGTCTTTAATTGTTTGATTCACTGTTTGCAAAGTGGACTTTACTACTAGCATCTGATCTTTAGATAATTTCAGAAATTGTGCTCTATCTTCTTCTAATGCTTTAATTTTACCATTATAATACGAGGCATCGTCCTCGTCTAATGTTCCAAATAAAACTCTACTTATTTGTCCTATGATATTTAGAGGAAATATGCTTCGTCTTCTACGCATATCTGGTTTTCCCTGAATAATTTGTTTAGTCAAATTTTTATTAGTTTCTATTTCTTTAATAGACTGAATACTACCCTTAATTTTTGACATACACTGAGTTTTATTCCTTAAGGTTTCCTTATTTAGGTTACATAATCTACGTGTCAACTTTGCGTATTTATTAACCTTTTCATAATTTTCCTCAATCTGTGTTAAATTTACATAAGTGACCAACCTCCATTCTGTGTTGAATAACTGTGCTTCGCCGCGCCGTTCATAGAACAGTCCGGGCGATTCTCTTATCTTCTCGACCCGCACGTCAAGACTCACACACACAGTGATGATTAAAAACATGTTTACAATGACTATGACTCCCATCTTCTTATAAACAATAGAACACATATTAAGCTTTCGTTACTTTTAAATAACTCAGATACTCCTGAGTTCGACCTTCACTTGGTCCCTTCCTCTTTCTCCTTTAAATTTTCTTCTGGCCTGGCTTACGACACGACCTAAAATAGATGATAATCATCCATATAAAAAAAAGACCTCTATTTAATTTCAATTAAAAAAACCGTACCTGTGATATGACTAGAGGCCCTCACACCTAAAGTTCTTTGTATAGATTTTTTTTTTCAACTATCCTGCCACGTCTCTCTGAGCCCTTCTTGTCCTATTACTTCCCAGGGCTAATAACACCCATTCCTCTCTTTCGACGTTATATTTAGAAAAATAGTTTCAACCTATTTCCATACACCTTCAATGTCCTATTTTTCTTCATTTGGATTGTACAATTTACCCCTTCAACCATACTTATCTTGTAGGGACCTACCCACTGTGGCGTCAATTTTTTCGATCTACCTCTCCTTACTGTTTCGTCAAATAACAACACTGAATCTCCTATCTCGAATGTAGGTACATGACACGTTTTGTCATAATGATATTTATTCTTTTCTTTCGCCTGCACTAAATTTTGCCTGGCTATTTCATGACCTATTTGTAACTTCTCTTTTAACTCTTTGACATAATCATCATATGTATAAATGTTTTCCTCTGGTTTTTCTTGCAATATTCCTGGGATACTGGCTTTCCTACCAAATATTAGCTCATGTGGTGTATAACTTGTCGCACTATGTGGCGTTGTGTTATAGACAAAAGTGGCGTATGGTAACCATTTATGCCAATCATGTTGATCTGTAGCTATATAGTGACGTAAATATTCTACTAATGTTCGATGACATCTCTCTAATGCACCGTTGGTTTGTGGATGATAACAAGTGGTCTGAAGTTTCGTTATTTTTAATATGTTACACACATTAGTAAACATTTCACTCATGAAATTTGACCCTTGATCTGTCAATATTGAATTCGGTATTCCAAATTTTAAAACAACGTGTTCAACAAAATTCCTACCTATTGTAGCTGCATCTTGTTGTTCTAGGGGTATCGCTATCGTGTATTTGGATAACTCATCCTGACACGTCAATACATATTTGTGACTTTCACTAGTCTCCGTTAGTGGTCCTACTATATCTAAACATAGTTTTTCAAAAACTATTTCTGGTGTGGTGGTTAATTCTAATGGCATTTTTGTTTTCCTTTGCGTTAGCTTATTCTTCTGACACGTCTCACATTTCTTAATATATTCCTCAACGTCCCTTTTCATCTGTGGCCATTGGTAATACAACTTAATCCTCTGGTATGTTCGGTTCATACCTTGATGTCCCCCTAGTGGTTCATCATGAAACTTTTTCAAAATATTTATTTTCTTTTCCCCACTTATCTTATCAATTGTATCGTCATTAGAAACTTCCTTATCTGTTTGGGTTTCCCTCTCTGAGGTCGGGGTTTGAATCTCGGTTACTTCGTAACTCCTACTTAGTCCATCTGCGTGACTAATTACACTGCCTTTCCTATAGATTACTTGGTACTCGTACTCTTCCAGTTTTAGCCTCCATCTAAGTAATCTCGAACTAGGATCCTTTACACTAAAAATCCATGTCAATGGCTTATGATCCGTAACTATAGTGAACTTCTTCCCATAAAGGTATGGTCGGTAATACTTTACGGCCCAAATATTGGCTAATAACTCTCTTTCAGTTGTAGAGTAGTTTTGTTCTGCTTTTCTTAGGGTTCGACTCCCGAATGCTACTGGCAAATCTTTCCCTAACTCCCCTTGAGATAACACTGCACCTAAAGCTTCTTTACTCGCGTCTGTAGTTAGAATAAAAGGTTTGGAAAAATCTGGAAACTGTAACAAAGGTTCTGTTGTTAAAATTTCCTTGAATTTAATAAATGCTCTTTCTTGCTTTTCAGTCCATTCAAACTTTACTCCCTTTTTGAGAAGCTGGTACAATGGTTTACCTATTTGGCTAAATTCCTTGATAAACTTTCTGTAATAACTGCATATGCCTATAAACCCCTTTAGTTGTTTCGTCGTAGTTGGTCTATGATATTCTAATATTTTCTCTATATTTCTAGGGTCTGGTTTAACCCCATCGGTTGTTACTACATGTCCTAGATATGTAACTTCTTTTCGTAAAAACTCGCACTTATCTGGCTGTAACTTTAGTCCATGTTGCCTATACCTTTTGAACACTTCTACTAGTCTTTCATTATGGATCTGCAATGACTCCCCAAAGACTACAACGTCATCTAAGTAAATTAATAAACTCATAATGTCCTGTTTGTGTACTAAAAGATGTCTTAGCTTGATCCTCTTTCCTTAGTGGACATTGATTGTATGCCGACACCATATATAAAGTAGATAAATATTTGCTTTCCCTAATTGATCTAATATGTCGGTGATGTTTGGGATAGGGAATGCGTCACCTATCGTCATCTCATTAAGCTTCCTAAAGTCGATAACAACTCGCCATTTCTTTTCCCCTGAGGCGTCTATCTTTTTGGGAATAACAAGTATTGGACTATTCCAAGGACTTGTACTAGGTTGAATAATATCATCTTTCAACATTTGTTCAACCTGACCTTCAACTTCTTGTTTATGAACTTCAGGAATCCTATATTGTTTCTGATTCACGGGGTGTGTGTCTTTACACAATGGTATCACGTGTTCGATGACCGTCGTTCCCCTTATGTCATCTCCTTTTAGATAGAATATATCGTTATAGTCATAGCATAGTTTTTCAATGCTGTCCTTCTCTTCTGCATTTAGATGTCCTAGTCTTAGTTTATTGGCTAGTAATCCTATTCTATCTCTCATTTGCTTTGTACCCTCGAAACACGTTTTTTCGACTAAGTTAACCCTTTCTAATTTCACTTTGGGCAACTCTATTTCAACAGCTTTCCCTGTTGCATTTAACACGCTACTCACGCACACTCCATTTCTAGCGTTCGTGAGTACACCCCTGGCATTAGAGAATTCTTAGGAATTATTCCTAAACCTTCTCCTTCAACTACTAATTCCACTATTTTTTCACTACGCGGTGGAATATACACTTTACTGTTGACACTTAGACTCTTATCTAACATAGGCAGTCTGTGCTGACTTAGTCTAACCTCGTTTTTCTGGAAGTCTGTTACAGCTCGGAATTTATTCCAAAAATCTCTTCCTAATATACCTTCGTAACGGAGGTTTTCCGCTACATGACATTGATGCTCATACACATCGTTGCCTAACCTCATATGCAAGTTGACCTTTCCTTGCGTCCACATTACATCATTTGTAATGCCTGAAATGGTAGCTGCATCCATAGCGTTTATTTCATTTTGAACATAACCCGCTAAACAGCTTTTCCTTATCAAACTTATTTCTGATCCTGTATCTATTAAATAATATGTCTTTCCCTCTTTATGCGCTTCTATTGTAGTAATCCCCACTACACAGAGATTTGGTGGTCGAACTATACCTGGTTCTACTCCACCACAATTTACTTTCTCTCGGGCGCTATTGCAACCGTCCTTTCTCGGACTTGAGGACACGGTTGGTTGCTACCCTGCCTCCTTAAAAGTTCCCTGCCTCTGTACAGGCCTACTTGGAAATTTCCTTTTCCACTTTTTCTTCCAACAGTCCTGCTGAAAATGGCCGGGTTCCCCACAAATGTAGCAGACCCTTTGTAAGCCCATGTGAACTTCCCGCGGTTCACGTTTTACCTCTGGCTTTACCTGTCTTCTCAGGTAACAGCGATTCATACTATGTCCTATTTTATGACAATTAGTACACCTTAATTCTACCCTACTACTACCCATCTAGATGATCTATTTTCACTGGAGCCCTTTTCTTTCTGCGATATTATATTACTTTCTTCTTCTAAAGCAATCTCTACTGCTGATCCCAAACTACTTACGTCAGTATTTCTACTCCTTACTATCGTTTGAATCCTTTCGTTAGCTAGTCCTTGAATGAAACATGCTTTTGCTAAATGCTGTATTAGAGCTAATGCTCCTATTTGTTCGTCCCGCGAACAAACTCTACTTGCCGCTTCTTTGAAGTCTGTTTGCATGGTATCTATACGACTTCCCCACTGCGCTATTTGTTCTGTGAATCCCTGTCTGGCGTTGAACATACGACACGCGTAAAAATCTAACGTTCTTCTGGTGGCGTATTTTTCTTCTAATACGTCCCTTACGTCTTCCCATGTTTCCGTAGTTGCTCTGACCAACAATTTTGATTTTGCATCCCCTGTAATTTTAGCTTTTACAAATTTTAATAATTTTGGGTGATTTACGGGGTTTACTAAATCGAAAGCCGCCTCAACATTCTCTACAAATTCTCTAAGCTTTCTTTTATCTCCACTAAATGATTCCGGGATTAGTTTGAGAGCTTCACTTATAGGACAGAAATCAATACCTTCTTGGGCCATTTTAACTACCTCGCTTTCTGCGACCTCTTACAATTTTATGCAACCACTTAAACAACAATAATAACACACTTTACAATTTTAGGCAGACAGAATATAGGGATGGGTAACACTTACCAAATTTCTTCTTTATCTCCTTCTCGTCTCCTCGTCGATCCTGGGTACAGCCGGACGCCACTCCTATCGGATGATGGAGCCCCTGGAACCTCTTGAACTGCTTACACCTCGTTGATCCTGGGTACAGCTGGACGCCACTCCTATTGGATGATGGAGCCCCTGGAGCCCCTGGAGCCCCTGGAACCTCTTGAACTGCTTACACCTCGTTGATCCTGGGTACAGCCGGACGCCACTCCTATCGGATGATGGAGCCCCTGGAACCTCTTGAACTGCTTACACCTCGTTGATCCTGGGTACAGCCGGACGCCACTCCTATCGGATGATGGAGCCCCTGGAACCTCTTTAACTTCCTGCACCTCGTCCTTCCTCTAGGAGTCTCTGGTACTTCTGGAACTTCTTGACCTCGTGCACCTCGTCCTTCACCTTGGAGTCTCTGGTACTTGGGTCTTCCTGCCGCGATCACCGTCTCTTCCCAGCACCTTTCCTACTTGAGGTTGGAGTTGTGTGGCTCTCTTCGAGACGCGCCGCCCCTGGATTTCTTCTATTTGTGCAACCGTTATAGAACTTGGAACTTCTTCTTTCTTCAAGTTGAGTGTGACTAACCCCACATCTGACACCATAAATTTTTCTCTCTCCTCCTGTCGTATCCCTCAGGTATGGGAACTCGAGGTGGGGAACTATTGGATTCGTTTCTACACCAAATCCTTGTTAGGACCCTCAGGTCTTGAAGAAATACTCAGATGTTAGAGAGTAAACATTAGTGTTCAGACACTTTTATTAGTTAATAACAAAAGTATATTACAAGTTCGTGGTTCACATGAAGAGTAATCCAGACTTTACTTATACATACATTCAGTATGACTATTAAGGGGGCCGCCTCGGTAGGCGAGAAGTCGCCGTGCAGACTTTCAGAAATCCCGTCATATTTAATCAGTAATGCCTTATTTTAAAATATGGTTCACGCCAAAATGAAGTAAAAAGATTCCAACAGGGCTACGTTTGCTTAACAACTCTCTATTTTTAGTTTTAATAATATAAATAAAATCGTGAAAATTTAATATTAGCACATTTTCAATGACATTTTAAGCATATTTGTGTAGATATGAGATGTAACATCGCCCTAGATTAAGCCTTCCTCTAACAAACACTTTATTTTTTTGATAGGCTCACAACAGAAAATTTTGAGTTATTTGAGGATTAATTTTGTAGTTTAGAAGAGTCAAAGGCGTACGTTTCATACTGGATAGTGTCGCCACCACGCCACTCACTTGCTCGGAAGAGAGGAAAAGAAGGAAGAAGAGATAAATATTCCCCCTCTTCTGTGCGCATGCACTCTTTTAGTTTACTACTGAGCGGTATGCAAGAATGATGCTCGAGTCCGCTCCGTCTCCTCTCTACCTCTGGTTTGACATGGATCTTGCGTACCGCACTTACTGTTGGGTCAAAGTGGGGTTGATCGATTTAGCATCTTTTTTGACGTTTTTTTTAAAAATATAGTCTGCTCATTTAATATAATTAAGACTCAAACAATGTTTGGCACAGTAATTAATTAGTTTTCTATTAAGTTTGAAATACTTTCAATTATATATTTTTTACTTAGTTGCTTGTGATACATATTCTTGTTTATTTTTTAAAATGGATTACGTGACACGTGAAGAAGACAAACGTAGAGAGAGAAAAACAAAAGTACGAATTGGTGCTCGCCGCAAAAAAAAAAAAAAAAACAGGAAGAAGGCCGTGGAAACATGTATTTTATAGAACAAAGTAAAAAATATATATATTTAGATCTTATTTTAATAATAATAATAATAATAATAAGAAAAAGAATAGTGAACACAAATGTTCTGTAAGAAACGGTTAACTCAAATTAGAACGTGTTTTGTCATGACATACCTACAGTAGTCCACAAAAAAACTAATAGTAGATAACAATAAATTAGATAACTTTTTTTTCAGACAAGGTGTTTTTCTCTCTTCAGGCAGAGAGGACAAATCTGATTGTCGGGACAACGTAAACCCTTCTCATTGTACTTCCATTGAAATGTCCATAACGTTGGATTCAACACAACTTGAAGACAAAGCTATAGAACCAATAAATTTGGAGATTAGTCAGCTTTGTCCGGGGTAGGAAAACTACATTAACAGGTTATCTATTATCAATTTTCGGGAGCAAATATTTTTGTGTGAACATACGATATTTATTTCATTTTCATGATCCATAATATCCTGACCGCTTGTCCAATTTAGTAATAATATCCACACGTTATATTTGACATAAGTCTACTAAATGTACCACACTCGGAGATTGAATGTGATAGAGGTTCCCAACCTGGGTTCGCGGGTCCCTAGGGATCTGCGAAGGCACCTGTGGGGGCCCGCGAAACAAATATAAGCCCCAGTTTATTTAATTATCTTTTATTTGCATTTTCACATTATATAAAAAAATATACGGTATTCACAATTTTCTTAGAAGTATTTTTTTCCTGGTCGACAATATTTATATATATATAATTGGTTACGTAGAATACTATAAATGTGGAAGTGTTTTTATTTCCCCTTGCATGGCTAGGGAGGTTAAGGGGCCGCGGTGAATTATCATTGGCTTGAGGGGGTCTGTGAACTGGAAAATGATGGTAACCACTAATATAGAATATATATGTTAATGTGGTCTGAGTGTGGGAGGGGAAGTTTTTAGGGTTGTTGACTTTTCTGTACTAATTGTTAGGCCTACTTATATATTCTAATAACAATTGGTTTCTTATATCAAATACTATACGCCTACTATCATAAGCCGGGGTGATTATGGTGAAGGAGATATCTATAGTCAGGGGTAGACTAAGGGTATTGTCACAAGCGGAGAATAATTCTGCCACCCCCCATTCGACCCTACCCTCCAAGCATCGTGGCGATGATGAAATAAATCCTGGGGTTTTTGTTGATATCTGCAATAATTTAATCAAGTTGTAAACAAAGCCATACCATCCATTAGAGTAGAAAATGGTTATATGAATAGTTATGAAACGAACTATAAAGTTTTGACATTAGTTATAATTAATTGCGTACCATAACAAAAAAAAGTATTAGGTACATTAGATAACCTTCACCCTAAAGGGTTACGTAGAATTTACAATACAAGAATTACATCCAAGGATGTATTTGTTTATACAGTCACATAATATATTTTATGTAAATATAAGTACTATAAAAACAGTATTTGTTATAGTTATTGCAAGCTATGAAATTCCACCCACGGCAGCCACTGGCGCCCCAAGCGTCCGTTTGTTTCTTTTGCACCTTAGTCCACCCCTGTCTATAGTAAAATTTTAGAAAAGTTTTTTAGGCTCTATTTTTAGGAATAGCAAATATATATCTAATTAAATAAAAATTCATCACTACTGTACTAAAAAAAATAAAGTCTAGGCCTTATTTATGAAAATTTAGCTATAAAATTTTATTTCTCAACTTTCGCCCTTGTAAACCTCTTGGCCGTAAATTCTCCGGTTGACAAGTAGTAGGTAAATTTTAAAAAAATGTTCAGGGGTGCACCATCATTTTCTACCAGTTGCGCGGATTGGTTGCTACAACTGGCGGCGGAACGTTATTTATGTAGAAGGGGAGAAGGGGAGGTGGCAAAAAAAATATTTTTTTATGAAGTTGCCTTCTCCCCTTCACCTCCCCCCTTACTCTAACACATTTCGCGATAAATGTTTGAAGCTTGGATGTCCCTAAAAGTTATTTGGAGATGTCCTCCTCCCCAAATTTAGAAAATCAGATTATTTTCATACTATTTGGAGAAGTCTTCTCTATTTTTTTTTTAGTTTGGATGCTTCTAGAAGCCATTTGGAGTGGTCCTCACCTTTAATTGAAAAATAAAAATAGATGCCTCTAGAAACTATTTATAGTGGTCCTTTTTTTATGTATGTCTTTAAATGCTATTTGAAATGATCCTCACCTGGACATTTTTGAAAATTGGACGCTTTTAGAATAAATTTGGAGTCGTCAGCTGGATTTTTTAAATTATTTGTATCTGGAATCTATTTGGATTGACCCTCTCCCAGCAAATTTTAAAAATAAGATGCCTCTAGAACAGGGGCGTACACATGAAGGGGGGCCAGTGGGTCCAAGCCCCCCCATGGAGAACATGAAGGATAAATAAAATATTAAATACAAAGTAATGATTTAGCAATGTTAAATCACCTTAAAGCAGTGGTTGAAAATAACCCAATGTCTCAATACATTGTGAGCAGTGGCGGATCCATGATTATGTCATGAGGGGGGGAGGTGCCTACTTCACAAAAGAAATATCTTTAGGAACCAATAAAGTGTTGGTCCGTGCCCTAGGGGTTTTTCACCCCCGGAAAAAAATTGTAATTCTAAGGTTCAAAATTGTACCCTTTAAGTATATTTTGTACCTAATAGTTTCTGATTAAACTTATATTGGTTATAAATATCTGTTACCTTGGAATTGGTTGCCAGCTTTAATTTCTAGGTATAGCCACTGTAGCATATATTATATTTCGTTTGTGATTATAATTTTAAATTAATATAAAAATGAACTATTAAAAATATAGATGCCTAATTCAAGTGACTATAATATAGTAATATAATTTTAGTTAAAATATGAAAATAAAATCAATAGTAAATAATACGCTGTTTATTACAAAAAGGAGGGGTGAGATAGGAGGGGAGTGTGCGGGAAAAGCCAGGGTTCGGGGTAAACGGGCTGAAAGATGTTTTGTTCGAACACATTGGACGTATCTCTGAAGAGGAGCACAGCACCCTTCAATCCGTCAATTTAATTTTTGAAAAATATCTCAAAAGGGGGGGGGGGGGGGAGATTATAGCTCCTTAGTCCCCTTGAATCTATGCCTGAGTGTGAGACATGCCCAACTGAATTTAACGCTGTCTAGTCTGTATAGCATCATGAAGTATTTTGTTTAAACTATGAGTCTTAATTGTTTTTGGGCTCTAAATAACACAATAACCCCTCAACCAACACCCCTCTCCCCGCCCTCTTATTATATATTCTTATTTATATGAGCACTCACCTCGATATATCCATATTATCCGTATATATTATAGATCGAATTGAAGTCTCCCCTAAAATAAACCAAGTTGAACGCAAAATAGCTTGCTATGGCACCCAACACTAATAAATATTTTGGCCTCCTTTTTTTTACCTTTTTGCCCTTCAGTAAACTACCCTTAATTTTAGTGTTATATATCTAATTATAAAATCCCTTGGGGGGGGGGGAGCTTTATGGAAACCCTAATACCAAGTTTTATATAGATCAATAGAATAATTTAGGCTTTAGTTTGAGATACAGAGAGACACACAGACAAACGGCATCTCGAAAATGACTGTTTTTCAGGGGGTCATGAAACATCGATATCTATAAAAATATTGAACTCGATTTTTTGTTGATAAAAATACTTTTTTTACCCTTTGGGTGTAAGTCAGTAAAAAAATAAGTGCCAATCTAATAAATGGAAGGTGATGTTTAGATTATTATCACAGTGTCTTACTAACTGTTGTAATGTAATTGATTTTTGGAGTGCTCTCATATATTTAAAAAGTCATGGATGAAGGTATTTTTCTTTAAAGTATCGTATGTAAATTATCCTTTTACTTCATCCATGGAGAATCACGCGTTTTCGCAGAATAGTCTAAAAGGATTTCACCATAAAAACTTGTTTATTATTCTCAAAATATAACTCCGCAGTATTTAACAAACAAGCAAGAAAAGCCAGCTCCCTATATCCAATAGGAAGCTAGCTTTCAATGCACCTGTTGCAGAGACGTACCTGATTGGTCACTCTTGACAGTGTCACGAGAGGTCCAAGGAGCAAGGGACACGTCCGCATATAAGCTAAATGTGCGTATGAAGATATACAGAAAGTGTCACAGAATTAGCGAGAGTAGACATAGATATAGAAAATGTGTGTCAACGATAAAGTGAAAAGTAATCACAGTCAATACATAGTTTAATTTCAACAAAGTGTAAAGAAAGAAATAATTAGTTAAATAAAGCGTGTACAACATAAACAGTTGTATTTATATCATCAACATTCCATATCACAATAATTGGCGCTCGATCACGGAGCTATAAATACCAATTATATCTAATATTATTCCATATCATCAGAATTGTCGCCCAATATCGGGGCAATTATATGTGAATAATACCGTAATATAATAATTGGCGCTCGATCACGGAGCTATAAAAAACCAATTATACATCAAACATTAGAATAGCATTATAATAGGCGCCCAACGCGCGACTGAAATATAATAATTGGCGCTCGATCACGGAGCTATAAGTACCAGTTATATCAACAAACATTCAATTTAGTTATAATAGGCTCCCACTCGAGGGGTATTACATCGTCAAACTTTCTATATCGTTATAATTGTCGCCCAATCGCGGGACAGTTACATAGGCAAATCGTCCGGTATTGTAACACTGTTCAGGTTACGCAGATGTTTAGATTAATAGACAACTCGCATGTTTGTTAAAAGGCACTGGTACTAGCAACTTTTTTTTTTACAAAAATATTAAATCATACTTAACATGGGCCTATATTTAAAAAAATTAGTTTACAGTTGACAATATTTTTTCAAAAATTGGAAATATTTAAAAAAAAAGTTCAAACTATTTGGTTCCAAATAGATATCTTAGGAGTGTTTCAAATTACAAATATCACAGTGTACTTTTAAAAAAAATAAAAAGTCGTTTATGGGTAGTTTACTGATGACTTATTTTTCAAATATTAGAAATATTTTTAAAATGGCTTTGACGATTTTTATGCCAAATGGGTATCTTAAGCTTGTTTGAGATGACAAATATCACTTGTTAAAAAAAATTAAATAGTAATTTATGTGTTGTTTACTGATGACTGATTTTTCAAAATAGATTATGAGAAAGCTAAGTATGACTGTCTCGTACCATTTATTCATACTTGTGTATTGTGTAGTATATTGTATTTAGAAAAACACTTTCTAATCAACTAACTTTTTCTTATAAATAAGTAAATATGTATCACACTATGTACAAGTTATGTTTGTATAAATAATCAAGATTTATCCAGAAAGAAAAGCGTTAAACATATTTTACTTCGAAAAAACATCATATTTATCTAGTATTCTTATGCTTTTATATATTTTATGTAAAAAAAGTTTCTATTTTTTTCTCACTTGGTTTTCTTATAACAATGTCATTTCAGGGGGAAATTCCCGATTTGTCTTGGAAAAGATTCTATATATAAAATTGTATTTTTAGACAGGCCTATATAAACAGTTTATATATGTAAATGTTAAGAGGATTCACCAAAACTTCGATATTATTGAGAAATTCGATGTATATAGGGTATTTATATATATATATATATATATATATATATATAATATATTATATATATATAAAAATTAAAGATTAATGTATATATATATACATTAATCTTTAATTAAGGCAATGTTTCGAAGAAAAACGCAAAATCTACTCTACTGTAGTTAAAAATTACAGTAAGTTTAAACTTATTGCTACTCTAAACAAGAATGCAATTAACTTGAATCATACAGTAGGCCTACAGTACTGTATTTATGTAAAAACTAAGTTGATACTCAATGTACATGTGTACGGTAGTAGTGTAATTTTAAAATATCATTTTTACAGTACAGTATTTTCCTTTTTTATTTAATTTCCTGATAATGATCCGGATATTTGACGATTTGGATCATTATCAGGAAATAAAATAAAAAAGGAAAATACTGTACTGTAAAAATGATATTTTAAAATTACACTACTACCTTACACATTTGCATTGAGTATCAACATAATATATATATATATGTGTGTGTGTGTGTGTGTGTGTGTGTGTGTGTGTGTGTGTGTGTGTGTGTGTGCAGTGGTGGAGTCAGGGGGGTGGCACAGTGGCAAGTGCCCCCCTTGTCAATTTTCGGAAAATACACAGCAATCGTTTAAATGCCCTCTAGCTACAATCAAAATAATTGTTAACATATGAAGAGATACTGGATGCAGCAAAAACACATAGATCTGGTGTTTTCATCCACTATAGGGGTACTTCAAGGAGAATTAAAGCTATGACGGGAATTCTTGATACAGAAATTTGTAAAAGTCGATACGCCAATGGAAGCTTACTGATTTTTGTCAATATTTCCTAACATCGATTGCCCATTGAAAACTGTGTGATACCAGTTACTACTTAAACAGCCGAACGATCTTATAGTTCGTTGAATATAATTAAAAAACTACTTGAGATCAACAATGGGTCAGGGAAGACTCAATGGTTTGGCCAGGCTCATTGCCCAGTCTAATTAAAAGTATTGAAATATTCCCTGAAGAGGTTCTAAACATGGTTGATAGAAAACACACACGAAAACTTAAATCAAAGTTCATTCAAACTCTTAAAGATAAATAATTATTTATCCGCATTTATCAGCGGACTCAAAAGGCTTTTACATAACATAGTTTTTTAATCTTGTTTTAATATTAATTTTAACATGTAAGGTTGTAAGGTAACAAAATAATAATAATAATAATAATAATAATAATATAATATATTATCATGGTGCCCCCCTGTCATTTTTTTTCTGGCTCAGCCACTGTGTATGTGTATATTATATGAAACAGTCAATGTGTTTCAACACTAATAAAATTGTTTATGACTTATTGTTTTAATAAGTTCTTAGTTAATTTAATTATTTAAAACGTAAAGATCAAGCTAGATAAGATTGTCAGCGACAAGGAGGTCAGGGTTTGAATCCCGGCCAGGTATACTAAGGGTAGTTTTTCCATAGCCCTTTCTCTAAACAAATACGGGTACATTTCATCAAGACTTTACTTCCTTTTCCCCTGTCAGCTAGAATAATCAGTGGAAATTACTGATAGCCTGAATAGACACCTAAAATTAAAATGAATTAATTGTTGAAAATAGGTTACACATGACCATTTAACCTATTATTTATGTATACTATAGCTTTGTGTAGGCGTAAACAGTGTAAGTGATACAACAATGTGTAGTCTATCTCATTTTAGTTGACAGTAAAAGTTAACTAATTTGACCCGCTTCGGTGGCCGCATGGTCACCCATTAGAGTAATTATTACATAAGCGTGTAATCCGAACGGGTTGTAAGACGCAGTTCTAAAAGGAAAAACCTCTTTGGTTTGATTAACAACGATGAGGTCGGAAGGGGGGAGGATTATTCCCGATTTTTTATCCAAAAAAATTAATGCTTTTAGAAGCTATTTGAAGGTTTTTTACATCTTCCATATTTATAAGTATTTACTAAACTTTTTACGCAGATAGAATAAATCTAAGAGGGGTTGGGGGTATAGGGCCGTGTGTTGGAGCCCCTTATACTCCTCGTTTCCGACGCCCGGCTATCGACTAAGTAAGGTAAGATAGAAATTTAGTCTACACGTGATTAATTATTGTATAGTAAATATTCATATTTCCCTAAAAAAAAATGTGACATGTATAAAAGTGCGTTCTTCAAGACATTTTTTTTTTAGCATCGCGTCCTACTACCCGTTCGTATTATAAGGTTTCAAGACAAGTTAAACCATCAATAGAGGATTGTGCTTGTTTGTGAAACCTTCACGAGAATCTGAAGTTAGCAAAATATCACAAGAGGCTGACAGCTGGACTGTGTAATGGCGAGGCGAGCAGCCGCGCGCATTCTTCCTCTTGACCTTGAAATAGTTTTCCATTCCTTTGCTTCTCTTCTTCTGACATGGGGTGGTAGGATAAGTGTAAAGATTATAAGATTAGAGAGAGACAGATGCTGTAGTTCAAGAAAACAGCACAGAGCATTTTATTTTAAGACATGAGGCCTAAAGCCCGTTACATAGTCGAGCGGACGCTCCGCCCTCCGCTCTCCGCACGCGGATAGTCGAGTCTACACAGTGCCGCGGAGGTTTATCAGTTTGTCTTATCAAATGGATGGATACAGACAGAAAGTATTAGCTGTCTATTACGTGTATAAAATGAGAAAACAATGGAAAAATAGAAGATACTATGTGCATCCTATAGTTGCTCAAAGAAGTGTGAAAGGTTCTTTCACGATATTGTACATTGATTTGCGTGGAGATAGTAACAAGTTTCTTTAAACTATTTTCACATGTCAATTAAATCCTTTGATGAATTAATAGGGAAGCTGGAATCCAAATTAAGTGTTTCCAATCTGAACAGGGTATCTATATCTCCAACAGAAATACTTACTGTCACATTAAGGTAAGTAAAGAAAATCAATTATCACTAAAAAGTTGTATTACTTAAAGTATTACATTTATATAGATTATTATTATTAGGGTTAATGCTCATGATCCTAGCTAATCACTCTTGTTGTGTGATATGTAATTAGAACCTAGGATAAAAATGATTGTGGCTGAAAAATTTGTGGGGGCTGCTGATCAAAAAATGATTGTGGCTGAGGTGAAATTTGTGGGGGATGCTGATCAAACGATGAACGTACTGGACGGAAAATTTGTTGGTTTTGTTGATAATTGACATAAATTTGTCTGAGTTGCGGGTAAGTAAAGTATTGGTTATCATTTAGAAACAAAGGGTTATGAGAATGTGAAGGAATCTGGAAATAACTATCCTGATTTTTAATGCGCATAATTGTATGCAAAACTTCAGATCGAAATTAAAGTTTTTTTATCATTATTGAATGTTTTTAAAGTTGGTAATAATGATTTTAGGAAGGCTTGATTGTTATCATCTTCATTTTCTTTACTTTGCTGTAGCATCTTCAGTAAGCTTTCCTCAAATTTGCTACTGCAGCGTTTAATGCTATTAAGCTACAAAAAGAAACTAAGTCCACAACTAAACAAGAACGAAACAAAACATGTGTAGGCTTACCACCGCCCGATTATACTGTGTTGTGGCATCACGTCTCCAACCACACCTCAGCGCACTATAAACTGTGTTCTAAGACTAGCTGAATCGAGCCTGTGACACCAGGCATCGCTGGGAATGCCGGGAAAATGTGTGACGTATGTGCTAGAAAGAAACTCATGTTCTGTGGAAAGTTTTGGTCTAGGTGCTTCTCCATCATTCCCTTGCCTTCGAGTCGTTCTTTCTCTCTGTCATGTGATGTCTTATCCTTTGTTTTTGCTTCCCCTTTCATCCCCTCTCTGAGCGAGTAAACGAGCGTATATATTGACGTGAGAGCTCAAGAACGTCACTCTTGTCTTGATTTACTCCGAGAACACATCTAGGTGTTCAGTATTAGAAAAGGTAAAAATTCCCTTTCGGACTATGTATAGCAAAATTATATTTCGGCCTAAACTTTATTTTTAAAATCTACAAATCAGTTAAAATGGAACTTAGAATTTTTTATGGTTGTTTGGCAAGCGTAAAGACCGTCTTTTGGGTCGCGTTCAGTAAATTGCTTTTTATGCAATGAAACGAAATGATAACCTTTTTTAAATGTAAAATTTACGGTCTGTTCGACTTGAGAACATTTATTGTCAAACTCTAATACTTTAAGGTTTTTCTTTGTTGTTGAGATAGATAGAAAACTTAGACTTGAGAACATTTATTGTCAAACTCTAATACTTTAATGTTTTTCTTTGTTGTTTATTGCGAAACACTAATACTTTAAAGTCTTTTCTTTGTTGGTGTACGAGACGTCTATTCTTTTGAGACAGATTGAAAACTTAAAGGATTATCAAAAGTTTAAAATATATTTATCCCCTTTGGATAATTTATGTAATTATCAAACTTTGACCTTTTTAATATTGTATTAAGTTGAGGAGTCTAATGTATATTTATCCCCTTTTGGGTAATTTATGTAATTACCAAACTTTAACTTTCTAATATTATATCTTTGTGGCTATACAAGTTGAGAAGCCTAATTTATATTTTTTGAAAACTTAAATCATTGTTGAATGTTTACTATATATATTTTTATTCACTTTTGGCAACATATTGTGATATCAAATTTTAATGACTTTTGCAGGCTTTACCTATTGTTATCAAATTTGAGGCATCGGCGTTATAATGGATAGCAAGTTTTTGGATTGTTAACTAATTCTAATAATTTTTTATGTATTTTTCTTTTCCCTTTTGGGATCATATCCTAATATCTTATTCATATATAAATAAAATAATCAAAGATATTGAAGCCTTTTTCTTGTGTCGTAATGTTGACCTCTGGGAATTTCATCTAACTCCTTTTTTTATGAGAAAATCTGTTGAGTGGCTTCGGGATGACAGAACACAATGAACTATTATGGCCCATTTGTTTTGTATAGTCCTTCGGCTCCTCTGCAAATTTATGTTCCTTTTTTTTTACTTGTATATTGTTGCACACCAACCTTAGTTTCTGGGGTAAATTAAGGAGGTGCGCTACACTACTACTTTTAGAAATTTTTTTTTGAGGTGGAGTTTGTTCCCTTTCTTCAAGATCTGTAGATAATTGTGGCTCTTCTTCTTCTTGTATATCATCTTGAGTAGCATATGCAGCTTCCACGGGATTGTCTTGAGTTTCGTTGGAAAAATGTGTGTGTTTTGCATATTAGCAATCTGTCTAAAAACTGTGGCTGATCTGTATAGGTATATTTCGAAACTTTACGGGCAGCTGATCCAGATGTTTTCAGTTTTTTGTTGTTTTTTTAGCCTAAGAGCAGCAGGGTGATGTACAAATCAGGGAAAATTAGCATTTTGAACTGCAGAAACGTATGGCCACCATATTGAAAAAATTAGTTTATTTTAATTGTTGTGTGGTTTACCAATTTTGGAGCTAGAGCTGTCATTTTAAAGCTTAAGATATTTAAATTCTGGTTATGTTTTTACATATATATATATATATATATATATTAATATATACATATATATATATATATATATATATATACACTTTCATCTAAAGGATGGGGTAACATGCTAGTCCATTTTCATCAAAACCAAATAGGGTACAGTTAATTTGTTTTTAATTTGAAGATTTCATATGGAACGAACCCCAAGACAAAACCAATCAGCATTTTTAACAGAATAATCTCAAAGTCAAAATAATTCAAAATATTTTCCTATCTTTCAGGTATCTCACCACTGGTAATACATTTACCTATCTGCACTATTCCTATCGGCTTGGAATTTCAACGATTGCTTCTATTGTTCGACAAGTACTCAGAATAATATGGGATGTGTTGAAGACGGAATGTATGCCTGAGCCTTCTTTAACAAAATGGCAAGAAATAAGTGATGGCTTTGAAGTTTGTGCTAATTTTCCTAATTGCATCGGCGCTCTCGATGGAAAACATATTAGGATAAAAAAACCTACTAATAGTGGCTCTCTCTTTTTGAATGACAAACATTACTTTTCCATAGTTTTATTATCCATTTGTGATGCAAATTATTGCCTCTCTTTCATTGACGTAGGTGCTTTAGGAAAAAACTGTGATTCAAATGTTTTCAAAAACAGTGTATTTTGGCAAAAAATCGAGAGGAATGATTTAGGCTTGCCTGAAGCAAGGCCTTTACTTAAAACAAGCGAACAAATTTCACCCCATGTCATCGTAGCAGATGAAGCGTTTGGCATATCTCAAAATGTGCTTAGACCTTATGCAAGAAAAAATCTAAACTACAAGAAGAAGATGTTCAACTATCAACTCACTCATGCTAGAAGGTATATTGAGTGTGCCTTCGGGATTCTTAGCAATAAATGGAGGATTTTTCATCGACCTATGAATGTAGATGTCAAACGCGCAGCATCCATCGTCAAAGCATGTTGTATTTTAAATAACTTTGTACTGGTTAGAGATGGCTATGATTTTCAACACACCCTCACGGTGATTGGTTTGGAAGATCCGGAGACAACTGCTTCATTCATAAGATCATGCAATTCCATTAGAGACAGTTTTGCAAATTATTTTGTGGACATTGGTAAAGTTTCATGGCAGGATTCTAAAATTCACTATAAAGATGAATTTAGCTAAAACAGGCTAAGTATATTTTGTGAAAATATTGTTGTAAAATTTATGTAGTGTGTAATTATGATTCCAAGAATTGCTTTTATATCAAATATTTTCAACATTGGTAAAGTTAATACTAATCAACATAGGTTACGTAATAAAATATTAGCTGAAATATGTTACTGAACAATTATTGAACAACACTACTTAGTATTAAAATCTTACATTAATTAGTGATGTTATTACTTTGGAATTAATAGCTGTACCCCTGTGAAAATATTGGATATTAATCATGGAAATAAAACAATCCATTCCCAAATTTTGCCTCACAGTTTTTAATTTAAAACGAAATAAATGGCTTTGTAGAACCCACCTAATTTTCTTTTGGTTTCTCTGTCCATTTCATCAAAATTTGGAATAAGCTTGTCACATATTTCTTGCCAGGCACGTGGTCTTAAATCCCGGTTTTTATAATCGTCTCGAGATGGATCCCACAAATGAGGTCTTATTTCGACCTCCATAATTAACAATTCAGTGTCGATATTCCTATTCATGTTGATTGAACAATGCACACTTCACAAATGAAATGATCCGTCGCGCGGTTGTCCGCTCGACTATGCAAGCTACAACCTGTACAATGGAACTAACTCACGCGGAGACGGAAGGGCCACGTGGAGGGTTCTTCCGCGCGCGGGCCACTCCGTTGAACCGTGTAAAGTCACTATAGAACAAGGTAACTTATCCGCGTGCGGAGAGCGGAGGGCGGAGCGTCCGCTCGACTATGTAACGGCCTTAACAACAAAAAGAGCAAGAGAGCAAGAGACCCTCGAGAATTAGATATCAGGGGTTTATATACCCTCCCTGTTTAACTCTGGAAGCTTCTAGCTACGCAGTACAAATGGTGCAACCAACAGTGATGAGTGGAGCATGTGACTGGGGTGATTTCCACTGTTTACATATTTTGGACTTTAAGAAGTCACAAGATTGTTTCTCACTAAGGAAATACGTAGAAAAAAATTATACCACGCAGTTCCTAAATTACTATAGTCTATATGACTTAAGATTTACTTTAAATCTATAGTCTAACTCCACATCGTTACAACCTTTTTGTATTGCGTCACTATTACAATAAGTGTAACATTAACACATTAAATACCTTTATTTACCTGGTGGTATTATGATTATTGCTCTAAGGGATTATATTAATTGACTAACCCCCTAGCTATATGACAACACTCACTTTCACATACGCCATTAACTTTGTGTTGGAATTTATGTTTATTATTTCAATATTTGTCTTGTCTTCCTCAAGCCTATTTTGAATGTAACGTTTATGATTTGTATTATTGGGCTGATCTTTACTAGCCGTTAAACTCTTGTTTCCAATCACACTTATTTCTGGGACGGAACCAATAATATCAGACATGACATAGGAAGTAATTGAATTGATGGGTATATTATCAGTAGAAACAAACACTGTCGACAATGAATCAACATTCAGGTCAGTTTCTTTGGGAAATGTAATAACAATAGTTGTTAGGAACAAAACAATTTGAAAAAATTAATATTTTTTGAACCAAGGAAAATCACAAGAAAAAATATTAAATATTATTTTCTTCTCTAATCATCAATTCTCAAACAATCTACCAGTACATTTACATAGTGTTGTTTACACAAGTCTCTAGGCAATGCAAAAAACAACGTTGCCATTGCCAACTCATATTTTGTCTCTTAGCATCCTCTCACCGTTGGGGGATGGATATCCACAACTGATCGGTATATCAGGAGGAAATGTTAACAATTTTGCCAGAGTGTGTGGTTTTGGGGGGGCTGAACGTTAGTTCTGGAAGGCTTTTCTCATTCAACAAAGTTCTCAGTGGTCAACAACTAAAATCAGGAAACCTCTAGTGCAGTGGCTCCCAAACTGTGGATCCCAAGGGATCCGTGAACTGTGCCCAGGGCCTCTAATTTTGAAACGTGCGAGTAGCGATTCGCTAGCGTATTTCTCTCATCTCGCACACAATCTCGCAAACCCCTAATTTTGAAACTTCTGCGCTGCGAAAACTGACGTCACACGATCGAATAGCGAGCGGATTCTACTCGCCAGCCAAACACCGTGCGAGAGAGGCTTTGTCTATCGAGTTGACAGTAAAATAACAAAATGGATGCCATCCCCCTCTTCGGTTGCAGCTTTCTGAGAGTGATTTTGTTGAAATAAATCTACCACTGTACAAAATAGGTTTACAGAAGGAAAAAATATGATTGCTTTGTACACTTTATACAATCCTTCAATAAAAATATTTGTTTGGGTGAAAATATAATTGTATATTCTAAATTTTTTCAACCATGTATGACTGTCAATTTGGCCGAGTCGATAGAGTGACCGTCTCATAATCTAGAGTTAACGTGTTCAATTCCTGTCATCATCATCAGCTTTTTATTTTTATTTATGGGACTTGAAACTTTAATTTTAAAATTTCGTATTAGTAAGCATATAATTTGTTTTAAATATTTTTTATAGAAGTATACAAGGTATTTGAGCCTGCGTAAACTAACATAATAGTCCTTAAAAATAATTTAAAAAGGTAGTAAATTAAAAACGGTAGGCCCACATCAGAGTCTAAGATATACATTAATTTTGAAATTTTGTTTGTAGGTGATTATTTAAAATTAAATTAATTGGTTTTATGACGTAAAAATGTACACATTTTAAAATAAGGCTAAGCAAGCTAATTATTATTCTAATAATAAAAATCTTTAGGGCATATTTATGTTTAAAAATAGAGTCGAAAATAAAATATTTTATTGAATTCTAATTACTAAAAAGTGATTTGAGTTCAGACAAAAAAAATTAAAATATCGCAACTAGGGGTGGGATCGAACTCATGAAAATATGATTATGAATCAAGCACGCTACCAAGTGTGCTAAAGTGGACATTATATAGTTGGACGGTTTTGCATATAGTAATATAACTTGAAAATTTTTTGTTACAACAAGCGTAGATGTATACAAAGGGAAGATGGTTTCCTAATAAAACTAAACAAATCGTTTTATATGATGCACTCAACACATTAATAGAGTTTATTTTCAGTTACGTATCTTGTATAATGGCGTGTTGTGGCATCTCATCGCCTCAATCCTTTGGCACACGTCAAGGTTTTACAGTGTTGTCGGATTGAAAACTCATTCGCAAGCGAAACAACACTACACCAACTCGCACGATAGTAGAAACCTTTCAAAATTAGCTCTGTTTTAGTATAGCCTGCGATTTGCGAGTTCATGAGTTGCAAGCAAGCTCGCAAGCGAATATTTCCGCAAGTTTCAAAATTAGGGGTCCAGGGCCTCTAATTTTGAAACGTGCGAGTAGCGATTCGCTAGCATATTTCTCTCATCTCGCACACAATCTCGCAAACCCCTAATTTTGAAACTTCTGCGCTGCGAAAACTGACGTCACACGATCGAATAGCGAGCGGATTCTACTCGCCAGCCTCACACCGTGCGAGAGAGGCTTTGTCTATCGAGTTGACAGTAAAATAACAAAATTGATGCCATCCCCCTCTTCGGTTGCAGCTTTCTGAGAGCGATTTTGTTGAAATAAATCTACTACTGTACAAAATAGGTTTACAGAAGGAAAAAATATGATTGCTTTGTACACTTTATACAATCCTTCAATAAAAATATTTGTTTGGGTGAAAATATAATTGTATATTCTAAATTTTTTCAACCATGTATGCCTGTCAATTTGGCCGAGTCGATAAAGTGACCGTCTCATAATCTAGAGTTAACGTGTTCAATTCCTGTCATCATCAGCTTTTTTTTTTATTTATGGGACTTGAAACTTTAATTTTAAAATTTCGTATTAGTAAGCATATAATTTGTTTTAAATATCTTTTATAGAAGTATACAAGGTATTTGAGCCTGCGTAAACTAACATAATAGTCCTTAAAAATAATTTAAAAAGGTAGTAAATTAAAAACGGTAGGCGCACATCAGAGTCTAAGATATATATTAATTTTGAAATTTTGTATGTAGGTGATTATTTATAATTAAATTAATGGGTTTTATGACGTAAAAATGTACACATATTAAAATAAGGCTAAGCAAGCTAATTATTATTCGTATAGTAAAAATCTTTAGTGCATATTTATGTTTAAAAATAGTTGCGAAAATAAAATATTTTATTGAATTCTAATTACTAAAAAGTTATTTAAATTTAGATAAAAAATTAAAATGTTATGCCAATGTTAGGATCGAACTCGTGGAATTTTGAGATTATATCAAATACGCTACCAAGTGTGCTAAAGTGGATGTTGTTTGATAGGACGGTTTTACATATAGTCTATAACTTGACAATTTTTGAAACAACAAGCGTAGATGTATACAAAGGGAAGGTGGTTTCCTAATAAAACTAAACAAATCGTTTTATATGATGCACTCAATACAATAATAGGGTTTACTTTCGGTTATGTATCTTGTATAACGGCGTGTTGTAGCATCTCATCGCCTCAATCCTTTGGCACACGTCAAGGTTTTACAATGTTGTCGGATTGAAAACTCAGTCGCATGCGAAACAACACTACACCGACTCGCACGAGAGTAGAAACCTTTGAAAATTAGCTTTGTTTTAGTACAGCCTGCGATTTGCGAGTTCATGAGTTGCGAGCAAGCTCGCAAGCGAATATTTCCGCAAGTTTCAAAATTAGGGGTCCTGGACACCTGCTATCAAGACTGGAAGTTATTCCACTAATTTTAGTGTAATTTCAAACGTCTATAAATACAGACGGCAGTTTAGTGATATGCTCTTTCTCACTCGTGCTCAACATTGTACTCGCCACATTTGTTAGGTACCGTGTGCTCGTGTTATTTATATATTAATTAGGGTTAATCAATTGGTTTGTATGTCTTTATGATAATGTGGATAGCAATTCTTAATAACTTAATGGGAGCTGCTGCTCGTATGTTTAGTCGTAGATACAATAAAGTGATTGAAATAACATGCAGTAACATTGATACTATTATTTTTAATAATTATCATGGATCAGTGGCTAAAAAGAGGTAATTTGAGTAAACAATCAAGTACTACTCCAGCAAGTACCAGGGTAACCGACTTTGTAAGTTAATCTCAACATTTTACGTCTCCGTCTCGAAACGACAGCTTTAGAACTGTTGAAAATGGTAAAAAACTGAAATACAATGATTCCTATTTGTCTCTGGGTTTTATGTATACAAGTTAGTGATAAAATTGGCCCTGATGCACTGTGCGTTAGGGTGGAATGAACAAATGTTTTTTTAAATTCAAATGTCTAATAGCGATATAAACTTGCCTTTTACTAATGTAATGAACTGACTAAAACATCAAAGCAATCAGAAAAGTTTTTGAGGTGCCGCAAACGGATTGAAGTTTAGTACATTTATCATTTTTTTAATTTTTTTTGGTAGATTTCTGAAGAAAATAATTTTTTGAATAAAAATTTCTAATGAAGATAAAAATAAACGTTTGACTATTGTTGTCAATTGACAAAAAAATTAAATCAAACAAATAATTTTTTGAGGTGCCACAAACAGTTTAAAATTTTTACTTTTTGTGGTCTTTGCACATCTTTTACATTTTTGAAAATTTTTGTTATTAATTTATTTTTACTTAAACATTTAACTGTGATATTCTTTGTTCCATCAATATAAGACAGAAAGTGATAAGTAGTAGCATAGCTGAGGTATAGTGCGACCTTGAACAAGCTGTGACAAGCGCCGCTTGGTAGGCAGGGAGAGGTAACTCCAAGCTCCACCCCAGTCGGTGGCTTTCTGAGCTTCATGTTGTGTAGTGGTACTACAATTCTAATGTGAAACAGTCTCATTTGAGTGGTTTTTTCATCTAGTTTTTCTTTTTGTGTTATAGACTATGGTTTTTTATTATTAATTTAGCACTGCTGTATAGACAATAGTATTATTTTCTTTTGTGTATATGTTGTAACAGTAAAGTAAAAATGGTAATGTCAAAAACAGTACAGACTCGGCCAATGCACTAGTGCTCCATTTTTGACAATCCTAAAGACCTTAGTAAAATATTACTACGGACCTATGAAGAAGTAATGGAGTGTTATCTTAATATAAGTCATGAGCTAAAAACAGAAAGTGCTTAAAAGGAAACTACCGTGAGTGAAATATCAAAAATATTGGTGGAAAGAATGGAAAAGTTGTGAGTAGGGATCATTTACGGTCCTCAGGGCGGAAGTGACGTCATAATAGTGGGGTGGGTAGTTTTTGGGATAGGGCCTTATACATAGGTACGGTTTTCAGGGCAGAGAGGGGAAGGTAGGGGAGGTATCGTGATGATGTGTTGATGTAGGAGGTGGGGTGGGATGGTGGTGGGTTGTTGGTGGGGGGTTGAGGGTTTATAGCTCGCGTGTGTTGGATGGTTCTGCGGGGGGGCGGGGTTGGCAAGCGACGTCGACCGCGGGAGGGTGTTTTCTCTCTCTCTCTCTTTCTCTTACAGGGAAATTAGGAATGAAGAGGGGAGGGGGGTGGCAAGCTCTTTCGCGGCGGCGACCGCGGGAAGGGTGTTTTCTCTCTCTCTCTTTTTCTCTTACAGGGAAATTAGGAATTAAGAGGGGAGGGGGGTGGCAAGCTCTTTCGCGGCGGCGACCGCGGGAAGGGTGTTTTCTCTCTCTCTCTCTCTCTCTCAAAACAATACATAAATATATTCCGTACAGTGGGTGTTATTATAAAATCTCTTCCTCTATCCTTTTTTATATATATCTTCCATACAATGATTATTATAAATCTTAAAAGGATACTCTCTATCTCTCTCTCTCTCTCTCTCTTACAAGGAAATTAGGAATTAAGGTTAAATAGTATGGATTCTTTAAAACAATACATAAATATATTCTGTACAGTGGGTCTTATTATTATAAAATCTCTTCCTCTATCCCTTTATTTATATATCTTCCATACAATGATTATTATAAATCTTAAAAGGATACTCTCTATCTCTATGTATTCTCTCTCTCTCTCTCTCTCTTACAAGGAAATTAGGAATTAAGGTTAAATACCTTCTTTAAAATCTCTTCCTTTATCTTTTTTCATCTTTCTTAACGGGATCGTAAACTTAAATAAATAGTACAGACTCTTATTTAACGTGTATATTCTTAAGATTACGAAGATACATACATACATACATATATATTCAGTACAAAGATTATTAAAAAATAAAATTCTTTCTCTCGGAAAAAATATAAAGTCTTTTTAATCAGTGCATACGATAAATCTCTTTCTCTAAAGTCTTTCGGTGATTATAGACTTCGGTAAACACGCGCGCGCGCGCGAAAAGACCGATTTAGGCGCTTCACCACTTGAATAGCTCGTACTTGTCATCTCCTAGATATATCAGTCCTCGCTGTGAAGCGTTTAAAGCGACTCCTGTACCTCGCACCAAAGTTTTTACCCGGAAGACGAACTCTGCCAACACAGTCTAGCGTTATGATGTTCGGCTCGTCCTCCGCTTCACTGACCTCTTCATCTCCTTCTAGACGACGGACGTTGTAGGTCCGGTACTTTTCAAGTTCGGAGATGCACTTGACCCGATCGTGTTCCTCGCGCTCGATCCGATCCAACGCCGCGCACAAAGCGTCTTCCTCCTCCTGGAGAATTTGCGACTCGTCCCCTTCCTTGAGGTTGTAGACGGGGCATGATGTAGAACAGCGCTCGACGGACTGACTCGATTCCCACATTCCGGGATTATGACTCCCGAGCCAGTGTATGGAAGAATCGCAGTGCTCGCTGTAGCCCTTGTCAACCGCCGCGATGTAGTATTCTAAGCCGCCGTTCGAGATCTTAATATCGCTCATGTCCTCCAGACGGTAACCCAACTGTCTAAACATATCGAATGTGAAGCGTCTCTCTACCTCGCGACCGCTTTATATGCTCGGAATGGAGGGGGACGCGCCCTCCCCTCCTTCTACACTATATCCTTCGCATCGATCTACGAATTGTGCGTCTATGCTCGGAATGGAGGGGGACGCGCCCCTCTCCTCCTTCTACACTATATCCTTCGCATCGATCCACGAATTGTGCGTAGAGTCAAACCCTAACCATTTGACGTATACTCTATTTCCGGAACGTCTGACTATCTTCTCTACAAGGTAAACATCCGGATACGAAGTCTTTCTAAGCTCCTTACCGTAGAATCCTCCTGTGATAGGCTTACCCTTCATATCTTCGAGTAGGAAGGTCCTAGGATTAGTCTCGACGACGTTACGTATTTTAAACAGTTCGGTCGACCAGTTTGCGGTATAACCCTTTTCGAAAACGTCCTTATACTTACTGATACGGACTATATCACCCGCTTTAAATATGTTTGGTGTAGAATCCGAGATCTTGAGACGTTTATAGACTGTATGTAAAAGTCTGTCGTCCTTGACGTCTATAGGCTTCATCTTTATGGTCGAGTGTACAGTCCGGTTGTATTCATCCAGTAAGGAATCGATCATATCTATCCATTGATATGATCCTTTAGCCGTGAACCTCCTCCACATCATGTTCTTGAGAGTGCGATTAAATCGTTCCACGACACTAGCCTTGACGTTGCTGTATGTAGAATAGTGATTGATTCTCTTTCTCTTCATGAGTGTTTTGAATTCCGCGTTGTAAAACTCTGTCCCATTATCCGTTTGGAGATGACGAACGGGAGGTAAACCTTTG
Organism: Timema podura; assembly: GCA_033556935.1. Classification (NCBI taxonomy): domain Eukaryota; kingdom Metazoa; phylum Arthropoda; class Insecta; order Phasmatodea; family Timematidae; genus Timema; species Timema podura. The sequence goes on from JAVRXN010000010.1 coordinate 14,806,255, forward strand.
CCGGTCACCTTGTCGAGGAGGAGAGCCATTGCGGTGCTGACATTCTTAGCCGTCTTAGTCTTGACAGGTGCGGCCCAAGCCCTCTTGGAATACACGTCGATGACGGTGAGAAGGTACTTGAACCCCTTATTCGATCGGGAGTAGGGTATCATCTCCACCAGATCAGCCTGAAGGAGTTCGTTCAAGCCTCGTACGCTAACATGTCTTCGGGGGAATCGTCGTCTTGCAGGACGATGAAGTTCGAGTGCAATCCCCCACTTGACGGTGGACATGATTATGATAAAATACCGATGAGATGAATGTCTTTATACGATAATTCCAGCCTCGCGTAGTTCCTCAATGATGGAAACGATCTCGTTCTGGTGAGCGGAATGACCGGCCTCTGTAGATGCTTGCAAGAGTCGTAATCGATCGACCAATTCGTTAGGATCGTCCCAATAGGTATAATCGATCCCTCGTCCTGTCTCCATCTTGTATAAACCGTCGCCCTCGAGCTCCTCCTCAAACATAGGTTTGATGATTAACGAATACTTTGATCCCGCGCGCATCTTGATACGGGCGTACGGCTCGTTTCTCAACCGATGCGCGTTTGTTTCTTCGAGCATAGATTTGTATACTTTCAGATCCTCCTTAGTATAATGCGCGGGTGCTCTTCTGAAGAGTAATTCTAATAGCCCTCGGGTATACGGTATCGTCATATTGTTGAGAAGTATCGTACCGTCACTCCCGTCGAATACGATACGGGTATCTCCGAGCTTGGTGGAGTTACCTTCATGGCGGACTCCATAGGTCTTATCGGAATGCGCGCGAGACGAATAAAGATAAGTATCCAATAGATGTCTGTTCTGCAATCTCTCAGGCGATACTTCTACCTCCTCAGGTTCGGGTTCAGCGAGCGCCTTCACCATCTTGCTTAGAGGATCCGTGATAGGTTTGAATGTTTCATTCACGACGTGCTCGGACTCGTGTCGGGCATCGCGTAGTTGCTTATACTTTCGTTTAATAATCTTACTCGCTTTTATGATATCCTCCGTGACCTTCGTCGACATGATGTAAGGTGCGAATGTCTCTTACGACGAAGAAACGGTTCATTATATCTAAACGTAAGTAAAACCTAATTCGACGTGTAAAATCTGAGTCGTTGTCAAGCGTTTTTCTAGCATGAAAGATATAGAGTCATCTTTGGACACCTCGAAAGGAGGATCGTCGATAATTTTAAGATTCAACAAGCAAATAACATCTTTCAAATTCATGATCATCGTTGAAACGATCCCTGCCCTCTTGAACTTATAACCACGTTCACCCGTTAGAGCCAATTCGAAATGTCTCGTATCCTTCCTCGTAGGTTTTGAATCCAAGTAGATGTAGATGAAACCATGACTTACCGTAGAGTCTACATAAGCTTTAGGCACGGCGTCTGAAGGTAATGAAGGCGTACCTATGTTTCGTAAAACTAAGCCGCCCGCATCGTAAAGTCGATCGTTATCTGCCCCCTTTACGGATAGTATACCTCTCGCTATCATATTGTTCAATTCGGTGTAAACGGTTCGTTGTATCGCGAAAGATTCCTCTAGGCTTAGCAACTTTGGACCTAAAGCGTCAAGCACCGTTTTATTTTCGTTGAGACGATCTTCATGATGACGAGCCAGTTTCCACACCTCCTCCATCCCTTGATGGCTACTCTTCTCAAAGTTGGCATATTTTATTCGATCGTTCTCCAAATTCTCGATCAACGATTCCATCTGTCCTTTGATGGCGTCCTTGGCAGTGTTGAGAGCGAGTATCTGCTCATTACTATGTCTCGCATCCATCCTAATCGACGTAAGACTTGTTACAGACATCCTTAGATGCGATGGGCGTCTCGACGTTGACGATCCTCTTCGATCTAGCGTCGAAATACCCTTGAGAGTTTAAAGTCAGATTTCCTTCCGTCTCGACGAGAGATCTATATTTGTAGAGACTATGACCGAATTTAGATATGGACGACATGATGTCTTATCGCCTACTGAATATGCGTTCATGTCAATCATGCAATATAAAGGTATCGAAACCGTAGCGATATCGCCCTTTATCAATCTCATGATCTTTACTCAACACAAGAAAATCGTACTTGTGTTTTTTTCCAACACAGCGAGCACACTTCCTTAAATTTTTGGAATGTCATATCAGTGTTCACGTGATCGTCGTAAACGTGTCTCAGTTCGTATCGTCCATCCTGAATAGGATGAGAAGATTGGCGTTATCTCTCAACATCTGTTTCGGGATGCGCGAGTACGTCTGGCAAAGATAGAAACAGTCTATAGCCTTATGTCTGCCCATACTGAAATAAGCCTGTATATTAAACTGTTTATCGCAAGCGACGTCGTCAAAAATGAATACAGAGTCGGGTTTGGCCTCGGACGGCGTGATAATTTCCGCGTTGTCAGAATAAGGGAAATAGCCCATGCCTTCGACGAGCGAGAGAATCTTCGATAAACGTTGATACTTGGGCTGGTATAACGATTTAGAGTAAACGTACACGTTCTTGAAGCGTAGACCGTTAGGTTCCTCCAACAGACTGATCATAGCGTTGGTTTTACCGCAATTCGAAGGTCCGCAGATGATGCAACGGATATTTATCAGGCAACAACGTGCCGTGTCTCTGAGGTAAAGCTCTACCTGCATCGTGATCGTTGTTGCGTACAGTTAAAGAGTCTGTCTGTTTCTCGAGCCGCATGTCGACTAGTTCATCTATATAATGCACGCACCTATATAAATAGGAACAGTACGTGTCATGAGGCGAAGAAGAGGGGGGTTGTTGGATAAGATAATCAATAATCTGCCGTTTGAGCTGCATATACCCGGATACCATATTGCGGGCCGGGAACAAAGTTGGATAAACGATTGAAACGAGGCGATCCCGGAATAAACGTGTTAGATCGATACTGTAAAGAACACGATATCGCCTACTCCAAGGTGAAAGATCTTGCAGGACGTCATACCGCAGATCGTGAACTTATCGAGAAATCGTGGAAAAGATTGCTCGCACCTGACTCGAAGTTGAACGAGAAAGCCGCCGCGTGGCTGTCGTCAACGCGATGAAAGCTAAAGTCAAGATGGGTTTCCGGTCTAAAGAAGAAAGCTCGACGTCGTCAACAGAGTGCTACTACTACTACTAACTCGCCGTAAGAAGAAGGGTGGAATTCTACCTATACTACCTTTGATCGCAGCGCTTGGAGCCGTCGCCGGAGGAGCTGCGGGAATCACGAAGGCTGTACAAAGTGCGAAGGCGAATACGAAACAATTGAACGAGGCTCAGAGACATAATCGCACGCTCGAGGCTATCGCCAGGGGGAAAGGGATGTATCTACAACCTTACCCAAAAAAAATGACTACCTAAACGTGCCCTTACTGAAACGGATCTGCGCAAGTACGCTAGCAAGTTAAAAATCCACTTTTTTAGGGGAGTATTTGCGAGGGATGCTTTACCTAGCAGCCCCCCTTGGAGGATAGAGAGCGGCATCATCAATCTTGATAATGATAGTGGTAAGGGTACACATTGGGTGGCGTATAAGAAAAACGGCGAGCGGGCGGATTACTTCGATAGTTTCGGTGATCTAAGGCCGCCACTCGAACTTGTTCGATATCTCGGAGGAATACCTATCACCTATAATCATACGCGCTATCAAGAGTACGGAACCGTTTTATGCGGCCATCTTTGTTTAGCTTTCCTTAAATACTCGCGCTGACGTTCGATCTTAGTAAATATGTCTATGACACTTACACTGACGGGTCAGAGTTCGAATCTAACTGAGAACTACTTCCCGCATATCCTGCTCGGAGAAGAGAATCGCGAAGAAGAATGGTTCATCGGACTGATCAATCTGCGACGTTCAATTCCATACCGAACATCGACGAACGTAATAATAAATTTTATTGTGACGGTAAAGAGTATACCGTCCCTCCGGGTACCTATGAACTTGAGGCGTTGGACAGATTCTTGCGAAGAGAAGTCTCGAGTAACGTAAAGCTCTCGATTATCGTGACCCTAGCACTTTAAAGAGCTATATCACTTGCAATAAACCTATTGACTTTACCCGGTCTGGCACGTTCGCATCCTTGCTGGGGTTCGACTCCGTCATACTTCCCGCAGGGAAGACGCACATATCTACCAATACCGTGAATATTCTTCACGTGAATGTGATCCGCGTAGAATGTAGTCTCGCTAGCGGGCTTACGTCAACGGAGAACCGAGTCATACCTTGCACGAGTTCAGCATGACCGTCCCGCCAGGCTATAAGATAGTGGAAGCGCCGAACAATATCATTTACCTTCCGGTAACGAAGCGAGTAATAGAGTCTATCGCAGTACGACTTATCGACGAACGAGGAGATATCGTCAACTTTAGAGACGAAACGATATCGCTACGTATACATCTGAAACGAGTCGGTGGGGATGGGACTCGTACTAGATAAAACGAGACGACGTCATCTTCCTCGAAACATTGAGAGAAGAACAGTGAAAGTGTTAACAAACCTACAAATAAACAATATTTAAGACGTCTAGGCTACTCGTTACGAAAATAATGGATGACGCCGTGGACATTCTGAACATTGGAGACTCCGCCGCTTTCGATACGGCCTTGACCAGTTTCCAGTATCATTCCTACGCCTCGTAAAATCCCGGACCGTTAGCTAACGGGAACGAGCTTAGATATCTATCCAACAAGAAGGACTGTACACGTTACCTCACCGTTCTCTACTACATATCAAAGGACGACTACTTTTGAATACGGAAACCCGGAAGTACTTCAAGGATTGTTAATAACGGAATAACTGCATCTATTCTCAAGAATCGCCTATGAGATCAACGGGATAGAGATTGATCAATCGAGAGATGTAGGCATTTCGACTCAGCTTATAAAAACTATCTATCTATAAGGAACGTGAGCAGATTCATCTTTCAAACGCGGGTTGGAGATTTGAAGGAGTTCACGTGCACGCGGAAACAGGCATCTTTGACGTATGCATCCCTTTACGTCTCATACTAGGATTGTCGAAGACTATTCTCGAATACTAATCAATGCGAAACAAGAACAGGTGCTAGTTCGTTCGACCAGCGACAACAACGCTTTACAAAGAGCGCCTCCCCCGTCGCGGAGACACTCTCTAGGATCGAGTTAAGTAAAATATCTTGGCTTGTACCGCATATAAAGACTGACGATATCAATCGTCTCACCTGCTTAATTTCATCAAGAGTGGAAGGATCATCGAGCTACCTTTTCGTACTTGGGAATTGTATGAGTACCCTAACGTACCTACTTCTAATCAGCATGATTGGACTGTGAAAACGTCAACCTTGCTGAAAAACCTCGTTACGTTTGTTTTTCGCTCTCGACTGGACGGAACAATACGACGGCTGCAGATAGAAGTATTTTCGATCATTGTAATTTACGTAATGCTAAACTCTATCTAAATTCTATCATGTACCCTTATGAGGATATGAACTTGGACTTTAGACAAGATTCCTTCTCGAAATTTATACGAAGACTATGCTAATTTCCAGACTTCGTACTACGGAACGAGCACCTCTTTACCTTTACTTGATCCCTTCTTTTCAAGTCTCAACGCACCCCGTCGTCGTTCGATGCCAGCCGACAGGAAGATACTCTCAAGGACGGTATGGTGACGTGTCGTATAACGTTCGAGACGGAGGAAAATATCCCTGCAAACACAAGGCGTTTTGTCTCATCATACACGATAGAGTAGTCCGCTATAAACCCTTCAAGCAGCGACGTTAGCAAGATGACATCATAAATGACGCATCAATCGTTCTCATCTTGATCAGTATGTTGATCGACGTGCAAGGATACTCGATTGATGAGAGAGTATTCATATTCAAGGAGGTGAGCGTTCTACATTTCGAACCTTTTGACGAAGCAAACTACAAGTTCCTTCCTCCGTTCAAGATCGACGACCTCTCCGCATCGAGCAGGAGGAATGTAGATTGGGTGACCGACTATTATCACGGACTATCTTGGTACGGCGGAGAAGTACAGTACTCGAATCTTCGTTCTATCATGATTTCTCATCTAGAGCGGTACGCATCGCGACTATCAATCTATATTAAAGGAACTGAGAAGATTACTTGGCTACAGAGTGTCATCGGCGCCGATAGTGACAAGTACGACTTTTTACGAGCTAGGCAATCTCGGTTGCCCTTCTCTGATAAGCTTAAAAATCTGTACAACGTAAACAAGTGTTCCACTCATTCCGGTACCGTCTACTCGTGCGCCACAGAAAATGTCCGACTACTCCAAGAATGGTTTAAGAATTTTAAGTCTATCACCCAAAACTTTTGCGATCTGACCAAGAGTGCGATGCGGAACGATACGGGTTCGGTTATTCCAGCATTGCTTCATATGATAAGCCTTGATAAACGAGTATAAAGATACATCGATTTCGATAAGTTATCATGTTTCTGCGGTCAAGATGAGGTTGACACGGTCAGACGGAAGAAAACTGCTGGCACTTCTAAACGTACGCTCGGAAAGAAGAATAAAACTTCTGAGAAAGCGATCGAGGAGCCTACGAAGAAGAAGCTACGAGACGAGTTGAAGGATGCGTAACTATCGAAACTCTTGAACGAGTGCTTTAAGTCAGAGACAAATAGATCGAAAAGGTTTTTCTTAATTTTTTCATCGATCTTTCTTGGATACTCCCTACTGTAATGTATCAATTATTACTTTGTATTTAATCAATTAGACAATAAGTATAGGAAAGAAAGTCTCAAACTTTTTTTCATTTATCCTTCTTGAATACTTGTAATATATTAATCATGTTTTTTAAAGATTATTACTTTGTAAAACATTTTTTAATCAATTAGAGTAAAAGTCTAGAATCTATAAAAAATTATTCTTTGGAAATAAATGTATAAGTCTAATCAATCTTTCTTGGATACTCCCTAGCTTGTAATGTATCAATTATTACTTTGTATTTAATCAAATAGACGATAAGTATAGAAAAGAATGCCTCAAACTTTTTTCATTTATCCTTCTTGAATACTTGTAATGTATTAATCATGTTTTTAATGATTATCACTTTGTAAAACATTTTAATCAATTAGAGTATAAGTCTAGGAATCTATAAAAAAATTATTCTTTGGAAATAAATGTATAAGTCTAATCGATCTTTCTTGATACTCCTAGCTTGTAATTTATCAATTATACTTTTGAATTTAATCGATTAGACGATAAGTATAGGAAAGAATGTCTCCAACTTTTTTCATTTATCCTTCTTGAATACTTGTAATGTATTAATCATGTTTTAAAGATTATTACTTTGTAAAACATTTTTAATCAATTAGAGTATAAGTCTAGAAATCTATAAAAATTTATTCATTGGAAATAAATGTATAAGTCTAAGAATGTAACAAAACTTTTTTTTAAAATAAATGAATTAACGATTATTACTTTGTTTCTATTCTTTAGATAGAGATGTATAAGTCTATGAATCTAAAAACCTTTTATTCTTGGAATATAAGTCTTAGAGGAGAGGGTGTATTTAATCAATTAGACGATAATTATAGGAAAGAATGTATCAAACTTTTTTCATTATCCTTCTTGAATACTTGTAATGTATTAATCATGTTTTAAAGATTATTACTTTGTAAAACCTTTTTAATAAATTAAGTATAAGTCTAGAAATCTATAAAAATTTATTCATTGAAATAAATGTATAAGTCTAAGAATGTAACAAAACTTTTTTTAAAAATAAATGAATTAACGATTATTACTTTGTTCGTATTCTTTAGATAGAGATGTATAAGTCTATGAATCTAAAAAAAACCTTTTATTCTTGGAATATAAGTCTTAGAGAGGGAGGGTGAGGGAGGGAGGGATGAAAGAAATAATAATAAAAAACAACACACAATAACCCCATTTAATGAATATAATGATATACTATTTTTTACACACAGATACATACTAAATTAGTATTTTCTTTTTCTTCAGTTAATAATGATAAAGTTACAGAATATGTGGTACAACATAAATATTTTCTCAGTCTTTTAGAAGTACTAACATTTTCTTTAGACAATAGTGATAAAGGTATAGTTCTTGAATTTTTTGTTTTCTCTTCATCATGAATATACATCGACATTAATTATTAATATTTTCTTAATCTACCTTAAACTATAGACACTTTTTTCATAGAGACGACAGGTTAGTATCGAACAGTGGCTCTTGGAAGGAAGTAGATGCCCGCTCACTTATAGAGTAATGGTACCATGATAGAATATTAACTGTACCGAGTACTATATCTTATATCGAATAGTGATAAAGTTGTAAATCTTGAATATACATTGTTACTTTTAGAGGCACTGTATTAATATTTTCTTAATCACTAGCACTTAAACTATAGACAAAATTATTTTTTTCATAGAGACGACGGCTCAGTATCGATCGGCGCCTCTTGGGAGGAAGTAGATGCCTGCCCACTTATAGAGTAATGATACCATGGTAGAGTATTGACCGTACCGGGTACTATATATCTTTTATCGTCGATAGAGCATAGGGCGACCCGATTGAATTTTTGAGTGTAAAGTTTGAATCCTACAGCTCTTATTGAACGAGCCTCTCGCATGACTATCGTCGCATCAGTCAGACAATTACGATAGTCCTCTAACGAAAGCGTTCTTAACGCGCTACTCTTGACCCCTTTAGCCTTGAGCGTCTCGCCATCTCCTTGTACCGCGAATGAATAGAGTTTAGGACGTAAACCTATGAATTCGGTGATGATCCGACCTCGAGTCTCATCTTTTAGTTTACCGAGCACCCCTTTATTTAGTACAGGCATCCCGTAAACATTGTCTTGTCCGTAGGCGGATGTGTCCAGGTAGTCATTAGCTAACAGGATAAGTCGCTGGTACGCATCCTCAACAGTCATGTAGTAGAGAAGTGAGTCCGTATCCGTGTATTGGAGTTTTAACGCGCCTGGCGGGAAGGCGGGAACCATAACCTGATAATGTAGACCGTACATGACTACCTTTGAGATTTCCAAAATGGCGAATCCTGCATAAATCGGCATATCAAAGTAAATCTCTTGCGGTTCCATCTCGATGATGACCAGGTTTTCCGACACGATCGTACGGTTTTTAAAGTTTGGGCTAGCTATGAGGTTACCCGCTCCAAATTTCCCTCCCCACCTGGTAGCTATCTTTATCGTACGGTAGGCCCTCTTGTTAGATATAAGACGACCGAATGCGGCATTGTTCATCAGTTTGAAAAACATGTTTTCAAACTGATTGCTCGCTTTACTCCTCATTTCCGCGTTCAGCTTGACATACGGAGCCATCCATGGCGATTGCTTGAAACTAAGAACCCTGTGGACTCTTGTCAGTTTCAATCCATTCGCCAAACATAGCTTTAGATGACGGTAGTGAATGACGTACCTAGTCTTATCAGCTAAAGTCGTTAACAATTTCTCGTGCTTACCTACGGGTGGAATCCCCTTCTCGGGACAGAACGGCAAGTCGGAATGAGCATCGTGTACATCTCGTGGATATTCGAGATCTACCTGCAAGATATACCCCGTCTCCGCATCGTCCTCTACTTTTCGCACATCCAAACGATCAATTTCATCATCTTCGAGCCACCTGAACCCTTCAAAGGGTAGTGAGGACAGCATACTAAATGAATAGAGTCCATTCACGTCTAGATAAACAAGGTAAGACTCCGGCTTGGAACGGTCGAATGAGTCCATATACCGATTATTCGCTACAGAGTGCCGATTAGCCACAAAACATACCCCTCCTCGGATACCTCCCTCGATGAATTGATGTATGTTCACATCATCGATTAATTCGAGCCGTACCCGGGTTATTCTCAATAGAGCCTGGTACGCAAGACTAGGAGCTGTAAGAGACCATCCGGGATCGAGTCTATACGTCTTCATGCAGAGATCGCGAAAGTTCTCAAAGACGTCAGCCAGTAGCGTTACGTCAGTATACAGGTAGAGGTTCGAGTAGTCCCAAAGATTCTTACATTCAAATAGTCGCCAAACCTCGCAAGCATGATCATAGTCTTCCTGAGCGATATGACTATCTGTGAGTGCGTTGTAAAATTTATCCTTGCTCGGTAACTGAGTCTCGTTTAGTCGCTCGAATGAATCTATATAGTCATAGGGAACACGCCTTTACGAGTGACTAGTTTGAACCGTTCATCCTCAGGATGACACTTACGGGTGATTTTAAGTTGGTCGGGTTCAAGGTAAGATACGCATTTCTCTAGGGACGTACATAGAAAGCTGAAACTATCTATAATTTTAATCGTGATCCCTCGAAACCCGTGCCGAATATATTTCATGATTACTTTGAATCTTCCCATAGTCTCTCCAATAACCTTGACTTTTCCCGGATTGACGAGAACGCTCTCTCTCCGTGAACGGATCAGTCTCTCTACGTTCGACAAGTGATTCAAGAAGGAAAAAATTGTCGTAGCAACGCGCGTTATGGATTACTACGCTCAGGTGGCTCGGGTTCTTGTAATTAATATTGCATGCCGCGTGACTGCTCCCGCGATAAAGTCCCGTCAAGTGGCAATGATCCATAACGCGAATATCATCATTCGCGTAAGGCTTTTCGCATATATGACAATGAGAGGCCGTATTATGAGCATCTCTTTGAGCAAGCGTTAGTGGTGTCATCGGAACGACGGTACTATAGCAATCTAGTACGCGCTTTGCTGTATCTACGAGAGCTTCAACAAATTGATCTGTACAATCTCTTCCGTGAAGCGTCGGTACTCTGAGAGACTATCGTCAAAATTACATTTAGTGTACATACCTACAGAATAAGCCACATGACGCTGTACATTCTCGGTATAAGAAAATTTCGGGTCGGGATCGCTCGTCTCTATCGGCACGAGTAAGCTCTCCAGGTCTGCATATACGATAAATCCTGTTTTCTCCTGATGCTTATACTGTGAGAACGTGAGGAATTTATCCTCTCCTTGAGGGAATGTACTCCTTACCGCGCCAAATTTTATACACGTATCTTTATGTTTTACAAGTTTGTTTTCGGTCAGAAAAGCGGTCAGACATCGATCGCAAAAGTACCTACGTCTTTCGTTAGAATTTAACGATAGTTGCGGGTTTATTAACCGAGACAGATTTTTGATTCCGCTGAAATGATATGTTCCCGTTCCGTGCACTCTTATCATGAATAAATGAACATGTCTGGCGCGTTCTTTAGCGCTGACGTGCACGGGAACGATCACTACTGTTTTAGAGTTGTCTGCAGTGTCAATATAAGAGTCACTCCCGTCGTGTTTCGCGGTGTACACATTAACGGATATATCGTTAAGCCTTTCGAAGCGTTCGATATACCTCATTTCGAACGGGAGCGGGATTCCATCTAGATTCAGCACATCTCGAAAATTAGGATAAGAGGATAAACGTTGAGCTTTTCCCGTCGGTTCAAAGAGGCATGTCAATACGGATACGGGGAAGCAAAGTCCTTCTTCAGATTGTACATTTATCAACGCTCTACGTTTGGCTATAATTTCAGGGATTTGAACACGAGCTCCGATCGAGAAAACCGAGTTTTTCGAGAAATTTATTCTCATTTCCAACGTGCCGTCATATATCCATCCCGAGTCTCTAGAAACGAACGCCTCAATCTGAGCAAGGAGTGGAAAGATCACGTTATTTTCATATAGCTCCTCCAAGTTTATCAGGGTAAATATATCGCATAGAGTCGAGTTGAAATAACCCTTTTCAATTCTATCTTCGGTAGGATGCCTAAACTCGCAGATGAGAGTACAATTTACCTTTATCGGGTTATTTGCAATTGATTCTTCTACCGTCTTTACGTAAATATCCCCGCACGCAACGAGAAACTGAACAGGATCCTTATAGGGTAGTTCATTGGTGATAGAGTACGTCTTTATGCGTTGGGCGTACGCTTGCTCGATAAGTTTGATAGATAGTCCTAGCGGCTCCAGGTAAAGCCTAAACTGCGTAAATCCTATACCTAAGTTTCGTGACAGGGTCATAAGTCTTTGGATCTGTACGTTTATATCGTCCTGCCCGAATATCAGTACGCTCGAGGTCTTAATCTGTCCGGGTATATGTTCTATGTAAGCATTATATACCTTCCCATCACGAGGAGCGATATCATGTCTCAGGTTTTTAATTAAAAGTTGTTCATTAGAGGTTAATTCATCGAGGGTATACACCTTATTACCGTTAGTCTGTCTAGATACGATGATAGGAGATGACAGGCGAGCTCGTTTTGCCGCGGGTCCTGACATGTTTCTAAGTTTGCACGCTATGCTCTAAGCAGGCACTACTCTCCTCGCATTATTCTCTTCATTTCTGTATGGCTTGCTCTAGGATCTCATCGAGTGACTCTGAGACAGCTATAAAAACAAACAAACAGGAACACCAAGTTAGTATTGGTTTTTTTTTTTTTTTTTTTTTTTTTTTTTTTTTTTTTTTTTTTTTTTTTTACAGATAGCAGATCATGAAGCTATGATATACAAACATTGAAGTAAAAAAAGCTAATGTCTTAACTCGTGAGCAATTATTTTTTTTGTTAAAAAAGAAAAAAATTTTTTTTACGATATAAGTCTAATAATATAACAAACTTTTTTAAATAAAAAGAAATAACGATTATTACTTTTTTCTCTGTATTCTAATAATATAACAAGCTATGATATACACACATTGAAGTAAAAAAGTTAATGTCTTAACTCATGAGCAATTCTTTTTTTGTTAAAAAAGAAAAAATTAATTTTTATGAATAAGTCTAAGAATGCATCAGTATTTTAATCAATTAGAATTTATAAAAACATTTTTTTTTATTCTTTGGAAATAAATGTATAAGTCTATGAATCTATAAAACATTTTTTTATCCTTTGTATGTATAAGTCTATAAATCTATAAAACATTTTTTTTATTTAATCGATTAGAGTATAAGTCTAGGAATCTATAAAAAGAATTAACAATTATTATTAGTTAGAGTATATGGTAAACGATACAAAACTAAAACATTAAAACGGTGCAAGATAAGTTTAAACTGTAAAGGTTGATAACTAAGCACATTTAAAAAATTAAGAGTAGGTATTCATAAAACTATAACATTGGGTGAATAATATAACGAGCTATGATATACAAACATTGAAGTAAAAAAGTTAATGTCTTAACTCATGAGCAATTCTTTTTTGTAAAAAAGAAAAAAATAATTTTTTTATGAATAAGTCTAAGAATGTATCAGTATTTTTAATCAATTAGAATATATAAAAAAAATTTTTTTATTCTTTGGAAATAAATGTATAAGTCTAGTATAAGTCTATGAATCTATAAAAACATTTTTTTTATCCTTTGTATGTATAATTCTATGAATCTATAAAACATTTTTTTATTTAATCGATTAGAGTATAAGTCTAGGAATCTATAAAAAGAATTAACAATTATTATTAGTTAGAGTATATGGTAAACGATACAAAACTAAAACATTAAAACGGCGCTAGAGAAGTTTAAACCGTAAAGGTTGATAACTAAGCACATTTTAAAAAATGAAGAGTAAGTATTCATAAAACTATAACATTGGATGTGTGTGTGATTTGAATGTACGCTTACCTTCAAAGTTTAAGATAGCCGTCTTGCTAAGCTTGGAGATACCCTTGTATACGAGCAGCAACTCCGCCTTGGAAACGTCTTCTAGCTGCGCGTCGGTTAACAGCGAGAAACGGTTAGGTAACCATACATTATACTTCCCGTCTAATACTGTAAGCACTCTCCGGCCGAAGCGCGTGTTCAAAGCTTTTATACTAGTTACACGATAGCCGTGACCAATCTCTAAATCCGTCAACTTTCTCGATACAATCTCACTCGATCCGACCGTACTTAATAATACTGCTGCGTATTCACTAGACATTGTTAGTCTTTAGAATGTAGATGGTAGCTAATGATTTCTCCTAGAAAGGGTTAGCTCTATATATAGGGAACGAGAGTATTCCAAGCCACGCCCTCTACTGAGCGTATGACTCGAGAGTATTCCAAGCCACACCCTCTACTGAGCGTGTGACTTTAACCGAATCAGATCTTCTCAGGGATGCCGGAAAGTTCATAGTTCAACAACTCACGCAGATGTTCACGTGTGAAAAGATATTTTCTTTTAAGATTATCGCAGCTCCCATGTCACAGGGCGGAAGTCGTCTTTCACCAAGCTGAGAGAAATAATAAATATTGCAACCCTTAGGAAGAGATATTCACAGTCACCCCCCCCCACACGTTCTTGTCGCAGAGCGGAAGTCACCCATCAGTGTAAGAGAACCCTCCAGATGTTATCAAGATTCCGGCAGGTGTGTGAGGTCTTGGAGAGAAGCTGTTTGTCTACAGGATCAATAAATATCTACCTTAACCCCTCAGCTTCCCTTGTAAGAAAGAGAAAGGGAGAAGGACATCCTTTCTAGATTACATTCTGATAGAGAGTACCCTTTTAAGATTTATAATAATCATTGTATGGAAGATATATAAAAAAAAGGATAGAGGAAGAGATTTTATAATAACACCCACTGTACGGAATATATTTATGTATTGTTTTGAGAGAAAAAGAGAGAGAGAGAAAACACCCTTCCCGCGGTCGCCGCCGCGAAAGAGCTTGCCACCCCCCTCCCCTCTTCATTCCTAATTTCCCTGTAAGAGAAAGAGAGAGAGAGAGAAAACACCCTCCCGCGGTCGACGTCGCTTGCCAACCCCGCCCCCCCGCAGAACCATCCAACACACGCGAGCTATAAACCCTCAACCCCCCCACCAACAACCCACCACCATCCCACCCCACCTCCAACATCCCCACATCATCACGATACCTCCCCTACCTTCCCCTCTCTGCCCTGAAAACCGTACCTATGTATAAGGCCCTATCCCAAAAACTACCCACCCCACTATTATGACGTCACTTCCGCCCTGAGGACCGTAAATGATCCCTACTGTTGTGGTCAAGAGCTTTCATTCCTGTCGTATCCCACACTCGTATCTTGCAGATGATTAAAAAAACATCATGATAGGTAGAGACATATTTTCAGATAAAAAAATAGAATGGTAACTAAAGCTTTTGAATCAAATTTTATTTTATTTAAGGATAAGAGTAAACTTCTTTTGACATCGCTGCCTACAAATGTCTAAATTTTGCGCTTTGTAAATGTGAGAAAGAAAAGAAGGTTCCGATTTAGAGCAAATAATTTTAAAAGAGCAAAGAACAACTTGAAAAAATTGTTATTAGTGCAGTTGATGTTGCAGTATCTAGAAATCTCGCATTAAAATAACTCAAAGTATTGGAGAGAGAAATAAATTATAAGGAACAAAAAATACTGAAAAAGAATGGAATAGATGGAAAATGTGTCGTAGATGAGAAAAATAAAGAATATGAAGAAGACATGAAATTAGAAGCAAATGATGTTGTGGCTTCAAAATCTTATCAAATTGCAACACTAAGTTCGCAAATGCTCATGAAATTTCCTTCTGTAAATTCAGTATGTTATCGAGCTGGTGTTTCTAATAGAGCTGATGCAGCAATTGCAAGTGCCGTTCTTCAGGATAGTGGCTTCATTAGTGAAGAGGACAAAAGTAAAGTAATTGTTAGAATGAGGATTAGAAGAGAATGGTCAAAGAATTGAAAAAACTGCATAGAAGGCCATAATGAAAGCACTACAACAACTAATAAAGGACTTTATTTTAACAGAAGATGAGACAAAACTTTAGTACAGGAAAAGATAGGGAGCAATTATCACAGGAAAACTGTTATAGAAAAACATATGTCACTTATTGAAAAGCCTGGTTCGAAATATCTGGTATATGCGGCACCACGTTCTAGGATATTAAGGAAAGCATTGTGTTGTTTTATAATGTTTATAACCGACCCATAGACATAACTACTGTAGGATGTGATGGAATTGTGACTAACACTGGTAAAACACAAGCTAATAAAGACCTTCTACCAGTAGACTTTCTCCTCTATCCGTGTCATACGCAAGCCGTAGAAATGATGGTGAATTTAGTTACTGAATCATCATTGGCCGTATGTGGGGCCTCACAAGAGATGGATTTTTAAAAGTGAAAATAGAATCGCAGAAATTGATCGCAATATTTGAAACTAAGGAACATTTCAATATAAAAGTAAAATGACAATGTTATTCTTTAACAAAAAAGGTTAATGACATTTTTTCTTATTCTGTTGAATATTTTTAATATAATATACTTATATACAGTGACAAATTTTATCCTGTAGTGAATGTATGTTGCTTTTATAGCACATATATATCCACAAGTAAAATATTTATATCTGTTTTGGATAGTATAATTGTATTAATTGAAATTTCATAAAAAATCCCCAAAATTTGATATATTAACAAATATATTGCACTCAAATAAATATCTTTTTGGAAAACTTTCAACGGTTTAAATGAAAAATATGCTTTTATATTTGTCATCAATATTATTTAAATTGTTTAAAATAAAAATTATAGTCCAAAAACATTTTTTGAAAATTTGGATTTTCTTACCTAAAAGTTCATTTTTTAAGGACCGTGCGGCACCTCAAAACATTTTCATAGAGCTTCAAAAATTTGCAGTATTAAAACTGATCCTAAAAGGCAACTTTTGCACCCTATTAGAAAACTTTGTTTAAAAAAAAAGTGTTTTAACCCCTGTTTTCATTCCACCCTACTGTGCGTCTTGTGCAACAAAGTATTATCAAACAGTTCTATGTTACCTGCCAAACTTCATCGACATTGAATCACCCTGAATATAAGGACAAAAATATTAGTTTCTTAAAGCGTAAGCTTGGGGAATTAACAAACTGTCAGAGTCTTATGGCGAAAAGTTCAAAAACTGACAATGAAAGCACTACCGAGATCTTCTACAGAGTGAGTTACCATATTGCGCTTGCAGGAGAAGCCCACACAATCGCTGAAACCCTAATTAAGCCTTGTGCGATTGAAATAGTAGCTTTTTTGCTCGATGAGCAATCAAAAAAGAAACTTGAAACAATTCATTTATCTAATAATACTGTTAAAAGTCGCATTAAAGATCTCTCAACAGATATAGAAAAAGAATTGGTGTCTCGACTTAAATGTAGTTTTGCTTTTTCGTTGCAACTTGACGAATAAACAGACGTGTCAGGGCTAGCAATATTGCTTATATTTGTGCGTTACTTGTTTCAAAACAAAATCGAGGAGGATTTGTTGCTCTGTAAATTTCTTGAAAGTCGTAGGACCGAAGAAGAAATCTTTAAAATAACTTATAGTTACATGAGAACACGATATAAGTTGGGAAAAGTGTGTTGATGTGTGCACTGATGGAGCCAGAGCAATGACAGGTAAAACGACAGGGGTCGTGGCACGTATCAAATAGTTGGCGCCGTCTTGTTCGAATAGTCACTTTGTGCACCATCGACAAGCGCTTGTCGCCAAAACTATGGAACGAAACCTAAAAACTGTTTTGGATGATGCTGTAAAGATGGTGAACCACATTAAATCAAGGCCACTTAATGCCAGAATGTTTAAATTAATTTGCGGAGAAATGGGAAGCGAACACACAACACTGCTACTTCACACAGAAATAAGATGGCTGTATAGGGGAAAGGTTCTTGTTAGAGTTATTGAACTTCACTTTTTTTTATTGATCACCCATTTGAGCTTTCTACCTGTTTGGTGAATACCTCTTGGCTTCAGAAATCGGCTTACTTAGCGGACATTTTTACAAGAATTAATGAACTAAATATGTCATGTCAAGGAAAGAGTGTGTCGGTATTTACAACAAGGGACAGAATAGCATCTTTAGACCGTAAACTTGAATTTTGGAAGAGATGTTTTGAAAAAAGACACTATGAATGCTTTCAAACTTGGAATGACTTCTTGATAGAAACAAAATCTAGCCTAGAAGAAACTATTTATAGTAGCATCGTCCAACATTTAAATGGTATGCCACAGGCGTTTAAGAAATACTTTCCATCTTCTACAGATGACGATGACTGGGTATGACTGGGGCTTCAGAGAAATCGGATGCAATGTCTGTGCAAAATTACGAGCGTTTGAGAGATATTACAGCTGATACGGGTTTGAAACAGAAATTCATTGAAGTTCCTTTGGTTGAATTCTGGTGCAGTCTTCTTCAAGAATATCCACAAGTGTCTAAATGTGCAGTACTTAAAATTATTCCGTTTCCAACAACTTATCTGTGCAAAGCTGGATTTTCAAGGTATGCAGCAACAAAATCTAAATATCGTTGCAGACTGGACATTGCAGCCGACATGATAATTCAACTGTCCACAACCTCTCCCAACTTTAAAGAACTTAGCATTAGTACCCTATAAAATAAGATTTAATGTTTACTTAGTATAATTTTGCATGTATAACTTTTGTGTCACTCTGGAAAAATAATATATTTTAATATACTTTTTAAATTTTGGGTAGTAATCATCCACATACACAGTAGTTTATGCAAGCAAGAGTGTGAGGATCCGTGGATACCTTAGAAAGCCAAAAGGGATCCGCGAGCAAAAAAGTTTAGGATCCACTGCTCTAGTGGGTAGAGTCATTGTGTGGGTATTAGAAGTTCTTCATTAGAAGTCACGACTCGTGCAAACCTTGTTAAGCTCCAGGGAAATACACATTTTTTCAGGAGACCAAACTATCATTTTTGTCACTTATCCTATCTCACACCTAATTAGCCAGTTCAAATTCAGACTCAGCTTATCATCTTACCAATTCCACAACAGGCCCAAGACAAAAGGAAGGGGGGGTAGCCTTTCCATTGTCCTGCGGGAACTGCCATCCTCTCAAATTAAATATGCCTTCAGATAATACCTCACTAGCTTGCTCGATAGACTAGCCTACCTCTACTTCACCGCTAATGCTCGTGACGCTCTCTACATAGAAACTCCGTAGGATTACCTTTATGATCAGGAAACTGGAGCGGGGGTCTTGAAAGCGTTTCCTCAAATAATACGCCAAAGCTACCACCAAGAGAAACGGAATACAAGTTAAGCCAAATACCAGTCTTGCTCGTCTGAAGAGCTTGGAGTTATTCTCCACTTCATTCCACCACAGGAAACAAGAGATCATTTCTATCATCTTCATGAAGGAATGGCTTTTCAATATCCGCAACAATTCCTATTTTCCTCTCACCGAATCTATGAGAAATAGCCGGGATCACTTCAATTAGCTTGGGACCATAATACGATCATTTAAAGAATAGGTTCCAAACTCCTTTGCTGAAGCATCAAATACATGATGCACTGATGTGGTCACAATAGCTTCCTTCACAACAGTTTATATCCAAGCCCAAAACACGTTCGGAAGTTGCCTGTCTTTTTCAGGTCTACTTCAATCACTTTTAAAATAAAGACATCCTATGATATTATTTAAACTTTTCCAGGTATTCCCGCGACGGCAAACACGTAGTGAAATACTCACTTTCACTCTGCTACAAATCAAACTCATGCACCCACGTCATTTTTCGCTTATTAGGCGCTAACCTACGTGAGTGAACGAAAGCGAGCGGCGCGAATCGAGTGAATTAGCGTGATGGTCCTGCGTGGGTGAATACAAGAAGCGAGCTACATGAGTTAAAATCAGTAACCATAATGTCGTCAAGGAAAAGCGAATTCGGTCAATTTTTTTTTAAATTAGCTTACCACCCGTTCTGGTTAAACGCCTATGTATTAATTAAACTTATTTGTTAGGGACTAGGAAGGCTGAATTTAGAGAACGTATACCTGCATTTACGTGTAGGGAGAGTGGGAAACAATTTAGGGAAAAAAATACTCAGTACACTTGACCAGGATCGAGCCCTGATCTCCCCGTCTTCGGCAGTCTAGTCTATAACGAGAGTAATGCCTTAGGCTATGCGGCCACCGAAGCGGGTCAGTCAATTTTTAATAAACTACAAAAAGATAAACGGAAAGGTCTCAAGCAAATACAATTTTCTTGAAAATGGAATCTTACGTTGAATTTTACCATTTATATACTAAAGAAAAAACACATTAATCATTAACAAAATTAAAAGGGGATAACGATATCCGCTCTTCCATACACCTCAATTGGTTAGGTATATAAATCTGATATGGTTTTAAATTCACATTTTTCAATGTAGAAATAATATATCATAATTTTGAAATAAAAAGAAAAAAGTTACTTCTACACTTTCAGAGTGCTGGGACCACTCTATCTCCAAACAATCGGCTATGGTAGTTTTTATTTTTCACATCACAAAGCACATGACTACTTTTTATTTCACTTATTCAGCGAATTCTTACATCTTAATCACCACACTAGATGTAATTTAATCCAACCAAGATACACACAGTTAACACTGCCTGTGAGTGATAGAACAGAAGTTGTGAAGACAAACACTTCCTTTGTTTGAATGCTCGGAGCAATAGTTTTGAGGTTCGCTAGGTTTTTTCACTATAGACACTGCGGCCCACATGCAATTTCCTAGGACATTATTTGTAGACGGATCTCTCAAACACAAGTGCAGTTGCCCAGTGCATTTGTTTGTAGACATTAGTATACGGGCAGTGTTAGTCAGTGTGGACTAGTCATAACAATCCTAACATACAATTTTTGTAACATCACACCTGGTGTATTACTTCTACTCTCTTTCTCGTATCTATACTCAGTGTTTGTGTGCTTCTTGTGTTTAAAATGAGTGTGTTGTTGCTTGGGCAACGGGCAAGAGGATATCGTCCTCGTCTGATCAGGAATCTTCTCTGCGTAAGATGGAAGCGACATCCCAGGTCAAATCTTCCCAGGGAAGATAGGTGGGCTAGGATCAACTGGCACTGGTTTAGTTCGAGGGGACTTGGAGGGAAGGCATTGATTTGTCTGGGACCGGAGGGGACTATTTGATGGGGGATGAATCTCGAGAGAGAGGAGTGTGGGGACGGGAGGTTTGTCTGGTGTATAGAGGACCTTGAGAGAAAGAGCTGATTCTCGGAAGGAGAAAGAGTGAATTCTCTATGGAAATATAGTCGGTAGAAGCAGAGGTTGTATTTGACCCCTTGGTGTGTTTTGCACCCATGGTTCCTCTTTTCTTGGAATGAGGCATTCTGGTTTCTTGGTAACCTCAGGGGTGCACACATGAGGGGGTTCCAGCGGGTCTGGCCCCTCCCCTGGCGAACATGAACTAGTCTGTAAATAAGATATTAAATAAAAAGCAATGGTTTATCAATGGCCATTTGGAGGATCACTTTCCCTAAGGTTAACATTAATCCTCCACACTGAGATTAAGGGATGAATCAGGAACAATTATTTTGGGGATGGAGGAGATTAAGAGTTTGAATATAATATTTCATGGTCTAAATAGCCAAGTGGTTATAATTGTAAAGGTTGGTTCTATTAGTCCAGCAGCTTAGCATGAAAATGTGGACACACCAGACAAAAGCACCAAATTTTTTCCACGTGTTACTTAGGGTCATAAATTTCAATTTTTGACAGGAACCACCTCTTCTGGCACCCATCTTGAATTTTATAGCGGCCATCTTTAAATATGTGTATATTACCAATATTTCGACCTTTAAAGCACTTAGGATCAAAAATCTTGGTGTGTAAATATACATTTTCGGGGTCAGGGAATACATAAAGACAATTTTTAAATGCGTCAGACGATTTATTTGTTCACAAATATGACATGTTACAAATGATAATGCTACTTGTGCAACTGTGTACCATTTGTAAAAACTTTTAAAATGTTTATCCATTTTGTTTCATGTTGAATTGTAATACGAGATGGATTGGAACTAGTGCTTGATCTGCCATGATATAACTACAGAACATTTGAAATGCCCACTCAGTGCACTTGCACAAGGAATCGGGAACAAAAGAGAACCATAACAGTCCTTCTTGAACAACATCGCTGAATTCAAAAGCTTGGAGTCATTGCTTGTGGAACTTAATTTCGGGGGAGACATGGGTGCAGATAAACTGTTCCAAAACCGTTGTACATGATTCAAATCTTGTTACGTCAAGTTAGGCAATATGAAGTTAAAGTGAACTAAAAAGAATGGAAATACTTCAGGAAGCTGTACATCTTGGAAGAAACAATCTTGACGTGAGGCTATTGCCAAAATGGAAATGTGGACGCCTTCATTAGTTTCGAGTATTTATTGCTAATATGAGCGTATGAAAAATTGCAAAAGAACTACACAAAACACAGTTTATATCAGCATTAGAAGGTGCTGATCTCATCGTCCATTACGCCAAGTATCATCTGGAGTGTTAAACAGATCTGCGAAATCGCTACTGGTCCCACTTGAATCAACAAGAGCAGGAATTGGCGGGATGTTCTTCAAGGAAAGTCAGATAAAGGCTAGAGCACTTGTGGATCTGTATACTTAATTAAAAAACTGTGTGCAAGATAGAACCTTACTACCTAGCGGGCCCTCTCGTTCCAGTTTGACCTTTGACCCCGACGTGGAGAGTGTGTATTGTGATGATTACATAATGTTGTCGCTCTCTGATTGGTTGTTACGTAATGTTGTGTCGCTCTCTGATTGGTTGTTGGCTTTCCCCCTCCCTCTGATCCCCTCCCCACTCTCTTACTCCCTCCCCCTTACCCCTTTACGGTGTTCCAAACATGTTGGTTCTTATCCAAACTTGTTTTTTATGTGTGCTCAATGGTTTTTTATGTCAGGGTATGATTGGGACGGGCGTTGGAGTTTAATTTTTATTTAATTTCGTGCAGTCCACGGCGTCGGGCTCGGCATCGCGCAGCACGACGGCAGCGTAGTGTATGTAGAGTATGTTCCCAGCCGTGCTAGTGAGCGTGGGAGCCTCCCCTCTCCTTACATCGCCACGGCACAGAACGAACTAAGCTACGCTGCTCCCTCGCTCTACTGATGCGCCTTTCACTTCACCCCACCCTACCCCTCACTTCGTTATACCCTCCTCATGAGTTCATTGGGGGTCGTTAGATGTCGCAACAACCCTAACTTGTTTTAAATGTTGAAAGAGAGTGCCAACGACCCCTGTTGAAGAGTCATGAACCCCTCACCCCAAGGCCGCTTGGCGCATCGGTCGTGGCCTTCTGAAGGCCGCAGGTTCAGATGTGCTTTCTAAAATCCACTCAGGGGGCAATGTTTCGGAAACAATCCTTGTTCTGTTTCATCGTTCGCCATCTACGGTAACATGGATTCAAACCTTGAATAATAAAATTAGTGGCTGTACCACCATTTGCGAGGAGATGAAATGTGAAAAGATGTCTACCTACCAGGATGTAAATTAAAACATATAGGTAGTTTCAAATAGCTAAAGCTATTATATATGAATACTCCATCTATATATCATTGACACCGGGATACGGAATTTGAACCCGGGACCAAAAAATAATTATCATGCGCAATATAGAGTTCTGTCTCTCTTGTTAATAACCGGCTAAAAGCAATATAATTACTATCCAGGTAAACATGTTGAAACATTAAAATATAAAATTGATGATTTCGAGATGGCCACGCTATCTGTTATTAAGTAAATGGTACTGCGCACCGCACAGACTTTCTCTCTCTTTCTATAAACTCGTAAGATTTCTGAACGGAATAATGTACATTGTATCATCACCACTCCACATAATAACACTACAATTTTGCACTGTCTTGGAACAAAATGAAATCGGTTAGAAACCGAATGGTTTTAAGATAACACCCAAAAGCAATTTATACAAATTAATAAAAATAACGTTATTAATACAAATAGCCACACAAAATCTCTATCTTCATAGAATCAATCAAAAGATGAATGAAACGAAATAATAATAAAAAGAAATACAATAATATAATTATTAATGAATGAAGTTTTCTTCAACAAACCTAAGTTAAACGAGAAATAGCTCAACGCTTTAGTTGTCGGAACAAAAATACTTGTTTGCACTTCCGTGAAACAAAATTAAATAGTTTAGAAGCGATAGCTTTCAACCTTTATCAAATATCACTTAATACATATTAATTAGAATAGTTTTCTTCGAACAGCTATTCAAATCAAAACTCTATCTTCGTTATATCAATCGTAAGAGAAGATTTAGTGAAAGTAAA
The DNA here is from genome assembly GCA_033556935.1 of Timema podura. NCBI lineage: Eukaryota > Metazoa > Arthropoda > Insecta > Phasmatodea > Timematidae > Timema > Timema podura. Next base: position 14,830,324 of record JAVRXN010000010.1, read on the forward strand.
CAATAACAATTTTTATAGAAACATAATGAGAAAAAAAAGAGCATCAAATTTAAACAAAAAGCATACATCAAATAGTTGATACGTACAGAAAAGTTACTAGTTTGAGGTATTCAATATTACATCAATAGACAAATTATATTAAAAAAAATTTTTCACTTACAACCAAAGAGCATACATGAAATAATAGAATTTTTTATAGAAATATATTTGAAATATATATTCGTTTACAACTAATAAGGTCTATTGGGATTAATAAAATGTATTTTCTGATTAAAGTTTTTTAACTTTAATGTCATACATCTTTTTCATTTTCAATTAATATGAGCTCCACCACTTTGTTTGTAATGTTAAATAGGGCTTAAATACGAGATTTAATCAAAACCGTTAAAGCGTATTTCGAGAAATTGTATATATATATATATATATAATATATATTATATCCGAAGTGAATTATTAACCAAATAGATATTTACTAAAATTTTGTAAGATTTTGAACATCTTCATCAAAGACCAAAGAAATGTTTTAAATTATTTTTTTATTTATCACCGTGTCATACTATCCGTTCGGTATTTATGCTTAAGTACTAATTACGCTAATATATTAGAAATTGGGAAGGTTGAGTTTACAGGAACTAAACCCGCATTTGAGTGGAGAATGGAAAACCATTGATGAAAAACCACCCCAATTCACCCGACCTAGATTCAAACCTTGATCTCCCCGTCCTCAACAGTCAAGCTCAGTATGAAACTAGCGCGTTAATCTCAGTACGAAACTAACGTGTTAGCCAACTACGGCACCGAGAAGGGTAACAATATAGAGATTAGTTTTATGTGTCAATGTGCCCTATAAGAGACAGACAGACAGACAGACAGACAGAGGTAAATTCAAAAAACACTTTTTCGGATTCAGGGATTCATGAAACGTCAAGATTCATCAAAATTTCTGTTTTAAATCCTATATATTTATTTTTAAAGAGTTAATGTCCTCATTTGTACGTTTGGACCAATAAAAAAGATTAATATTGGGTCCACAAGTGTCAACACTTTGTATTAAAATTTCGATTTCTGGTTAAAATTTTAACATTTTATAAGGTGTTGCACATCTTTAAGTCATCGCATTGATATTTAATTATTCATTTTTATATTTTGACCAATAAAAAATTTAAATATTGACTATTGAATCTAAAATGGAGATAGATCATTGCTGTGCAAACATTTCTCCTAAGAGTTTTAAGGAAAAATAACATACTTTTTTAGATACTTACTTATATTTAATTACTCCTTGGAAATGGAGAATTATTGCGTTAAGACTTAAGTAGTATATGTTTACAACTAAAGCTCACAAAATTGTAATAATATATTTGCAAATATCTCGGAAACTGTTGCTTTTATAAAAATGTTGTCAAATAAAAGTTTTTTTATTTCTAATAGTCCTACAATTTTGCAATGATAAGTTTTTAGTTTCTCAAATAGTTGTGGAGATACGGAAATTAACGCTTCTGTAAAGTACCCTAAAAATCATTTTCATAGGAAAATGAAAATAGCCAGTTTATTTTAATCTTAATCAACGCCTAGATACGAATTTTAATCAAAATCGTTTGAGCAGATTTTGAGAAAACCTATTTTTTCTCTTTTCGCCCTTTATAAAACTACTCTTAATTTTAAGTTTTAATAGACACACAGACAGACGGCATTGCAAAGACTATTTTTTAGGGTTCGCAATACTTAAACTTTAATGTCCAAAAAGTTAAAAAAAAATAGATAAATGTGTATAGATTGAAAGTTATTGATTTTATAAAAATATGTTTCGAATAAAATATTTGTATTATAAATATATATACATATTTGTAATGCTAAGTAATTTCATATCTCAAATAGTTTCGAATATATTATAAAAAAATGTTAATTTACTTATCAGACCGGAGCCTTTAAAGCCATTTTACCAAAATATTGAGAGTAGCCAATTTGTTTTGGAATATTTTTTTAATGTATATAAATGAAATTTAATCAAAATCGTTAGAGCCAATTTTGAGAAAATCGACTTTTTCTCTTTTTGCCCTTCAGTAAACTACCCTTAATTTTAGGGGTAGATATCCAATTCCAAAAACCCCTCGGGGCAACCCTATGAAAACCCTATATATCAAGTTTTAGCTCAATCGGTAAAACAGTTTAGGCTCTAGTTGGAGGTACAGACAGACAGACGGAAATTCAAAAACCACTTTTTCTAATTCAGGGAGTCATGAAACGTCAAGATTCATCAAAATCTCGAGTTAGATTTTTTGACGATCACCATAATTTCTCTACCTGTAAGATAGTGAGAAAGTAAAAAGAAACAGTAAGGCTGAAAGCACCTGTTTCTAGAAGCTACAGTCTGCTTTTGGCACAAACTTGAACTTAACTCTTCAGGCAAGCGTGAGATAAGAGATGATTTTGTTAGAAAGAGTGTATTCTTTAATAGTTAAAGAGAGGCAAACTTACATATTAGATGATCTATTGCGTCCAACAGTTTACCACAGCAAGTTTCTCCATCAGAAACAGATGAACCTGACATTTAGATGGTGTGCCCGGCGGGATTCTAACCTCGGTATCTTTTCGATGGGGTAGTAGGGATTTGAAATCCTTACATCGGTCACTGGGTGGTGCGTTACCAGACAAAATGTGTACTAGCATTTGCCCTGGTTTGAAATGTGAAGTAATTAGAGTTTGTTGCCCTCTAAGGGGCTTGAACCTCTACTTCCTTACGTCACAGGGCGAGATGTGTACCCACATTTGCGCTTCACTCGACGTTCTCAAAACCTGTTTCTAAAATGGAAACTCACCTGACGATCTGGCACGCATATTATTTATATATCCCACGAACTTGACACATTTTAGCACCACTTCTTAATACCCGTTCGGTTTATACGCTTAAGTACTAATTACGCTAACGGATTAGGAATTTAGAATGTTGAACCCACATTTGCTTAGAGGGAGAGTGAAAAAACTACTCCCAGGTCTAAGACAGCACTCTCGGAATATAGTAAACTGCAGGGTGGGTTTCGAATACTTGTCCATTGGCTGCCACCTTATTTGGTCAGTTAGGGGTATCCAGCTCAAATGATTATATTTGACATAGGTTTGGTAACAACATAATTACTTTTATTTTGAAAATTACTCTAAAGCGGAAGGACAAGGAAGTGAGAGAGAGACTGGGAAGCACCGATCTCCCGGTAAAACATCATGACACGGAGCTAATATCGGGTTTCAAACCCCTGTCGTGTATACCTACCGCCCTAAACATACTAGCTGTTATACATTGCGGGGCCTGCCGCTTTAGACAGCGTTGTGATGTGAATTTCCATTCTACATCCACGAAAATTCTGTACACTGCAGTTCTATCACCTGGTATTTTCTTATAACTGGTTGAAATGTGAAAACAGTCAAAGCTATTATTTATACTTATTCCGGCTAGATAGCATTGACACCTGGATACGGGATTCTAACCCGTGACTTTTGGAGCAATAATAATTTGTTTGCATTTATAAAAGTAATTAGTGTTGTTGACCTTGCGGGGACTTGAACCCCCTACCTCCTCCAGTCACAGGGCGAGATGTGTAGCCGCATTTGTGCTACGGGAAAAATAAACACGACCGCGGAAGGTGGATAGTGGTCCTTCATGGCATATCAGCTCCCCCCCTAACCAGCAGAGGACAAAGACGTCCGTCCTCGGCGGGAGAGGTAGCGCTAATACCATATTACTGTAAATACACCCCTATTTACGCGGCTCGGGCAATCACCTATGCGGAAACAATATTATCGACCAATAAGAAGCCGCCACCTTTACATGCGGCACACCACCGTTGAAGCGACTATAAATAGACCTTGAAATCATTACATTCGGTCATTGTGATTAATAATTGAGAGCGATATACATCGAAATGAGTTTCGACGCGCTGGAAAATTGATAAATTCAGGTATGTTTTAAAAGCGTTTTGTATATTTCAATGGTCACTATTTTGCTTATTACGTCTTTGGTGTACAGTGATATTTGTTCTTTGATAGACTGTCAAGAAGACGCACTCTCGATGCCCGCAGTGCCGGCAGTGCCTGATACCCTGGACCTTCTAGCTTTTTTTAGCGAAGACGAAATTTACCTGGTGTATGGCGACTGGTCAATGGGTAATTAGTGTCCTGCTATAGATTTAGAGAATTGGCACTGGTTTTTTCCCACGATAGTAATTAATGTGTGTTTATTAAATTTCAGACTACTGGTATCCATATGATCTGGACACTGGCCTGAAGGACCACGTGGCACCTGCAGAGGGTTTGGTGGCGTGTGTGCGGGCGCCGCTCCTTGAAAGCGGCGAAGCGATAGGCTCTGTACCTGCGCCGCTTCTAGAAGTGGTCGTGCTTTGCCAGGCGCCGCTTTCTTCACACCGCTGGCAGGCTTCGGCTCCTAGGACCCTACCGACGCCACCGGAAATGCAATCCCTGATGTTTGGGTTGAATTGGACGTGATAGACCAGCTGATATGTAAGTTTTCCATTATATATTTTAGTACCGTCTACAAGTAACAATACTATATAGCCATTAGAGTGGAAATAGACAGCTTATTACGCAAGAGCTATCCACGTCATCTCTTCCCCAAACCACTGTTGTTTCGCAGGCATACCAAAACCTTTTGTCAGCTGACCGTTTTGAAAATATTAGTCCTTATTTTCACGGTACAAACAGGAAAAGAGAGAGAAAATTATAATTATCGCTTTAGCCGTGTTTGCAATGTGTTGGATCAAATTCAACCATCACCTTAGCGCATTCGATAGCATGTCTGTAAACTAAACTATTGGTCCCGGGTTCGATTCCCGACACGGCTAAAAATGTCGGTCTGATAAATTAAGACAGCGGGCCGGATTTGTGGATGTCCTAGTCTTTTAAGTTATTAGCATTGTATGAATAAAAAAGTGACCAGGGATTTAGGCTGGAAAACAGTAACGGATTTAAATTAATTATGATACTCAATGAAAAAAATTGTTTTGTTTAATTCTAAAACAAAATTATTTCTACCAATAGAAAAATTAATTCTTCCATTAAAAATCACTTTCTTCTATTTTTACCAATTTGTGTAAAGATATGTTTGCCCCAATACCTTATTTAAAGCTAGAGTTCTTGAATGATTACCGTGCTTGCGGTAAACTTGGTTTCTTAGCAGTTCAACAGATGGGGCTGGCATGCAATTTAGAGCCTAAAAAATATTGCGCTCTGCTGTAATGTAGATCTACTGTTTGTATACAGATATTTCTTAAAGGTATTCAAATATATATACTGGCATAATAATAATAATAATTAACCAGGGAAATTATATTATTGCTTTAGCCGATTATTAGAAAAAGAGAAAACCCTATATATTTGCTTGCTGAGCCATGGGTCCCGGGTTCGATTCCCTTGCATGGGTGAAAATATAGGTTTAACTCATAGTAATAAATTAACTGCCCTGGACTGTATTTTGTATATGTTCTAGGGTTCAAGTGTATTTATTACACACTTTGCTAATGTTGGTATCAGTTAAAGCAATTATGTTTAGGAAAGATCTTAACATATTATATTAATACCAAAAGTAGTTTGAAATTGAAAAGTATTATATATTTTGTGGTATCATTTTAAAGAGAGAAAAAGATGCGTAAGTTTGCAGAAAATATGTTTGGAACAATTATATTTAAAGTGTTTACTTTGACACGTGCTTGTGTGCTATAGTTCAAATGGAGGGTGAAAATGGCGGCTCCATCCTCCCTCCGCTACCAGCTGTGAGACCCCTTCACCCCACCGCAGGAGCACCGCCACCAAGACAGGAAGACGGTGTTCGAGCCCAAGTTGCGGTGAGGCAGACCGGGTCCGCGGTCCTCCCACAACCCATGGCGGCGACAGTGGGACAATCTTTGGCACCACAGTCGGGAATTAGTGGCCCGGTAAACCAGGTTGGTGGAGCAAAGGTGTCCCTCTTCGAATCGTCGAGGAGAGAATTAAACAATTAAAGCGTTTTTTTTGTCGGGCGTGAATTGATCATACAATTAGGGACGCCCGAGAGCGATCGTGACGCTCAATCCTGGCTTGAGGAGAAAATCGATGCTTTGCTAGGGCGTCTCCAGGATCATGGAGTCAGTGCTGAGGATCACCTAGGTCTGCTAGTAGTCAAGAGAGACTCCTCGTCAAGATCTGTATTTGTCTCATTTAGGCGGGAAGATCAGCTTGAAGTGCAGACTGTGCTTTCTAATGTAGAACGAGTGTTACAAAGCATGCTTCGTTCCTCCCTTCATCCCCCTTGTATGTCAAGTTACAGCACTTTAAAGAGCCGCGCTGGAGGGGTAATTATAAATGTGATAAACTCACTCTCGCTAGCACATTTAGCCGTGATAACAAAGGAATTATTACGATTCAAAATGGCGGCAATACACTTTGTCTTGCCCGTGAATTGGTTGTAGCCAAAGCTGTGTGTGACGTTAAAATAGAACCAGGATGCATGGACGTGAACACCTTTAGACAAATCAAAAAAGGTTGTCCTATTAAAAAATACAAAGCAGAGGAACTCTGCCATGATGCCCGTGTGAATCTTTTGAAAGGTGGTGGAATCACTGAACTGAAACAATTTCAAACATACCTCTCCGATTACAAAATCACAGTGTTCAGGGAACGTTGGGGGAGACAAGTCCTTTATGAGGGGCCTACTCCTCCCGAACATTCCTTTAAGGGCTACCTTGAATTGTATTTTCACGACAATAAGCAAAACCATTTTGACGTCATAATATCCTTGACAGCTGCATTCAAGAGCTCGTACTTTTGCCGCGAGTACCGTGTGCCGTTCAACAGAAAGATTCGAGCACAAATGTGAATCAGCGTGCAAAAAGTGTTACGCTAAAGCGGTCTGCAGTGGAGGTCGAACTGTGACCTGTAAAGACTGTGGGCGTTGGTTCATAAACCAGACATGTTTTGATAACCCTAAACGTCCCGGTTTTTGCAGAGGTCACATGTCGGTCTGGAATTTCTTAAAGTTTTGTGAGGTATGCGGGCAATTTTTTAGTTTAGAAAGATCAAATTATTCACACAGGTGTTATGAGAATTTTTGTAGAGTATGCGAGTCATATAGTCCTTTTGACCATTTCTGCTATATGGTGCAAGCCCATCAAAGCCGTCACTGGAAAAGAGCAATTTCATATTTGTATTTTAGGATTTTGAATGCAGACAAGAAACTATTCTTCAAGGTGCGGTCAACACGTACTTGCATGAACCTAACCTCTTTGTCGTGCAGGCGTTTTGAAAAAGGCCTGCCTTCATATCGATGTAAATAACCATCATTGTACCGAATGTTGGGGGATAGGACTCGCATATTCAAGGGTGATGCCACACTCGCCCAATTTTTTTTATTTATAGAGTAAATTATAACCATAATACAAAGGGCTATGATGGAAATTTTATTTTAAAATATATAATGGAAGCAAAAAAATGGACTAAATAGCTCATAATGAACGGTGGGAAAATCATGTCCAAGCGTTACGGCCCGCTCCACTTTATTGACTCGCTGAACTTTCTCCCGATGTCATTGTCCAAGATGCTCAAGACATTCGGCTTTGACGAGTCTTTGGCCAAGGGACATTTCCCCCAGTTTTTCAATAAAAAAGAAAACTTGAATATAGAGGTCCCTTGCCGCCAAAGGAGGACTACGGCATCGGTGAGATGTTGGTTGAGGGAAAGTAGCACTTTGAGAAGTGGTATGACGTGCTGGTCAAATAAAATTATGTCTTTGATTTTAACCGTGAGTTGGAACTGTATTGCGTGAGAGATGTAGAGATCCTACGGAAGGCCTGCCTAAAGTTTAGAGACATGCTTATGGAAAAAGCAAAGGTGGATCATTTCAGAGAGGCGTGTATGATCGCAGGAGCAGCCGTGTTGGTTTACCGCCGAAGTCATCTTAAGGAAAATACCATCGGTATCATCGCTAACGGTGGCTACCAGTGTGCAGACCAAAATTCGAACGTCACCGTACATTGGCTCTGCTGGGAGGCCCACCAACCTGGTGTTTGTATCCTTCATGCGGGCAACGGCCGTAAGGAATACGTGTTAGGGCGACGTATAGACGGCGTTATTAAAACTGAAGATACGACCACCGTCTTCCAGTTCTGGTGCTTTTATTGGCACGGGTGCCCTCTCTGTTATTCCGATAGGACCACCTCTATTAAAAACACCCCCCACGAGACCATGGAGACTCGCTATGAAGCGACCATGGCTTGCGTGCAAAAATTTAAGAATGCCAGCTACACGGTCGTAGGATGTTGGAGTGTAGGTTTAATGTGATGAAACGCACACACAAGGACTTGAAACAATTTGTACTTAGGCAAGAGGTGTACAGTAAGGAGCCCCTCAGTCCCAGGGACGCATTCTTTAGCGGGCGTACAAATTGTATCAAACTCTTCCACTAAGCAGACCTTTCTTTTGGAGAGACAATCAAGTACTTGGATGTGTATTCGTTGTATCCTTACGTTTGCAAGTACAAATAAATGGTACGGCACACCGCACAGACTTTCTCTCTCTTTCTATAAACTCCTAAGATTTCTGAACGGAATAATATACATTGTATCATCACACTTCCACATAAGAACACGCATAAATTAATATACAATGATATATAATCAATGAGAAAAGAGGCGCATTTTGTCCACCTAATGAGCATTTCAAACAGTTTAAAGTCTTCCACAAGGATCAACATTTCGTATTAAAATTTTGATTTCTGGTTAAAATTTTAACATTTTATAGGTGTTGCAGATCTTCAAGTCATCGCATTGATACTTAATTATTCATTTATACATTTTGACCAATAAAAAATGTAAATATTGATATTGAGATCTAAAATGGAGATAATCATTGCTATGCAAACATTTATCCTAAGAGCTTTAAGGAAAAATAACATACTTTTTTAGATACTATTATATTTAATTACTCTATGGCATTGGAGAATTATTGCGTTAAGACTTAAGTAGTATATGTTTACAACTAAAGCTCACAAAATTGTATTAATATATTTGCAAATATCTAAGAAACTGTTGCTTTTATAAAAATATATGTCAAATAAAAGTTTTTATTTCTAATAGTCCTACAATTTTGCAATGATAAGTTGTTTAGTTTCTCAAATAGTGTGGAGATACGGGAATTAACGCTTCTGTAAAGTACCCTAAAAATCATTTTCATAGGAAAATGAAAATAGCCAGTTTATTTATAATCTTAATCAACTCCTAGATACGAATTTTATCAAAATCGTTTGAGCAGATTTTGAGAAAGCCTATTTTTTTCTCTTTTCGCCCTTCAGTAAACTACCCTTAATTTTAAGTTTTTATAGACACACAGACAGACGGCATTGCAAAGACTATTTTTTAGGGTTGTGGGGGTCATGAGACGTCGACATCCATCAACATTTCAGGTTAGTTATTTTTTACGGTCGCAATACTTAAACTTTAATGTCCAAAAAGTTAAAAAATTCATATAATTGCGTTTAGATTGAAAGTTATTGATTTTATAAAAATATGTTTCGGATAAAATATTTGTATTAAAAATATATATACATATTTGTAATGCTAAGTAATTTCATATCTCAAATAGTTTCGGAGCTATTATAAAAAATGTTAATTAACGCGTCAGACCGGAGCCCTTAAAGGCATTTTGCGAGATATTGAGGTAGCCATTTTGTTTGGAATATTTATTAACGTTTATAAATGAAATTTAATCAAAATCGTTAGAGCCGATTTTGAGAAAATCGACATTTTCTCTTTTTGCCCTTCAGTAAACTACCCTTAATTTTAAGTTTTATAGACATACAGACAGACGGCATTGCAAAGACTATTTTTTAGGGTTCGGGGGGTCATGAGACGTTGACATCATCAACATTTCTGGTTAGTTTTTTTTACGGTCGCAATACTTTAGCTTTAATGTCCAAAAAGTTAAATATATAATTATAAAATTGCGTATAGATTGAAAATTATTGATTTTATAAAAATATGTTTCGAATAAAATATTTGTATTATAAATATATTACATATTTGTAATGCTAAGTAATTTCATATCTCAAATAGTTTCGGAGCTATTTAAAAATGTTAATTAACGCATCAGACCGGAGCCCTTAAAGGCATTTTTCGAATATCGAGAGTAGCCATTTTTTTGGAATATTTATTAATTTTTAAATGAAATTTAATCAAAATCGTTAGAGCCGATTTTGAGAAAATCGACTTTTTCTCTTTTTGCCCTTCAGTAAACTACCTTAATTTTAGGGGTAGATATCCAATTCCAAAAACCCCTCGGGGCAACCTATGAAAACCCAAGATATCAAGTTTTAGCTAAATCGGTAAAATAGTTTAGGCTCTAGTTGGAGGTACAGACAGACAGACAAACAGACAGACGAAAATTCAAAAACCACTTTTTCGGATTCAGGGAGTCATGAAACGTCAAAATTCATCAAAATCTCGAGTTCGATTTTTTTGACGATCACCATACTTTCTCTACCTGTAAGATAGAGAGAAAGTAAAAATATCCCATAGGACACCCCAAAATTCATTTGGAACCAAATTATCCGTCTATAGAACAAGTAGAAGGTATAGCCAAAGTTATCGTGACGCCTCCGTAGGATTTATTCATGCCCGTATTGACTACACGGATGCACGACAAGTTAATGTTCATCTTGTGCAGGAAATGTGGGGAGGAGGAAAACCAAGGCGCGTGTCAGCACAACGACAAAAAAGACAGGCGTCTGGGTGATTGACGAGATCCGGAAAGTCTTTGAGAAAAGGCTACACGGTTGAAGCCGTAAACGAAGTGTGGGAGTACAATGTATCTGTTTACGATCGTCAGACACGATCTGGCGGATTATTTCACGGGTACATTGATACTTTTTTGAAAATCAAACAAGAAGCCAGTGGATGGTCAGAGTGGTGTACCTCACAATATGAGAAGTTATCTTACATTCAAAATTATGAGGAGAGATAAGGGGTAAAACTCGATTTCGTCTCTGATTGTAAAAACCCTGGTCTCCGCACACTGGCTAAACTCTTTTTAAATTCACTATGGGGAAAGTTTGGGCAAAGACCCAATTTACGACACGTAGCCGTTGTAAACGACTATCAGGCATCCACAAGTACCTGATGGATCCGTACATCACCGTAGACAGCGTCATTGATGTAAATGATGAGGTTATGTTCCTCAATTACAAGGATGCGCGTGACGCGTTGCACCCTAACTCTAACACGAGGGTGGCGGTGGCATGCTACACGACTGCTATGCTAGGTTGCACTTATACAGCATCCTTGTAAAATTGGGGGACCGCTTTTTGTATCACGATATAGATAGCGTTCTATTCACGGAACGCCCCAGTGATTGGAGTCCACCGACCGGAGACTTTATAGGCGACCTCACTGACGAACTTCAAGATTACGGTCCGGGAAGCTACATTAGCGCCTTTGTATCTGCTGTCCCAAGAATTACGCATACCGAGTTTGTGTAGGTGGCGATCCTGCCAAAACTATAAGGGTGTTCAAGGTTCTCGGGATCACAATAAACTACGACAACCGGAATGACGTTAATTTGATGTTTTGAAAGTAATGGTCACCGAACATCCTGCGTAAAGATACGTAAAGACACCGCACAAAATTGTAAGAGAAGGTCTTGCGACTATTTGTACCGTTTCGCAGAATAAAGTCTACCAGCCCGTGTACACCAAACGGCGGATAACCGATGATTATAATACGTTGCCGTTTGGGTATCATAGTCCTTGTAAACGCACTCGCCTACAACTAAAAGATGATCATTTAACGGGATGAATATAATATTTTTTCCTTTCACTCTAGACAGTTCCACTGACATACCATTTTTCAAAGATTTTAGATTTTTTATATTTTTTTCTGCATGAAACACGCATATTTTTTTATGATTTATTTTATGCACTCGGGATACTTTAAAAAAAAATTTATCCGCCAGTACAATTATTCACCTACCTGATTATTTCTAGTCAAATAGAATAAGTTTTTTGTATATATTTCAATTCTAGTCAAATTTGTTTATTTTCTTGTACATATTTTAAATTGAAACCATCTGGTTGTGTACATATATTAAAATACTCTTCAAACTGACTTAGTAAATTAATACAGAGCCTACTATTCCCTTTACGAGCTCAAAAATTGATTATTGTTTTCATAATATACTTCAAGTTGTAAGAATATTCTATAACTATCATTTTTTTGTAAATGAATATTCCAAGTATACTTTTCATGGCGTGAACCATATTTCTAAAACTTTTATTTGTGTGTAGATAAATATTTCAAGTATACTTTTCATGTGTGAGATATATTTGTAAAAACTTTTATTTGTGTAGATAAATATTCCAAGTATTTGTAAAAACTTTTATTTGTGTAGATAAATATTCCAAGTATACTTTTTGTGGTGTGAGATATATTTGTTAAAACTTTGATTTGTGTAAATAATTATTTCAAGTATTTGTAAAAATTTTATTTGTGTAAATAAATATTCCAAGTATACTTTTCATGTGTGAGCTATATTCTAAAACTTTTATTTGTGTAACTAAATATTCCAAATATACTTTTCATGGTGTGAGATATATTTGTAAAATAATTGATATGTGTAAATAAATATTCCAAGTATAATTTTCATGGCGTGAGCTACATTCTAAAACTTTTATTTGTTTAGCTAAATAATCCAAGTATACTTTTCGTAGTGTGAGATATATTTGTAAAAACTTTATTTGTGTAAATAAATATTCCAAGTATAGGCCTACTTTTCGTGATATGAGATATATTAGTAAATAAATATTCAACGTATACTTTTCATGGTGTGAGATATATTTGTAAATAAATAACAATTATATACTTTTCATGGTGAGAGATATTTTTGTGTGAATAAATACGATAAAAACTGTTGTGTTTGTGTTTTACGTCTACAGCCCCTCCCTCCAATCCTATAAATACAAGTTAATTTAGCTTACAAACTCAGACTCAAACATTATGGACAAGTTGAAACATCCATTTTCGGCCATCATCAGCGGACCTTCCGGGTGTGGAAAGTCACATTTTGTGGCCGACTTTATCCGTCACCTGGACACAATATGTGACGTTAAATTTGATAAAATCACCTGGTATTATGCTTTATGGCAACCGGGATTGAACAAGACGGGCCGAGTCCCCGCGTCATATTCTGTAATGGTTTGCCGGAAATGAATGAAAACCTGTAATGACGCTCCACAGCTGATTATCCTGGACGACCTGATGCGTGAAGACAACGAAGTGGTCGTCGATCATACAATTCAAGTTCATTGACTACATCGTTATCTAGGATACAACAAGTCAAAGTTCATTGACTACATCGTTATCCCAGGAAACAACACATCGAGCACATCGTCGACCAAGAATTATTTACGAGGAAGGAACGATGGTACCGAGGGACTGGCCCGATCGGCGGAAAAAGAATGCAACAGTGCTGTAATCAAGTATTGATAGGGAGTAGATGGCTGTAATGGCCGTGGTTAGGTTTTAGGAGTAATTTAATTTACTTATTCAAAAGAGCTTTAATCACCTTGGGTGTTTCTTGTAAATGTAGCTTAGTTTTAAACTTTCTGGCTCGCAGTGCTAGCCTTATGTGACTTTTGTGTCACTGATATATGCTGGGTCCTTCAGACCTACAGTTTAGGTAGTAATGTGTCCCACTCCATGGCCTGCACGACCATGTCATAGTCAGCAGTGCCTTCAGACAAAAGGGGCTGTTTAGGTTGTGCCAGGCCTTGCAGTGTGCCTTATTAGGTGTTTATCGGCTCTCTTAGAGTAATTTGGTGGCGCTTATTCACCATGGATGTAGTTTAATTTAATGATTGTTGTTCAACTTGTGGATCACCTTGCCCATCAGGCATGACACGCGTCTGTAAAGCTATTTAATGACTGTTGTTCAACTTGTAGGTCTCCTTACCCATCAGGCATGACTCGCGTTCGTTACATATTTTGATATCGTCCTTTAGAGAGGACGTGTCGCCTCCTTCTGGGTTTGATAGTTGACCGTCTCGGGTTTGATCACCTCGAGTCTGGCTCGAACCAATTGGTTATTAGCCTGGCCTAGAACCCTGGATTGAAACTTTTGTCTACAGTTTAGCCGGAATATGTAAAGCCGGAACTAACACTGTGTAGCTTGTAACAATTGTACCTGAATAGAAATAAATTAAGCTAGCCTCACTAGCACAGGTAGTCTTCCTCCTCGATAGGAAGTCTGCTAGTTTGTTTTACCCAGTTAACTGGTTAACTTATTGTGTAGGTTATTCTTGTAAATGTAATTGTTTATTGACTAATACGCCATTAGTGTATCTAATGGGGGGACTACCCATACCAAGCATAACCAGGGGTTTGCCTGTGTTGTACTAATGTTGACGCTTGGCGACTTAATAGCTATAGAGTGGGAACACTAGATAACTCGCTTGGAAGTTGTCAAGGTTAGGGATTCATATTTAATCTAAAGCTTCACTAATGGATAGTGCTTGTATTAAATTTTACTGTATGTGTTGATATGACTGATCTCTTTAAAGTCTATTTGTTTATCCCCATTAATATCTCTGCCTTTGCTTGTTTTATTTATCTTGAATGTATTCCCTGTTTACGTACCTGGGGTTTAAGAAAGTAACCGCTGATGAAAAGGGACGACTACTCGTTCAGAAAGAAGGAGCGTTTCTGCCCTTACTTTTAACTCCATTAATCAGCGGTGTCCTCGGTTCCTTATTCAACAAGTAGATAATGGAACACACAAAAAATATGATATTGGTGTCCCCGGAAACATTACACCGTTACGAGCAACACCACCAACAAGTGGCATCATCCACAATCTAGTGGTCTCCGAGCTGGACAAGGAAATGGAAAAATCCTTGCTTCAAAACTTGACAAGTCTAAATGGACTTTATACCAACAAGTGCTACAGTGCTATATGCACTTTAGTCAACACCCTCCACCGCCTGAAAATACCACGACCACCCCTGAAGTGTCTGTACTTCCCATCCCTGCTGTACTCAATACTGTACCAGTACAGGCACGTAAAAAAGCCTAGATTTTACTAGAACATATTCATTCCAGGGACGGTATCTCTTGTGACGAAAACGGGGAAGTGAGTATTCACGGTACGCCTCTCCGTGGATAAAATATTGTGGATTTAGTCAACGATTTGGTCAGAGCAAGAAGACACAGTGAGCCGTTGGGGTGGTGAGAGTTTCTCATGGCGCTTCAAAAATAAACATCCCTAAAGAATTTATTGTAAATGCGAAACGTTTGGTGTCCATTAGAGATCCAACGTCCGTACCCCAACCACTTACACCGTCGCAACGTCCTAAGAAGAAGAAACTGAAAAGGGTGGACGAAAACAGGTGGCTGCCGTTCCGAGCTTAATGGTCCGTTTAGCCGACATCTACTAAGACCCTTCTCATCCTGCGGGGTTTGCAGGGGCAGCGTCGCTCATAAAGGCGTCCAAGAAAGATCCCGACAAAGTACAAGAATGGCTTCGTGCGCAGGACGCTTATACCCTACACAAACCGTTGATAAAAAAGTTTCCACGCAACAAGTACGTGGTGTCAAACATTGACGATCTCTGGCAAGCCGATCTCAACGATATGTGAAATCTCGGAAAATACAACGACGGTGCGGTGTACTTGCTCACCGTAATCGATGTGTTTAGCAAGATTCCATGAGCGAGGACGCTTCCATCCAAGAAGGGGAGCGTCGTGGGAGACGCCTTTCAGGACTTTTCAAACAAAGTGGGCGTAAACCTCAAGTTTACAGACGGACAAGGGGACAGAGTTCACGGCACGTCTAGTCCAGAAATTTCTCAATAAAAAAGGCGTGTATTACTACACCACTCATAATCTGGACGTGAAGGCAAGCATCGTGGAACGATTCAATAGAACTCTGTAAGTGCGCATGTGGCGCTAGTTTACTAAAAATAACACGTATCGTTATGTGGACGTCCTCCAAGATCTCGTCGACACTTACAATGGCTCAAAACATTCCAGTATAAAGATGGCTCCTGCCGACGTTTCAGAAACCAATGTGCTTCAAGTCAGAGATAATCTGTACGGAAGACGGCGCTCAAACTCGAATAGTAAGCCAAAACTCAAAGTCGGTGACACCGTGGGTATTAGCAAATACAAAATGCTGTTTGAAAAAGGCTACGAAAGCAATTAGAGCGAAGAAATTTTTAAAGTCAGCAATGTCGTGTTGAGGCAACCAGTCGTCTACATGTTGACCGATCTTGACGGCGAGGATGTGGAGGAAACGTTTTACGAACCCGAATTGCAACGCGTACGTCTTCCCGAAACTTTTAAAGTTAAAAAAAATCTACGTGTCAATGGTTAAGACGCTAGAAATAAAGTGTACGTGCAGTGGAAAGGTTACCCGCCTAGTTTAATTCTTGGATTCCTGCCAGTTACGTCAGCGCCCTACCATGAAAAACTAGTTTTACATCACTTTTTCGAGCGACAGCTCTATTGGATATTTCCCGAAAAATACCCTCGCGAATTTCACCACGCAACTACCCTTCCATCTCACACTCTACGGACAATGGGAAGTCACTCTCGCTGAAATCCAAAAACCGTGCTCTTTCACCACCGTACCCGAGGGCCAAAATATTGTATGGTACAACCTGGTTGACGCTAACAGTATGGAACAAATATTCAAGGATCACATCCCGCCTAAAAATGACAGCACTATCCATGAATTGGTCAAAGCCTTAAACAAAGTAGAGGCGTTTATAGGGGATTCCGGAGCTGTATTCAAGTACACAAACCGTAACAAAAAAGTGGAGGTTGTTTATTCTTCACCAAATATACAGCTGCTGACTCTATCTAGTCAACTAAGTCTACAGCTCGGTTTCGATCCTCAGACTAATCTGATCAAAGTCCCATAGTCACCGTACACCGCCAAAATTCTACTAGGCTTGCCCTCGCAAATATACATCTACAGGGATATCGTCGATCCTCATCCCGTGGGTGACATTGTGGCACCTCTTTTACGTATCGTCAGTATCAACAACATAAACTAGCTCTACGGCATACATAAGACAGTTATATATGATCCGTTGCACTACTTGCCCCTACTTAGAAGGGAAATTGAAAGCCTGGAAATCAATATATGAACAAACACTGGTGAACCTGTACCATTAGAGTTTGGAAACATGTGTGTGAAACTTCATTTTCAACGCTGCTCAACATGAACTGTCCCTACCAAAGATACTGCATCGACCAGTTTGGAACAGGAATATCTTCGATCTACCACGGTGTTTCCTATCAATCCGGACATGAGGGAAGTTTTTTCAGCGGCCTCTTCAAGAGCATCGTACCGTTGGTGAGAAGCGGCGCTAAAGCCACTGTAAAACAGGCGCTTCATACGGGTATAGACTTGCTCTCCGACGTCGCCAATCAGCGTCGTCCTTTCAAACAGTCCCTACGGCAACGTGACGGCGAGGATGGAACAAAGCTGAAACGCAAGGTGGAGCAGAAGATAGACATGCTGATGACCGGCTCAGACTATAAAGGGCGTCGTAAGAAGCACCGACGTCAGTCTTCTGTCGTTGCCCGACGTAGGATGTTAAGAAAGAAGCGGTAGATATTTTCAGTTGAAATGTCGTTTCTACACCCCCAGTGTTATGAGTGTGCCAGCAGTGAACTCGATCTCTTTTCCGTCCCACCCACGCCAACAAGTCTTGAACGTGTACAATGGATCCAGTGCAAACCTGTCTCTTCCCTCACCAATGATTCGCCCATCGAACTTACCGTTACCGGTCAAGGCGAGTTCTATATCGATCTTTCACAAACCATGCTCTATCTCAGGTGGCGCTTTCACCGAGGTGGATCAAATCGCTCTCGTCAACAACTGGTTGCATTCGCTATTCACACAAGTGGATGTGTTTTTAAACCAAAAACTAGTCTCACCGCCCAGCAACAAGTATGCTTATAGATCGTATATTCAGACGATGCTCAATTACAACAGGGAAGCCAAAAGAACACATTTGACTTGTGGTCTGTGATTCGCAGACAGCCCCGGAAACTTTGAGTTGGTTAACGCCGGCAACAAGGGATTTGAAGCCCGTCGCACTCTCACTGTAAAAAGTAAGACGGTGGATCTTTTGGGGTATCTACACGGTGATGTGTTTAACTAAGAGAAATACCTTTTGAACGGCACCGAACGATCTATTCCTGTCACGACTCGTCTTGTCGAGCCGCCAAGCTATCGCCAGTCATCTGGGAAAACCCACTGCAACACCATTCAAGGTCGGGGTCCAATTATTTTCTTGACTTGTCTTGTCGAGCCACCAAATTGGCACCGGGCTGTGATGGCGTCATCGGGAAAACCCATTACCACATAAGGGGTTGCGACACCGGGAAAACCCATTACCACGTAGGGGGTGGGGAAGGGTTGCGACACATGCCTTGAAGGAGGGGGGAGTGCGTTGAAGTGAAAGGGGTCTTACGGCAGCGGAACCATTTCTTACACTCAACGCTAAGTGGCTGTCGGTAAAGGTTCCTGTTGTGTGTTCCAGGAAGTGAAAGGGCAGCGAACAGCTGCAACCTGTTCAGTGGTTGCATTCTACGCTACGCTATCGTCAGTAGAGGTTCGTGCTGCGTGTTCCCGTGCTCAACGCCGTGGACTGCACGCCAATAAATATAAAATAAACTCCAACGCCCGTCCGAATCCTAACCAGACATTAAAAAAAACAAGTTTGGACAAGAATAAACAGCCGAAAGGGGGTCAGGGGAGAGGGGAGGGAGTCAAAGGCAGGGGTAGAGGTCAGAAGGAGTGGGTAAGCCGACAACCAATCAGAGAGCGACACAACATTACGTAACAACCAATCAGAGAGCGACAACAACATTACGTAATCATCACAATACACACACTTTCCACGTCGGAGTCAAAGGTCAAACTGGAACGAGAGGGCCCGCTAGGTAGTGAGTGACCTTCTACCTCAAATTTTCGGTGTTGCACCAGCTTTATTAGAACCGGCTACGGTTCCTGCGTGTTGAGAAGTAGGCTAACAGAACCAGATTGAAGGAAACAGTGCTAGCTTGTTTTCCACAATCACAAGAACAAAGTGATGGAATAAATAAGGTGTTGGTGTTTGAACAAGGCATGCGGGAAATGCTGCAGCAAGCCATGTCATGTGATTAAGAAGATTATGAACTTTCGTTAGCTAAAACTGCCAATACGCAAAGAAATTGCAAGCTACAAATGTTTCCATTTCAATGGTACCTTTCCTTCTGGTTGTAAAGAAGAAGATCATGAGGAAGCGGACACCAGGCTGCTAATCCACTTACAGAATGCGCTTCGCAATGGCTTTACTAACTGTATGGTGATTATTATTGACACGGATGAAGTGGTGATCCTCCTTGGCAAAGTCCATCATTTGATGACCTTGTGTCAAGATGTGAACATTTGTGTTGCTTTTGACACAGGCAAAACATTCACTTAACATCACATCAATGCTATCTACGAGAAGCTGGGTAGAGATGAATCCCTGGCCCTCCCTGTCTTCTACAGTTTCACGGTATTTGATACCACATCTGCATTTTTTCAGACGAAGCAAGAAGTCTGCTTGGAAGGCATGGAGCGGATATCCTGATGTGACACATGTCTTTAACTACATTGCACTCCACCCTTACACAAAACTTGAGATTGATGATGATAATTTCAAACTGCTAGAAAGATTCACCGTTAACTTGTATAATAAGGCCAGTAACGTAGAACATGTGAATTTAGGCAGGAAGGAGTTTTTTTGCCAGAAGAATAAGGCAATGCAGAAACTTCCCCAACTAGGGACGCACTATTGCAGCATTCAAAACGGACCACATATCAAGCAGGAATGTGGTGCACCAGTGAGCACAGTGTACAGCACGCTCCTAATCCAGAAGGTTGGGGGCTGGACTCTTAATGGAGACAGGGTATCCTGGGTTCCCGTATAGAACATGTTACCTGTTGCCCCAAAGGCTTGTAGTGAATTGGTGAAATATAATTGTAAGAGCCAAAGTGGATGTGTTGGTAGGTGTGCCGGCAGAAAGGCAGGTTGAATTGCACAAAACTCTGTGGATGTCAATTTTTGAATACGGCGTAAGCAATGGCATCTTTTATATAATACACCATCTTTCATATAAGAATGTATAAAAATGTATGTCTTTTAGTATTTATTTCGTATATGTATAATTTTCAAAACAAGAAATTGGTGAATAATTTCTATAATGATACACAGGTACACCAGTAAAATAATATATTGTGAATAAATTGATCATCTGACGTATTTAAAAACTGTATATATGTATTCCCTTACCCTGAAAATGTATATTTACACACCAAGATTGTGATCCTAAGTGCTTTAAAAGTCGATATATTGATAATATACATATATTTCAAGATGGCCGCTATAAAATTCAAGAGGGCTACTAGTAGAGGTATTTCTCATCCTCAGATAGTGCCTCAGGCTATTTCCCTCGAAAGCTATACATCGTTTTCACTATGAAGAGACAAATTGACAATGTATAACTATACATCTCATCTTCGGATATTGCCTTAGGCTATGAAAAACTATACGTTGTTTTCGATAATAAGGGAATAATTAAGAATGTGAAACTATAGACCGTTTTCGATAAGAAATGAATAATTGAGAATGTGAAACTATATACATCGTTTTCGCTAAGAAGTTCGGATGTGAAACTATACATTGTGAATGTAGAATGTGAAACCGTGGGGAGAATACTATATACACCGTTTGGGAAACACTATACTTCTCATCCTCGTAGTCTATTTCACAACGGTGTATAGTTTTTCATTCTCCCTTCAATCTCCCTTCTTATCGAAAACAGTCTATAGTTTTTTATTCTCGACTATACCCGTACTTATCGAAAACCGTGTATATAGTGTCCTATTTTTCGATTATTCTCTTGCGATGGATGCGGATGCGGATGCGGATGTCGGGGTCATCCGTTAAGCAGCGTCAAGCAGCAAAGGTAAATCTCAAAACTATACTTCTCATCCTCAGATATTATCGTAGGCTATATCTCCTTCTTATCAAAAACGGTGTATAGTTTTTCAATTATTACCTTCTTATCGAAAACGGTGTATAGTTTTTCATTTCCTCTTATCGCCTTCATATCGAAAACGATGTATATAGTTTCCCATTCTCAATTATGACGGATCAACAAAGTATATCTTGTTATGCACGTACGGTGACGACATATAATTCCAACTTTGTAAAGCAAAAATACTTTTCAACAGTCGGTCCAAACTAATAAGTTTTACAAATAGCCCACTCAAATAATAGATTTTCAGAACTGTCAAATTTAAAAACCTCTAAAATATAGATATGTATAATTCTGAAAATAAATGTTAAATAATTGTTGTATTTATAAGTAAACGGAAGTAACCAAATCCAACCTAAATTTACAACTTCATGAAACTTTAAATTAAATAGATAAGGCTTCTAATTAGTTTTATGCTAAGTTGTCTTGCTTGTCTATAGTGGCAAGCAGTAGTACCTAATCAAGAAGCCATGAATATGTTAAAGAGGAGTTTTAATCATCTTCGGAAATAATTATTTTATCTCACAATTATAATATTCTAATGGCTGACATCTTTTTGTGATAGATATAGGTCTAATTTATGACGCTGCTCGGTGGTGTTTTTTTTTACTATCTCAAAATACTGTGTAGACGTTCTTTACCCAAAATATGTTTTAAATATATTTATTGTGAAAGTTTTTTAGACTAGTTTCTTTTATATACAATACAAGGATGGGAGGATAACATTAGAATGGACCTGAAATAATTACGGTGTAGTGAGGTGAACTGGATAGAACTAACTTAGGATAGGGATATGTGTCGGTCTTATGTGAGTGCGGCAATAAACTTTAGAGTTCCCAATGCCTTAGAGTAAGTAGGTATATTGTATTTATCAGCTGACTGCTTGGTGCATGTATCTTGTCTGTGGATTAATTTATTTCGAATATTTTTATTGGACCAAGTATTTTGACTATCTAATTGGTTCGCACGGTCACACGATTATGGATATAGACTCTTTAGTCGCGAATAGAATTTCTTAAGGACTGCGAACTATAGATCTATGAAAACAAATTCTGTGTTGAGGCTCTAAGCCTTCTCATAAGGTTTGAATTTTTAAATCGCTGTTTACATAACTTAAGGGGGCTACATAGGGGAGCCAATACAGTGTAACTCAAGTGTTCAGCTCTATCACGATTTTGATAAAACTATTAGTAGTATTGAAGTTTTGTCTTCACTGGAATGAATAAAAAACTCTATTCTATGTTTCTATAGATAAGAGAAATCTGTAAACATGGCTTAAAATATGAAATTTTGCCCTTAGAAAAGTCAAAATAAGCGATATTTGAGTTGATTGTTAAATACCTAAATCCAAGCGAAATGAAAGGGCAATATTATAGGAACATAGAATGGAGATTTGTGAATCGAATTATATAATTTATTAGGGGGTCACAACACAAAATTTATTGGCATTATTATTAACCTGAGAGGTAACTATCACTCGCCAAAGGACCGGTCAAACTTTGCTCTGAGCGAAGGAGGGGTTAGGAGAAGTGAAAGAATGGCAGACAAGCAGGTTAATCCTTCCCTCGCTTTCTCTTGCTGTTCGTACTTCCACGCGGCTCATCGCCTTCGATAGAACCTTGTAGGTCGTGGCGCTCTTTATTGAAAAATACATTTTGACCACATTTTAGTGAGTGCAAGCTAAAAAAAAAAGTTAACGTCAACATGAACCTAGAAAATACAATTGCGGACCATAGAAGAGGGAAAAAAAGAAGATTATACCTCACAGCCCACTGCAAGAAAAGAAATTGAAATAAGGGAAAGAAACTCTGCATTGCTGATTTTAGATGACTATTTTTTTTTAGTATATATAGCAACAGTGAATTGCTTAAAAATGACACAGGCCTAATTATATTCATGCATTTAACGAACACTTTTTAAACAGCCAACCTAACTTAGGTAACAATGTGATCTGTACTTCACATTCAGAAATATAGCCTAGATATTCACCATTCAGATAGAAGGACGTATCCATCTACAAATAGAAATTTTATTTTCTAGCACCCCCGGTATCAAACTAGTGTCCTCTAGATGTAAACACTTAAACGTGTGCTACACAACCTGCATTTTTTAATTACTTAGCTACCATATTTATTAAGAGGTGATTGAAGTGCAATGGAGTGATAAGGTAGCTTAGCAAATGTGCACCTGCATCAGCATGGAGTGAGCATAGGTAAACAACAGGGACAATTTAGATGTTGTGCATCTAGTTAGTAGTCGTATCTTTACCTCTTCCTCAAATCAATCTAGTTTCTTGAGAGCCAGAAGCATTAAATTTTATAACCACCAGTGCATGTGTTTAAAGCAGAATTTCCCACCGCCGGGCCGTGGGGCCAAATCCCGAAAAGCTGGTCAAAATATGAAAATATTATTCAATTTGTATGAAATTTAGTACATAGGGGTTTTAAAGGTTGCTGATTGCGAATCAAAAGTCAGAATTGAAAAAACAAAATGGTGGACCCATTATGGCAGTTATAAATTCATAAAAGCCAGCAAAATATTCAAGTTTTATTCATTTTGTACGAAACTTGGTACCTAGGGGTTTTAGAGGTCACTGATTAGGAAACCAAAGTCAAAATTGCAAAATAATAAAATTACGGATCCAATATGGTGACCATAAATATTTAAACATATACAATTTAGTCAAAATAACATATAATAGGCCCTACACCTTATTAACCAGGAACAATTTAAGGTGTAACAAAATAAAAGATTTATTAGAAGAACATAAACTTTTATTTATATTGAAACCATAACCTTTAAAGCCTATGTCTCAATGACCCACAATACAGGGGAAAACCTATTGTTTGTTGGAGTTATACACTAGAATTTAAAAAAACCTTTTACTCTAACCCAATAATACAATAATGTACGAAACCGGGCAGAACTATTATTTGTTTTAGTTAAATATTTAAATAGTAAAAGTCATAAACCTTTAAATTAAATAATTATTTAACCCACGAAACCGAGCGAAATCAATTTAAGGAAAAAACTTTGTAAATAGGGGAGAGTGGGGCAAAGTTAAGATTCGGATGGACATCTCCAAGTTTTGCAAATCTCTCGTCCAAGTAGTTCCATGTATTATCACCTCACTAGAGGTGCGCTGCTGTAGTTATGGCAGTCACCCCACCGACCCCTCTCACCCCCTCTATTTTAACCCCTTTTCAGAGTGTCCTTACATTCCACAGACAGACACCCCCCCCCCAAGCACCAATCCTTTCAACTTTGTTACTTGCTACTCAACCAAAGACAATCTATCCCGTTATTCTTTCCATGATGCCGGGTTTTTAGCCGATATCTCGGGGTCTGTAGAATGACGTCCAAAGTCATAGGACTAGGGCTCGAATCCCTGTCAAAGTATAATGTTTCTGAGCTACCTTGGGAAATCCTTATCTACAGTAAATTGTTACATTTTTATTTAGTTTATCTATTACTGTAGGAATATATAAATAGATATTTTCTTTCCTATATTAAAAAAATACATAGCTATTTCTTTTTGTTTTTTTCAGTGACATAGTTTTTACGGTCACTACTTACGCTAATTATTTAAATACATGATATAAGGAGGTTAGAATTAAAATAAGTGCACCACAATTTGTTTGTACAGAAGATATAAAAACCAAAGTGAAAAGCACACTTTGTTCTAGGTGATAGCCTGATTAAAAAAAATTGGAAATATCTTTAAAAAAATTAATGAGTTAGAAAAAGGTGGCCAAAGGTGGTGAAAAATTGTGATTTTTAAAATTTTATTTCAATTAAATA
Source organism: Timema podura (assembly GCA_033556935.1). Classification (NCBI taxonomy): domain Eukaryota; kingdom Metazoa; phylum Arthropoda; class Insecta; order Phasmatodea; family Timematidae; genus Timema; species Timema podura. The sequence continues at coordinate 14,855,231 of JAVRXN010000010.1, forward strand.
TAATTTACGTACTATACGCCTACTTCACTTTACGAATAGGCCCTACTGTTAAATTTTTTTCGAACCCCATACTAACAAGAACATTGTATTTTATGATCTAAAAAAAATTAAAATTAAATAAACCTCGCTAAACCATGTTTCCATTTAAAATAATTTATTTATTATTATAATATGATTATAACCCGTCCAAAACCAAGTATTTTCTTTTTTATTGCTACGTTCAGAACACATGTTATTAATGGCTTAATTTGATTGTGTAGAGATGAGGAAGGTAGCTAAGAGGAAGTGAACCTGCATTTGCATGGAGTAAAGATGGGAAAACCAGAGTGATATATCACTTGTGGAAAACCTTTAAAGGTATATATATATATATATACATTTAACGGAAAAACCATCTCCAGTTAACGCAGATGAGATTCGAACCATGACCACCCCATCAATGGCGATCAAACCAACGGCAAGCAACGGCTGTGGGTAATTAAACTTTGTAAACTAATATTTACTTTGTCTCGACACCTTGGAGTAAAAATATTGTGATCGTCAAAATTTCGAAACCGAGATTTTGAAAATTGTTGACGTTTCATAGCCCCCTGAAACAAAAAAAGTTGTTTCCGCAAGGCCATCTGACTGTTTGTACCTTAGTTTGGGCTAGAACCGAAACCATTTTACCATTTGGGCTAAAACTTTATATCTGGGGTTTAAATAAGCCCCCCTCCCCCGTCCCCGAGGGATTTTTGAAATTTGATATCTAACCCTGGCTAGTTTATTGAAAGGCAAAAAGAGAATAAATCTATTTTATCGAAATTTACTCTAATGGTTTTGATTAAATTTGATATCTAAACATAGTTTATCATTATAAACAAGATGGACATTTTCATTTTCTCATGAACATGACTTTGAGGGTACTTTACATAGGACAGATTTTCAAATTTTCATCATTTCTCCGTAACTATTTGAGACTCGTAATATCTTATTATTTTAAAGTTATAGTATACTATGAAATGTAAAAATCTTTTTTTTTATAAAACCAATAAGTTTTGAGCTATAAACAAATATATATATATACATATATATATATATATACATATATATATATATATACTTTTTAATCAGGGGTGTAGTGGAGTGGGATCCCTGGTGAACGCCGTTCTGGCACTGCTTTTCGTGGCAAAATATTTTTAAAAAATGTTTAGTAAAGTTTTATACTTTGCAATTCCAAGTTAACTAATTGATTTTATATCAATATTATGTTAAAACTTTTTTCATACTATTAATCAATAAATTCTGATGAAATTAACAGTGCTCTATGTGAATTCCAGGAATTTTAGGGGAAGTGCGTTAAGTAAGTTTCTGCTTTAGTAATCATTAAAAGATGCTCCAAATAGCTTATAGAGGCAATTATGTTTGTACAATTCTTTCATCTACGGCGGTTGGGGGTCCCAAAACCCCACTTCAACTTTGGGGTTGCTACGACCTTGCGTTCCGGCACTGCTAAATTTACGACTACACCACTGTTTTTAATACAAGTTTTTGAAAATAAATTTGATTCTTATGCTCTTTAGTTGACAAAGATGTTTCTTTTTTCCTCATTTTTTCTGTAACAGTGTTCCTTGTTCCTAAAGACATAGAGTCAGGAGCGGCCTGAGGTAAATTTCGCACCCAGGCGGTATTGCTTTTTGGCACCTATTTACGTAACTGGTGGATAATATAATCCATTCAGCATAGGAGTGTAGGTAACTAACAGCTAGCAAAAGTTAGCAGATCAAATCTCATGTATCAATTTGCCAAACCATATTATCTGCAATGACCATAATACTATGTTGATTTATTGGCATTTTTGGCAGTCAAAACTTTCACAAAAACAATTTTATTTTTAATTTGGTTTTTATTTTGACAGTTCTTAAATCTTATGCTAGCTGCCAGATATCACATTTCTCATGGTGATTGTACTCTCGGAAAATATGAAAATAATCCACAAACCTAACAACTCCAAACCTAACGTAGCCTGGACGTGATAGGAAAAAATGTGAAAGGGAAACTCCACAAATGTTAAACATACGTTAAACGTTTCACTTCGAGATTGTACAAAAACTGTTAGGATTACAAATAAAACTATAAGAACCTGTTTTGTAGACAATGTCATCCTCTATTTTTTATTATAAGTTTAACAAACACTTTGACATTATGAATGGTTGGTGTTATAATTGCAAAAAAAAAAGTTTAATGGCGCCATTATTTCAAGCTGGAAAATATAAAATAACTTTTTAAGAGTGACATTAGATTCTATTTTACTAACCATACATTTAAAGAAATGTGTAAAATTTCATGTTAGTATAAAAAATTGAACGATTGTTAAGCTTAGCAACTCCGGCTACGTTAGGTTAGAAGTTATATATTAGGGGATTATTTTCATATCACGCCCAGGCTACGTTAGGTTTGGGGACTATTTTCAGATCACACTCAGGCTACGTTAGGTTCGAAGTTGTTAGGTTTGGGGATTATTTTCATTTCACGCCCAGGTTACGTTAGGTTTGGGGACTATTTTCATATCACGCCCAGGTTACGTTAGGTTTGGGGACTATTTTCAGATCACACTCAGGCTACGTTAGGTTCGAAGTTGTTAGGTTTGGGGATTATTTTCATATCACGCCCAGATTATGTTAGGTTTGAAGTTGTTAGGTTTGAGGATTATTTTAATATCACGCCCAGGCTACGTTTGGTCATGTCTAGCTATGTTTGGCGCCCCGGGTAGCCGCCCGGTTCGCACGGCCCTTGAGCCACCCTTGCATAGAGTAAGTAACAGTGTATATTATTTCATTTCACAAACCCTAACGAGTTTTTAGTAAATGTATGTTTCAAGATAAAAGCAAGAGGAAGTCTGTGTGGTGCACCGTACCATTTATTTTTTATTACTAAAATACAAAATTACCTTTACCTCTATGTGAGTAGGTTTGTGGACCTATAGTTTCCAAGACACTTTTATTTGTATTATAATTATTATTTGAGTTTACCGACGTATTGGCACAACTAGAGGTCATGTAACATCATTAAAATCATTCCACACATGTTAATGTGTACAACAAGATCCATAATTTCTGAACCCCTTTTTTTAACAACCTGTATATACGCGTGTGTGTGTAATTTCTCTAAAATAAAAGATGTATTAAACTAAAATAATTTAATGAATATTTTCAGGGGATATAAATAATAGCTATGACACACATACCCACCCTCCCCTAAGTAAACTCCTGGATGCGCCACTGAATCTTAATATCTTCAAAATTAAGTCTGCTATAAGTGAGAAAAGTTCTTGTTCGTCTATAAAACATGAATAAAACTATTTAGAGAAATCCTTTTCACCTCTCTCTTCTTATAAAACCAACGTTATACAAATAGGTTTTATCTAATCAAGGAAACACTGTTTATGGAAATTATTTATAAGGTAAACATAATCAAGTTTACTCTATAAAAACTTTTAACCTAGATCATACAAATACATCATAGGGAACATTCTCAATAGCTCAGATTTGGAGGTGGCAGACAATTAGTGTCCAGTCAAGGGTTTTACCTGACTGAACAGGATATAAATAGTTCGATGGAAGGGGGAGTAGCGGGGTTTACATGGGGAAAAAAAGATGGTAAGAAAGAGAATGCCAAAAGGGGGTTTGGGGAGGAAAGGGAGAGGTGCTTCCGAAGACAGAGCACTCTACCAGGAAGCTGCTGAACTTTTTCAACAGTTTAGACATGATTTAATTTGAAAATAACAAATTTTGTACCCGTTATTGTACTATAAATATATGTCGTGTATGATAGAACATTATCTTATTCTCTATAATAATATGATAAATTCAAAACTATATTCTTGTATTTCATGTTTTATTTCATTTAAATTTAATTGAAATTACGTCTTATTGCAAAAAAGTAAATAGTAACTTGTAACTTTTCTTATTAATATAGTTCATTTTAAATTTACAAGTTTAATGCAATGCAAAAAACCGCATGTTGTTACTATGCATATTTTTAAAGCAATGGCGGGCACAACTTTATCGTTCTTATATAGTAGGTGTCCATCCGAATCTTAACATAGTAATAATATTAATTTTAGCTTTTGATTAATTTTTATTTTTTTACAAAAATTGGCATTTTATTTAAATAGTAAAATAAATTTAGAAATGATTTGGAAACTAGTTACATTTTTTTAAACTGTTTACATTTAATCTTTCTTTAAAATTATACTTATGTACTATTTACCTTGAAATTAACTTTAAGAAATTATAAGATATTTGTTTCTGAATGCATGTGTTTTACACTAAAAAAGAGTTCTTACGCAAGAGATTTATTCCAATTCTTTAGAAACTGTATTCATATAGGGTTATAGGCCCTATTCTTGAAAATATTTGAAATAAAATTACAGCGATTTTAAATTGCATTTGATTTAAAAAATATATTTAAGTTAAGAGTAGTGTCAACAAAAACATGATCTTCTTATAGAAAACTGTAAAATTTTAAAGTATAATCTATGTTAATAAGTAAAACATGTATATTTACTATCTCTTTTGAAGTATTTTAAATTACACAATTAGTGATTTTTTCCATATATTGACTCAAATTTAACAACAAATTTCACGCAGAAAGATTTTGCAAAATATTTTATTCTACTATTCAATCAATGAGACTGAAAAAATTAAAACAAATAAAATGAAAAACTTAATAATTTAAGAATTAAATACAAAGTGAAATGTATAAAATAAATCTGTATTTATCAATTTTTTTACATAATATGTAAATGAAAATTATTCATTGTCATCAGTTGAGTTACCTGTATCGTATATCAGAAGATTCTGGCATTGAAAAGAAGTGTTGTAGCCAGCAGCATGACACATATAAATGGTTGGTGAAATTAATAATTCAACTGCTTCTGGTGACATAGATTTTACTTTTTTTTTTCGGCAATTTTCTCAAACTTGAAATAAAGGGATCGGATGCTACTAAAAGACGTAAAATAAACACGTCCATTGTTTTTGTTCTGCTGCATTTTCACGCGAAGTCTTCACGATATTTTTTTATATATTTATTACAATATTCTTGCGCATCTTCAGACATTTGTCCTATCGGCACTAATGCATTAACTAGGATTTCAGTGCCATGGATTAAAAGTTTATGTAGAGAAGTTGGCATGTAAAACCAGAGATACAAATCTACAAATTTAAGAGCTGTTTCTAATGTGTATTCTTTATATTTAATTAAATCAATTTCATGGCCGCTTGAAATGGCTTGCAATATAACATGAAATCTATTAATTAGACCTTCATCAACACCCGTTATAGAAGCGGAAACAGACAAATTTTCAAAAAATTTCCGAGCAGTATTTCCGTAATTCGTACTACCAAATCCAGGCTTTGGTTGATCGACAATAAGTTCTAATTGTTGACGGAAATCTTTTTGAATATTTTTTTTTCTATTCTCTGTTTTTCTTTATTTTATTTTCTTGGCACTTGCCACTTTTTAATCTCTAGTTTATAGGATAAATGTAAACAACATTCAAATAATCGAATCCACATGTGTAGTGCAGACAACCCAAACGATAAACTATCTCGATTTATCTTTTTTAATAAAATATCGTCGATATTATTAAAACCTTTGGAGGTTGATTGGCATAATTAGCAACGTTGAGTGGATACAGTATTGGTAATTGCATTACAAACTTTGCCATCTATCATCGTTAACGCAATTTCATAAGAAACTGATATTTCTTTTCCATTTCTTACAATGTCAAAAGGTACAAATTTTGTCTCTTGTTCTTTAACACACTCAGTTTGTTTTACAGTGTCTTCCGCATTTTCGTGCAAAAATTCAATTTTAATTGGCCGACAAAATCGAAGAGATGAAGGTCTTGGATTTTTGCATTATTAACTTCATCTTAGGATATGATTTGTAGTGGAACAAGTGAAGTGAAAAAAATATTTTCATCTGATTTACTTCCGTCATCATCACTGAATTTTTTTTATACGTACTTTGGCCAGAGCTGCCATCACAACCCCACTTGCAAATAAAATTCAAGTTAAGAAGTTTTTCAGAACTCAAGCTTTTAATAACGTCCATTTGAGTCGACAAAATTTGTTTAACTGTATGGTCTAATAAGGCCTGTAGTTTTACTTCTGCACTGCATTCAGTTACAGTGATGCTTGATGTATCGGGATAACATTTACGTTTAGCCTTTAAAACTTCTTTATACGAGGGATACAATTTATAATTATTTTCTAAGCTTATATTTCTTAAACCCTGATACTTACTTCGCGATAATTTCTGCTCAATTATAAGTGAAAGAGCGTTATCGCCGGAAATAATGGTTTCTGGAATAAACTTTAAAGATTTTCGATACCTTTGAGCTTTTGATGGGCTGCCCAATGTCACATCTTTCACAACTTCCGCAGTATACAATTTTCCTGAAGTTCGAAGGCTAATTTTGGTTGCATAGGAGAGTTCTTCAGTACTTGCCTGGGAACGAATTTCTTCGGTCCACCTTCGCTTCGTTCTTTCGCTGGAATCTATAAATTTCGAATATTGTAATATAACCTACGCAGGGAACATAATTCTCCTAAACTTTGTAGTATACGTATAGTGAACATAATTTTTCTTTATTTTGTGATCTAGGCCTACGTATAGTGTACATAATTTTCCTAAGCCTTGTGGTATACGTGTAGTGTTTCATACCCGACTGTGATTTGAAAACCAATATTCCCGTCATCAGCAGGCCACGACGATGATAACACGAGAACGAAGCCTTAGACCAGTGTTTCCCGCATTGGGTGATACCGTCCTCCAGGGGGTATTTTTAGTTTTGTGAGATGTAAATAATTGCAAGGGAGTTGTACGGCAGCGTATGGGGTTGTACTGATATTGCAGGAATAATTTTATGCTAATAAATACAACCTATAGAATATTTAACAAAATGTTCTTATATTAAATACTGTACTTATGTTCTATAATTTTGACAATACGATCAAGTCCTTATTTTTATAACCATTTAACATACGTTATGTTTTAACGTGTGTTTTATTCATAAGAATTATAAATTATGCCACGTAAAATGTGCATTTATTTTGTGATCATGTTTTTTTCAAATGAGGAAATATTGACCTGTTGGCAAGATAATATTTCTGCAAGGTTATTATCATTGATTTCAGAATGCATATTACACTTTACTTGGGGGTGAGGGCTGTAACATCATCAAATTCTCAAAAGGGGGCAGTAGGTTAAAAAAATGTTGTGAATTACTGCTTTGAACCATACAGATAGTGAAGTCCCATATAGTTAACATTGCATTCCTTCATCGGATGCGTATACATATAGTGGACATTGTAACCTTTCATCAGGTGTACACATATAGTGGGCATTGCCTCCCTTCATTAAAAGTACAGTGTACACATATAGTGGACATTGTAACCTTTCATCAGGTGTACACATATAGTGGACATTGTGACCTTTCATCAGGTGTACACATATAGTGGACATTGTAACCTTTCATCAGGTGTACACATATAGTGGGCATTGCCTCCCTTCATTAAAATTACAGTGTACACAGTCATATAGTGGACATTGTAACCTTTCATCAGGTGTACACATATAGTGGACATTGTGACCTTTCATCAGGTGTACATATATAGTGGACATTGTAACCTTTCATCAGGTGTACACATATAGTGGGCATTGCCTCCCTTCATTAAAATTACAGTGTACACATATAGTGGGACATTGTAACCTTTCATCAGGTGTACACATATAGTGGACATTGTGACCTTTCACCAGGTGTACACATATAGTGGGCATTGCCTCCCTTCATTAAAATTACAGTGTACACATATAGTGGACATTGTAACCTTTCATCAGGTGTACACATATAGTGGACATTGTGACCTTTCATCAGGTGTACACATATAGTGGACATTGTAACCTTTCATCAGGTGTACACATATAGTGGGCATTGTTACCTTTCATCAGGTGTACACATATAGTGGACATTGTGACCTTTCATCAGGTGTACACATATAGTGGACATTGTAACCTTTCATCAGGTGTACACATATAGTGGACATTGTTACCTTTCATCAGGTGTACACATATAGTGGACATTGTGACCTTTCATCAGGTGTACACATATAGTGGACATTGTAACCTTTCATCAGGTGTACACATATAGTGGGCATTGCCTCCCTTCATTAAAAGTACAGTGTACACATATAGTGGACATTGTAACCTTTCATCAGGTGTACACATATAGTGGACATTGTGACCTTTCATCAGGTGTACACATATAGTGGACATTGTAACCTTTCATCAGGTGTACACATATAGTGGGCATTGCCTCCCTTCATTAAAATTACAGTGTACACATATAGTGGACATTGTAACCTTTCATCAGGTGTACACATATAGTGGACATTGTGACCTTTCACCAGGTGTACACATATAGTGGGCATTGCCTCCCTTCATTAAAATTACAGTGTACACATATAGTGGACATTGTAACCTTTCATCAGGTGTACACATATAGTGGGCATTGCCTCCCTTCATTAAAAGTACAGTGTACATATAGTGGACATTGTTACCTTTCATTATGTGTACACATATAGTGGACATTCTAACCTTTCATCAGGTGTACACATGTAGTGGGCATTGCCTCCCTCCATTAAAAGTACAGTGTACACATATAGTGGACATTGTTACCTTTCATTAGGTGTACATATATAGTGGACATTGTTAGCTTTCATCAGGTGTACACATATAGTGGACATTGTAACCTTTCATCAGGTGTACACATGTAGTGGGCATTGCCTCCCTCCATTAAATGTACAGTGTACACAGTCATATAGTGGACATTGTTACCTTTCATCAGGTGTACACATATAGGGGGCATTGCCTCCCTTCATCAGGTGTACACATATAGTGGACATTCCTTGCCTAAATTTATTTCTAGATTTATATTTTATTTCAACTTTATTTGGTTGTAAAAATATATTCAACACTACTTCCCTTGTTTAGGCTCTCCACGTAGAGATTGAAACAAACACATTTTACTCGTTGGTAGATATAAAGTGAAAGCTATTTTAATCACATACCAACAAATTAAACTAATTTTTATGACTTGTGTAAAAACTACATCCTTACAAGCTTATTGATAGCTATTGTAATATATTTTTGTTGGCTTATAAATATTTTGAAACATACAAAATAAGTTATAAATATAAAAATCGAAATAAATCAAAACACAAGCATAATATCTCGTAATTATTTTGTGGGTATAACTAATAAGTAATTTTAAAGGTCACGCTTACCTAAACCATCTTATCGAATATTATTGAAAAAGACAGGTTATTAAGTTGTCAATAATAGTTTTAATTACACCAACTAGAAATCAAAATATTGTACTACAAATATCTAAACGTTCTATACAATTAAAGTTTTCACCACCACTTACTTTAAAATTGGAAAGAAAGATAATTGTTATGCAACTGTCACACATTTAAATAATTATTGAGTTCCCTAATAATACAATAATCACACTAAAGGGGAAGAAAGTGGAAATTATCAATCAGAGGTCTTATACCCTCATTTGTGTGAACATAGAGTGAAAAATAATCGAAGGAAAAAAAATCTCAGACCACACGACTGGAATTACAATCCCGACTTACCCATCACCTGTAAATTAGATTAGATGAGAGAAATGATTTTGTTCACGTGCCCACTGGAGAGGGCTATTATTTTTTTGTCGTGATTTTATAAGATGTTTAAACAAAAAATTAAATGAGTTCAAACTACTCTCCGGCTGGGATTTACCAAAAGGGTCGAATGATCTAAGGCGTCACTCTAACAATAGAATTGGTTGCCAATGACGTGGAGGTTAGGGTTTGAATCCCGGTCTGTTGTATAGAGGGGATTTTATCCTGAATGCTTGATTTCCATTCACTCTCCACTTTAATGCGGGTACAATTCCTTTAAAATTAAACTTTTCTTTTCCCTAATATATTAGCGTATTAATTAGTGGATATGCAAATAATCTAGTATTTCCATTTAGTGTTATATCTTTGTTCTCTGTATTGTCGGTTTTCGAGAGCCCTACGGGGCTGGTGTGTACTGTGTTATCTGTCTGTTTCCTGTATTTTACATATGTTATATTTGATGTTTACGGAAAATTAAAATGACCTTGCAAACAAACAAACAAATAATCTATAACAGGTAGTTTGATGGTTATTGAAAAGTAACCTAAGAAATCAATATTTAGATACAAATAATAATAATAATAATAATAATAATAATAATAATAATAATAATTAATAATAATAATAATAATAATAATAATATTTAGCACCGCGTCTTACTACCCGTTCGGGCTATACGCTTAAGTACTAATTACGCTAATGGATTAGGAATTGGGAGGGTTGAACTTAGAGGAAGTGAACCCGCATTTGCGTGGAGGGAGAGTGGAAAAACATTTAGGAAAGACCACCCCCAGTTCACCCGACCCAGATTTGAACCTCGATCTCCCCGTCTTCAGCGGTCGAGCTCAATACGACTAGTGCGTTAGCCAACTACGCCACCGAGGCGGGTTTTATATACAAAGCTAAGAAATAAAGTTATAAGTACCTAATTATTTTATGTAAAGGAATGTAAATCACGTTTTATTATACAAGAGCAGTATTATCAGAAACTTGAAATAGTAATGTTCTTATTTCTTTTAAACAATTCGACCACTGTCTAAATTTGGAAGTAGATTGGTTGTGTATCAAGCAAGTGGGCTGTTGTGAAATATAAACCAAAATAGTGGCAAAGCTGTCGCTTTTACTGGTGACCGGCCTTGAATGACAAGTCTTTCGTCCTTCCTCTTTCACTAATCTGTTACGAACTCAGAGGAAGAAAGATAAGTAAAGAGAAGAGGTGAAATATTTTTTTTACCTCCAAAAGGCGACAATGTATTTCTACCTGCCCATGTAGCACCCTTAAAAACATAAAGTAACAATACCATTCATGTGCACCAAATTATTTCAAACTCATCACATTATGTGATTTCAACGAGGCTTAGAAATCAAAACATAAAATTTAAGAGTTAAAAAAACAATAATGGTAGTTAACTTAGGTCTATGTTAAATATGTACAAATTTATAGTATGCTAAAAAAGCTAGGGTCCATTTTGTTGAGCTGTTAGTAAGTTAGTTTTTCCTATTGATGATGTCATGGAAATATTAGGACATTATAGTTGATATGCCTATATAATTTAATATAATAATATTTTATTAACTTAACATGGTTTAAGCTTTCAAGTGTGCATACTAATAAATTAAATAAATTAACTACTGGTAGTAGAGGATAGAAGGTTTAATAATGTCCAATGGTACATATAGGCCTATAATGCAAAGACGCTATAGCACACACATTTCCACTGATTGAAGCCGCCACACCTAGGTCTAAAAGAAAACCATGTCTTGAAATTACGCTAAATAAACTAATATTGAAAATAATTATTTGGATAAAAATATAACTATCAAACCTTCAATAATTACTTATATAATTTATATGGTCACTACCAATGCAAACTCAACTGAACTTTTCAGTACAATCATTAATCTATCTTGTTGTATAACCATTACCCATGTAACTTTTGAAAATAACTTTTAAAACTCTGTTCAGACAACTAGACCTGTTCATTCCTATCAAATATTATCAGCAACAGTCTATAACCTAGTAGAGAGGATATGTCTATACTATAGAAAAAAAGAACAAACATGATATTCAGATAGGTTTTATTAACACTTTAAGTTTAAGGGGGCCGCCTTGGTACGTGAGAAAGTATCATTCGTGTTAGACCTCATGTCTTAAAATGAAAATGCTCTGTGCTGTTATCTTGAACTACAGCGTCTGTCTCTCTCTAATCTTATCCTCTTCACACTTACCCTGCCAACCCCATGTCAGAAGAAGAGAAGCAAAGAAATGGAAAACTATTTCAAGGTCAAGAGGAATAATGCGCGTGGCTGATCGCCTCCCCACTCACTACACAGTCCAGCTGTCCGCCTGTGTTTATCTTGTGATATTTTGCTAACTTGAGATTCTCGTGAAGGTTTCACAAACAAGCACAATCCTCTATTGATGGTTTAACTTGTCTTGAAACCTTATAATACGAACGGGTAGTAGGACGCGATGCTAAAAAAAAAATTGTCTTGAAGAACACACACTTTTATACATGTCACTTTTTTTTTAGGAAAATGTGAATATTAACTATACAATAATTAATCACGTGTAGACTAAATTTCTATCTTACCCTTACTTAGTTGATAGCAGAGCGTCGGAACCGAGGAGTATAAGGAGCTCTAACACACGGCCCTATACCCCCAACCGTCTTAGATTTATTCTATCTGTGTAAAATGTTTAGTAAATACTTTAAATATGGAAGATGTAAAAAAAAAAAAGCCTTCAACTAGCTTCTAAAAGCATTCACTTTTTTTTTTAATCGGGAACAATCCTCCCCCCTTCCGACCTCATCGTTGTTAATCAAACCAAAGAGGTTTTTCCTTTTAGAACTGCGTCTTACAACCCGTTCGGATTACACGCTTATGTAATAATTACTTTAATGGGTGACCATGCGGCCACCGAAGCGGGTCAAATTAGTTAACTTTTACTCTCAACTAAAATGAGATAGACTACACATTGTTATATCACCTACACTGTTTACGCCTACACAAAGCTAGAGTTTACATAAATAATAGGTTAAATGGTCATGTGTAACCTATTTTCAACAATTAATTCATTTTAATTTCAGGTGCCTATTCAGGTTATCAGTAATTTCCACTGATTATTCTAGCTGATAGGGGAAGAGGAAGGAAAGTTTTGATGAAATGTACCCGTATTTGTTTAGAGAGAGGGCTACGGATAAACTACCCTTAGTAAACCTGGCCGAGAATCAAACCCCGACCTCCTTGTCACTGGCAATCTTGTTTAGCTTGATCCTTACGTTTTAAATAATTAAATCAAGAAGAACTTATTAAAAACAATAAGAAATAAACAATATTATTAATGTTAAAACACATTGACTGTTTCATATAATACACACACACACACAGTGGCGGATCCAGAAAAAAATGACAAGGGGGCACCATGATAATTTATTATTATTATTATTATTATTATTATTATTATTATTATTATTATTATATTGCTACCTTACATCCTTTTAAAAATCTCGTATCTGTATGTGAAAATTAATATTTAAACAAGATTTACAAAGCTATGTTGGATAAAAGCCTTTTGAGTCCAATGATAAATGCTGATAAATAATTATTTATCTTTAAGAGTTTGATTTAAGTTTTCGAGTGTGTTTTCTATCAACCATGTTTAGAACCTCTTCAGGATATATTTCAATACTTTTATTTAGACTAGGCAATGAGCCTGGCCAAATTATAGAGTCTTCCCTGACCTATTGTTCTCTAGATTTATTTCCTCAAATTGCATATTACGAAGTGACGTAAATGTTTTTGGAGATCTCCTAGAAAATAATTGTTCAACGTCAATCCAAAATTTTATAAATAGTTTACATCCTTGAAAAAAAGAACGAGTTTAAAGTGGGATAGAGATTATTGTTAACTATACGTTGTGTGAAGTAGTACATTGTGCCCCCGAAGGCTTAGTTGTGCAAAAAAGATAATTTTAAGGGCAGATAGTGACAAAACAGTAACCGTAATGAGATTACAAAAGGAGGAGTTAGGGCAGTGATTCCTAACCAGGGTTCCGCGAGAATCTCCAACCTTTGTTTTTATTAATCTGACAATATTTTTTGGACAGTGTGGAGATATATAAATATAGCTCATGTACCCGAGGAAGATGAAGAGAATAGTGCCGATAGTAATATTAAAAGTGAGATTGGTAAGAATAGTGATAACCCAAGTTCAAGTACCGGAGGACAGTAATTAGTAATAGTAAATAGAAATAGACAATAAATAATCCTGAAATATTTTATTCAAAAGTATAAATTTATATTATTATTATTATTATTACTCGTATTTAACAACCCTAATGATCTATATGTCTATTTTATAATTTACCCTTGTCGTACCTAATGTGTGATAAGATTTTATTAAATATTTTAAGAGTTCTTCTAAAGAAAAAAGGTTGGGAATCACTGGGTTAGGGTCGCTTTCCCACGCAGGAGGCCAAAATATTATTAATATTGGATGCCTTAACAACCTATTTTGCGTTCAACTTGGTTTATTTTAGGGGAGACTTCAATTCAATCTATAATATATACGGATAATATAGATATATCGAGGTGAGTGCTCATAGAAATAAGAATATATAATAAGAGGGCAACGGGAGAGGGGTGTTGGGTGAGGGGGGTATTGTGTTTTTTTAGAGACCAAAAACAATTATAATGTATTACTTCATCAACAAAGTGGGGGTAGTTAGAGATCTTTACTTTAGTTTACTATTGGTTAGAGAGTAAACAAGACAGTGTTAAATTATTTTCCAAATTAAAACAAAATCGTAGTGAAAGATAACTCCAAATAGTTTCTGAAAGCATCCAATTTCCAAAAGTATGTCGGTGGAAGCACACTTCAAATATATTCTAGAGCAGGGGAGCACACAGAAATTATTCTAAAGGAGGATCCAAAGTATAGAAGTTACAAGTCAATAATCAATTAAATCCTTTATTACTAAACAAAATACTTAATAACGCTATACAGACTAGACAGCGTTAAATCCAGTTGGGCATGTTCCACACTCAGGCATGGATTCAAGGGGGTGGGACTAAGGAGCTATAATCCCCCCTTTTTGAGATATTTTTCAAAAATTAATTGACGGATTGAAGGGTACTGTGCTCCTCTGCAGACATACGTCTAATGTGTTCAAACAAAACATGTTTCACCCCGTTTACTCCGAACCCTGGCTTTCCCGCACACTACCCTCCTATCTCACCCCTCCTTTGTGTAGTAAAGAGCGTGTTATTTACTATTGACTTATTTTTATATTTTAACTAAAATACAGTCACTTGAGTTAGGCATCTTTATTTTTAACAGTTCATTTTTATATTAATTTAAAAATTATACTCACAAACTAAATGTAAATTCTACAGTGAATATACCTAGAAATTAAAGCTGGCAATCAAATCGAAGGTAACATATATTTATAACCCATATAAGTTTAATCAGAAACAATTAGGTACAAAATATAATTAAAGGGCACCATTTTGAACCTTAGAATTACAAATTTTTCTCCAGGGGTGAAAAGCCCTAAGGGCACGGACCACCATTTTATTGGTTCCTAAAGGTGACCTGGTGGTCTAGGGGTAAGGTGTCAGACTTCTGTGCTAGGGGTCCGGGGTTCAATCCTCGATCTCGGCACAGATTTATCTGATTTCCAAACCCTTCCTTCACCTCTGACAAGACGTGTATTATTCACAACTTGTGAATGTGAGGAATGCCAGGCCTCCACCGTGGTTCGGATCCCACGTTAAACTGTAGGTCCTCCATTTCATCTCACAATCACCCTACCATTACACATTAGCTAAGTGCGTATAACCCTAACGGGTAGTAAGACGCGGTGTTTATGATCTATTGGTTCCTAAAGGTATTTCTTTTGTGGTGTAGGCACGCCCCCCGCGCCCCCCTCATGACATAATCATGGATGCACCACTGCTCACACTGTATCAAGACATTTGGTTATTTTCAACCACTGCTTTAAGGTGATTTAACATTGCTAAATCGTCCCTTTGTATTTAATATTTTATTTATCCTTCATGTTCTCCATGGAGGGCTGGGACCCACTGGACCTCCTTTGTGTGTACGCCCCTGTTCTAGAGGAATATTATTTTTAAAATTTTCTGGGAAAGGGTCACTCCAAATATATTCCAGATACAAATCATTTTAAAAAATCCATCTGACAACTCCAAATTTATTCTAAAAGCATCCTATTTTCAAAAATGTCCAGGTGAGGATCATTTCAAATAGCATTTAAAGATTTACATTTTTTTTTAAATTAGAGAAGACCACTTTAAATAGTTTCTAGAGACATCTATTTTTATTTTTCAATTAAAGGCGAGGACCACTCCAGATGGCTTCTAGAAGCATTTAAGTTAAAAAAAAATTTTGTAGAAGAGTTCTCCAAATAGCATTAAAATAATCTGATTTTCTAAATTTGGGGAGGAGGACATCTCCAAATAACTTTTAGGGACATCCAAGTTTCCAACATTTATTGCGAAAAGGGGCAGAGTAAGGGAGAGGTGAAGGGGGGAAGGCAACTTCTCAAAAAACTTATTTTTCGTTTGCCACCGCCGCCTCCCCCTTCCACCCTTCTACACAAATAACGTTCCGCCACCAGTGGTAGCAACCAATCCGTGCAACTGGTACAAAATTATGGTGCACCCCTGAACATTTTTTTTTAATTTACCTACTACTGTCAACAGGAGAATTTACGGCCAAGAGGTTTACAAGGGCGAAAGTTGAGAAATAGAATTTTATAGCTAAATTTTCATAAATAAGTCTTAGACTTTATTTTTTTTTAATACAGTAGTGATGAGTTTTTATTTAACTAGATATATATTTGCTATTCATAAAAATAGAGCCTAAAAAGACTTTTCTAAAATCTTACTGTGGACAGGGGTGGACTAAGGTGCAAAAGAAACAAGCGGACACTTGGGGCACCAGTGGCTGCCATGGGTGGAATTTCGTAGCTTGCAATAACTATAGCAAATACTATTTTGATTATAGTACTTATATTTATATAAAATATATTATGTGACTGTATATACAAATACATCATTTGATGCAATTCTTGTATTGTAAATTCTACGTAACCCTTTAGGGTGAAGGTTATCTAATGTACCTAATACTATTTCTTTGTTATGGTACGCAATTAATTATAACTAATGTCAAAATTTTATAGTTCGTTTCATAACTATTCATATAGCCATTTTCCAGTGTAATGGATGGTATGGTATTGTTTACAACTTGATTAAATTATTGCAGACTGCAACAAAGACCCCAGGATTGATTTCATCATCGCCACGATGCTTGAAGGGTGGGGCGGGATGAGGGGTGGCAGAATTATTCTCCGCTTGTGACAATACATTTAGTCTGTCCCTGGCTATAGATATTTCCTTCACCATAATCACCATGGTTTATGATAGTAGGCTGATAGTATTGATATAAGAAACCCATTATTAGAAATATATTAGGCCTAACAATTAGCACAGAAAAGTCAACAACCCTAAGAACTCCTCCCCCCCCCCCCCACACACACACACACTAAGACCACACAAACATAGATATTCTATATTAGTGGTTCCCATCCTTTTCCAGTTCACAGACCCCCTCAAGCCAATGATAATTCATCGCGGCCCCCTAACCTCCCCAGCCATACATGGTGAGATAAAAACACTTACACATTTATGGTACTCTACGTAACCAATTATATATATATATAAATATTGTCGAACAGTAAAAAAGAGATTTTTGAGAAAATTGTGAATACCATATATTTTTATATGATGTGAAAATTCAAATAAAAGAAAATTTAAAAATACTAGGGCTTATATTTGTTTCGCGGGCCCCCACAGGTGCCTTCGCAGATCCCTAAGGACCTGCGAACCCAGGTTGGGAACTTCTATCACATTCAATCTCCGAGTGTGGTACATTTAGTAGACTTAGGTCAAATATAACGTGTGGAGATTATTACTAAATTGGACAAGCGGCCAGGATATTATGAATCATGAAAATGAAATAAATACCGTATGTATGCTAGTAGCTATGTAGCTATGTTTACACAAAACTATTTGCTCCCGAAAATTTATAATGGATAACCTATTAATTTAGTTTTCCTACCCCAGACAAAGCTGACTAATCTCCAAATTTATTGGTTCCATAGCTTTGTCTTCAAGTTGGGTTGAATCCAACGTTGTGGACATTTCAATGGGAGTGGACTGAGAAAGGTTTACTCTGTCCCGACAATCAGCTTTGTCCTCTCTGCCTGAAGAGAGAAAAACACCTTGTCTGAAAAAAAATAATTATTTAATTTATTGTTATCGATTATTAGTTTTTTATGGCCTACTGTAGGTATATCATGACAAAACACGTTCTAATTTGAGTTAACCGTTTCTTATAGAACATTTGTGTTCACTATTATTATTATTATTATTATTATTATTATTAAAATAAATTTTATATATAATATACTTTGTTCTATCAAATAAATGTTTCCACGGCTTTCTTTCTGTTTTTTTGCGGCGAGCACAAATTCGTAATTTTGTTTTTTCCCCTCTACGTTTGTCTTCTTTACATGTCACGTAATCCATTTAAAAAATAAACAAGAATATGTATCACAAGCAACTAAATAAAAAATATATAATTGAAAGTATATCAAACTTAATAGAAAACTAATTAATTACTGTGCTAAACATTGTTTGGGTCTTAATTATATTAAATGAGCAGACTATATTTTTTAACTCATCACTGATTAAATATGACGGGATTTCTGGAAGTCTGCACGGAAACTTCTCGCCTACCGAGGCGGCCCCCTTAATATTGAAAAAGCAAATTCACACTTACTCATAAATTAAATATATTGCTCAAGTTTTTATATTGTAGAGCTGATTTTGGAACTTTTTCAGTTGAGACAACCAATCAGGCACTAAACATTGTAATAATTGCTTTAGAGTTAACCTTCACGTATCAGAACTGAATTAATATTTATTAAAATTAAATGTTATCTTGGGTGTAATAAAAATTTTGTTTTAATATATAGTTATACATATTTTAAGAAATTAAATTGTCCATTATCACTTTGTTAGTAATTAGTATACGTACAGTAAATATATACTTTTCCCTCTTATTTATCTTTATGTAATGTTTTTTTTACAGTACAAGGAATGACCAAATAAATAAATAAATGTTTTATCCAAGCAACAGAATTCAAATTATGGTTCTTTACTTCACAGGACTAGCTTTATGAAACTTCCGGACGGGATTTTAACCCCGTCCTCCTGAATATAGGAGCAACACGGTAAAATGAAACTAACACCCAACCGTTGAACAGTGAACTAGATCCTGTTTTTATACTAATCAATCAGTATGTACTTACTTTGATCCATTAATAAAACGCTTCTTCCCCTTTTTCCATCCTAATTTTTTGCGGCGGGCAGATAGTCGAAGTCTAGTTTTTTCCCCTTTACGGTAGTCCCTTTTGCTTGTGTTATTGTTCATAGTAGTTTTAATTTATCGAAAATAACAATATTATTCTATTTTATTTATAATAATTAATGGCTATCATAAGAAGCAAAGCATACACAACTGTTCGGAAACACTTGTGTTATTGTTCATAGTAGTTTTAATTTATCAAAAATAACAATATTATTCTACTTTATTTATATAATTATAATGGCTATCATAAGAAGGCAAAGCATACACAACTGTTCGGAAACACTTGTGTTATTGTTCATAGTAGTTTTAATTTATCGAAAATAACAATATTATTCTACTTTATTTATATATAATTATAATGGCTATCATAAGAAGGCAAAGCATACACAACTGTTCGGAAACACAGGACCAGTTTGTAAACAAATTTCCAGTAAAAGCTACAATAAATATTATTTTTAATATTTTCTAATGAACACCTAAAACTTAAAAATGTGCCGGCTCACTGTGCGTTGTCTCAACTCTCAACAAGGCGAAGGCAGACATCCAACTAAAAGAGCGCATGCGCAAGGAGTCAACTGCCTTTCCTTCTTTCTCCGGTTATTCTTTACTTCCAAAGCGTAGATGGAGGATATGGCTGCGCCACTTGATGGCTGAAAAGCATTAGCTTTGACGCATCAAAACAGCAAAAGGAATTAGCAATTATCTTCACATTTTCTGTTGTGACCCTATCAAAAAATGACTTTATTTGTTTTTGAAAGGTTGTGTCTAGGATTATTTATAATTTACCCTCGTCTCAGAACTGTGACAATATACTTAAGGCCATTTAAAGGTCATTGAAAATGAGCAAGTTTCGAGTTTTCATTAATTTTTTATATACATAGATTATCAAAATGTAAGGTTGATAATAATAAATAAGCATGTTCCCCACCTTTATCTTCCTTTTGGCTTAAGTCAAGTTTGTAAAAAATTAAACACTACCTAACCATCGCGTATTTCCTGAACGTCTGCAACGCATTCCAACTCTCTGGTAGGCGGCCCCCTTAAGTATAAAATTATTGCTTTTAACATAAACTCTTTGGTTAATTACTGTTAAAGTTACAAGTTCGTTTTCTTATGCTAACACATGATTAAACACATAAACAAATCTAACTTTGAATACTAAACAAATATCTCGAATACATGATAAAACATTAACAAATCTAACCTAACTTATCAAACAAACACTGGTTTATATAGTTGAAATATAACATATCATATTAAACAAATGTTTTGGAAATAAAACACAATCTAATCTAACATAATAAACAGCTATCCTAGTTAAAGTTCAATCTCTTAACCTAAACTCTCAAATTTGATCTTGAGAGGGAGAAAGCTCATCTGATGTTGGAATGTTGTAATGTCCCCAGAGTAGAGTAGAGTTAGACCCTAGTAATAACGCTTTAAGTTTAAGTATAAAATTATTGCTTTTAACATAAACTCATTGTTTAATAATTACTGAAAAGTTACAAGTTCGTTTTTCTTAACCTAACACGTGATTAAACAAACAAACAAATATAACTTTGTATATTAAACAAATGTCTCGAATACATGATTAATCATAAACAAATCTAACCTAACTTATCAAACAAAGTTTGGTTTATAGAGTTGAAATCTAACCTATCATATTAATCAAATGTCTTGGAAATAAAACACAATATAATCTAACATAATAAACAGTTATCATAGTTATAGTTTAATCTTTTGACCTAAACTCTCAAATCTGATCTTGAGAGTGAGAAAGCACATCTAATGTTGGAATGGTGTAATAACCCCAAAGTAGAGTCGAGCTAGACTTTTTAACAATGTATCGCTTATCGTCCTTTCCGTTTAAAGCTATTTTATTAACTCTTTGCGTGTATAGCTGATGGTTAATAGATCTTATCAGGTGAGCCTCTCGCATGATAACTTTATCCTTATTCAAACACTCCTTATAGTTCTTCATGGAGAGGCTTCCAATAGCGTATTTCTTAAGCACTTTAGCTTTGAGCGTGTTGCTCTCTCCCTCCACAGAGAAAGAGTATGCCTTTGGTCTTAAGCCAACAAACTCGGTAACCAGTTGTCCTTAGCCTCACCTTTAACATCCCCAAAACTCCCTTATTAACCAAAGGCATACCGTAAGGGTTGTTTTGTTCATAGGATGATGTGTCCAGGTGATCATTAGCTATCGGTATCAGATAGTTGTATGCGTTTTCTACATTAGCTTTATAGAAGAGAGAGTCTGTATCAGTATAGACCAGTTTGAGGTTGTCTGTAGGGAAAGCCGGGACTATCACCTTATAATGGAGACTGTAAAGGATCACCTTCGCGATATCTAGGATGGTGAACCCCGCATAGATAGTGTACCGTGGAGAGACTAGCCCTGCTCCGTCTACAAATATTACTCACCCCAGTCAACGGACGTGCTGCAATTTCGTATTAGAACAATGATCACGCCACTAACGACCAGAATCAACAAACGAACTGAGTGTGGGAAGTCGGCATCTAACTCAAGTTTTGGACTGAAATTATCCGTGAAAACGCGCATGCGCAAGAGGGCCATACCTGTGGACGACGGTGCCCGAAGTGACTCCCACCCCTCTCCCCTTCTTTTGGAGGCGTGTCTGTCTCAACATCGCTGTGCGCAGGCGCCAGACACAAGAAATGATGAACGCTTTATGATGTCATTCTCTCCTCCCCTTGTTTCCTCCACTGAACAATATCGGATATAAGCGTGTGTGTTTCTATGGAGGGCACTCTTTGATGCCTGATAGATGTTAGGCATACTTGGGCGATATGTAGGCCCCTAGGACTAATTTAACGTAAGTCTGTCTAGAAATGTAGGAATTTATTCTTCAGACCATCTTGGTGCAGATCTGCTATATTCGTGTAATTCTTGCCTTCAGACCATATTGTTGTAATATTCAGGTTAGGGCTCTAATCTTGGTGCAGATATTCTATATTCGTGTAATTCTTGCCTTCAGACCATATTGTTGTAATATTCAGGTTAGGGTTCTAATCTTGGTGCAGATCTGCTATATTCGTGTAATTCTTGCCTTCAGACCATATTGTTGTAATATTCAGGTTAGGGTTCTAATCTTGGTGCAGATCTGCTATATTCGTGTAATTCTTGCCTTCAGACCATATTGTTGTAATATTCAGGTTAGGGTTCTAATCTTGGTGCAGATCTGCTATATTTGTGTTATTCTTGCCTTCAGACCATATTGTTGTAATATTCAGGTTAGGGTTCTAATCTCGGTGCAGATCTGCTATATGCTTGTAATATTTATGATAGGGAGGTAATCTTGGTATAATGTTTAGGATTTAGTTGTTAGGAGTTTGTTCATTAATGGAGAGTCAGAGCTAGTGAAAGTCAATGCTGTGATTCTTGCTTGTTTGTTAGTAACTATTTGCGGGACTTATTAAATATCTTTGGCTTGTTTGATGACTCTCAGGTAAGTTTAAAGTGGTTTTTATGCTCGCAATTTCGTGAGACATTTGTAAATTAGCGAATTTATAATAATATGCAAACAACAATGATCCTTTTTATATGACTCTTTTACTTTTGGTTTAATTAGCCGTATGGATAAATCTAGCAACTATAGGGACCTAACAAAGTGCTTGTTGTGTCTAAGGATAAATAGCTAACTGTTACATGCTCATATTATGACTCATATTTCTAACTTTGTTTTATTTGTGACAACAAATATGAGGTTAAGTTTAGTCATTGTTGACACGTCGATATTTTTATAGTCAGGGATGCAAAGCTTTTGTCACGCCTAGCTTAGTCTGGCGTTCGCTATTGCCACGTCGGTTGTATAGGGGATTTGAACACCCCTTCGGATGTTGTAAATTATGTGCAATATATTATTTTATATATATTTTCTCTTTAACTTATTGTAAATAACCACATCAATAAATTAGTCGTTGGGCCATGATTTTTAACTGTCCTTCATTCTTGTTTATATTTAATTGTATGAAATCTTCCCTTAGGCATAGTTGTTTTTATTCAGGTGAGACTAGGGAGATACTGGGCTTGCAGGGAATAATCAATAAGATCCCTTGTGATTACCCTTCTATTTGAACTATTAGCGACTGGCTGCCTGTGATGGATGATTAGGGGCTTAGATTGTACTAGTGAGGGACAAAGCCCGCAGCCGGTATGCTTCAATAGGTTTGTCAAAATAAATCTCGTATGGTTTCATCTCCACAATCACTAGATCCTCAGAGATTATCGTACAGTCTTTGAAGTTAGGGCTGGCTATGAGGTTACCGGCTCCTAGCTTACCCTCCCGTCTGGTCGTGATCTTTATATCTCGATAACTGCGTTGGTTTGAGCGCAAGAGATAAAGTCAATAGTAGTGTTGTAGAACAAGGTATAGTTCGACAACCAAATCTTTGTGTAGTGGGTATGACTATAGTAGAAATGCGTACAGAGGGAAAGACGCACTATTTAATAAATACAGGATCAAAAATAAGTCTGATAAGGAAGAGCTGTTAAGTGGATTATGTTCTTAATAACATAAACAATAGGGAAGCAGCTAGCGCTTCTGGCATTACAAATTATGTAATGTGGACGTAAGGGAAAGTTACCTTGCATATGAGGTTAGGTAACGATGTATATGTGCATCAGTGTCATTTAGCGGAAAATCTCCGTTATGAAGGGAAATTAGGAAGAGATTTTTGAAGTAAATCTCAAGCCTTAATTGATTTTCAGAGAAGCTATGTCAGCTTAGATCAGCATGTACTACCTATGTTAGATAAGAGTCAAAGTGTCACTAGTAAAGTATACATACCACCTCGAAGTGAGAAGACAGTTGAATTAGTTGTGGAGGGAGAAGGATTAGGCATAGTTCCTAAAGGTTCTCTAGTACCAGGGGTGTACTTGGCGGAAGCTCTCACAAACGTTAGAAATAGAGTGTGCGTGAGTAGTGTGTTAAATACAACAGAAAAAGCTGTTGAAATAGAGATACCCGAAGTAAAATTAAAAGGGGTTAACTTAGTGAAAAAAACGTGTTTTGTAGAGACTAAAACATAAGTAAGAGATAGAATAGGAATATTAGCCGAGAAACTAAGGCTAGGACATTTAAATACAGAAGAAAGAAAAAGCATTGAAAAAATATGTAATGATTATAATTATATATTCTATCTAAAAGTAGATAATATTAAAGGAACGACGGTCATCGAACACGCGATACCGTTAAATAAAGATACAAGCCCGATAAATCAGAAACAGTATAGGATCCCTGAAGTTCATAAACATGAGGTTGAAGGTCAGGTTGAACAAATGTTGAAAGATGATATTATTCAACAGAGCACAAGTCCTTGGAACAGTCCAAAACTTGTGATTCCAAAGAAAATGGATGCCTCAGGGGAAAAGAAGTGGCGAGTATTTGTTGACTTCAGGAAGCTTAATGAGATAACGATAGGAGACGCATTTCCTATCCCAAACATTGAAGACATATTGGACCAGTTAGGTAAAGTTAAATATGTATCTACTTTAGATATGGTATCGGCGTATAATCAGTGTCCACTAAAAAGAGAAGATCAGGCTAAAACTTATTTTAGTACTCAAACAAGACATTATGAATTTAAAAGGTTATGTTTTGGTTTAAAAGGAGCATCGACGACTTTTCAAAGATTAATGAATACGGTATTAACAGGTTTACAGGGAATAAAATGTTTAATTTATTTAGACGATGTTGTTGTATTTGGTGAATCATTACAAATACATAATGAAAGACCTATAGAAGTATCTAAGAGATATAGACAACATGGATGGAAGCTACAACCCGATAAATGTGAATTTTTACGTAAGAAAGTTACTTACTTAGGACATGTAGTTACAACAGAAGGGGTTATGCTAGATCCGAGAAATGTAGAAAAGATATTATATTATCCTACATCAACCACGAGTAAAAATAGAAAGGATGTATAGGATATTTATACAGGATTTTAGTCAGATTGGTAAACCATTGTATCAACTTTTAAAGAAAGGGGTAAAATTTGAATGGACTGAGAAGCAAGAGAGATCGTTTAATCATTTTAAAGAAATTTTAACTACTAAACCGATATTACAATTTCCAGATTTTAAGAAACCTTTCATATTAACTACAGATGCTATTCAGGAAGCTGTAGGCGCAGTGCTGTCTCAAGGGGAGATAGGAAAAGATTTGTCAGTTGCATTCGGGAGTAGAACCCTGAACAAGGCAGAACAAAATTATTCGACAACTGAGAGAGAGTTGTTAGCTATTATTTGGGCAGTGAGGTATTATAGGACATATCTATACGGAAGGAAGTTTACAATAGTCACCGATCATAAACCATTAACATGGATCTTCAGTGTGAAGGATCCGAGTTCGAGATTACTTAGATGGAGATTAAAATTGTAAGAGTATGATTATCAAGTGGTTGATAGAAAAGGAAGTGTAATTAGTCATGCAGCTGGACTAAGTAGGAGTTACGAAATAACAGAGATTCAAACCCCGACCTCAGACAAAGGATGTCAAACGGAAGAAGAGACTTCTATCCAACCAGCGGTAGACGCAAAAATACGATTGTCGTTCTAATTCGAATGAATCTTCACCAAACACACGTTGAAGATGCCCAGCTAAAGATGCGAAATAATCACTAGTCACATGTGTTGGTTTATATATCAGATAGGTTATACTATGTTTACCAAAGTTTTCAAATTGGATAGTGTGTTTGATCTTTAATATGTTGTACTGAATATTTGTTCAAAGCTTCAAGATCGACTAGACTGTTAGCATAGATTAGGAATGCCTCGCAATGAACCGATTCAAGCCAGGTGTTGAAGGGACAAATATTTTCATACTTCATCATCTATAAATGATGTATTTTTTCCTCAAGATCGGATTTGAGATTAGAGAGCTTTCTAAAAAAGTTATACAGATACTAACGCTAAAATAATCCTACATATAATTTTCTGAAAATATATTAGTAGCACTTTCCAACTCGTTTAGGTTAATGTTCCAGCAATATGTTTGATATTAATTACAAGATGACCTATACTTCTTTTTGTCTAAAAGCATAGCTCGTTTAAGTTAATGTTCTGATAGAGCTAATTATATAATTCGTCTCAAGAATATAAGATTGAAGTTCACTTATTATCTATGAAATATATATTATCGCTAATAGTACTTTCAGCTCGTTTTAAACTTAATGTTTCATCAGTGTGTTTGATAACCTTTAATCCAGGAAAGCTCACTCAGCACTATATCAAAAGTCTACCTTCACTCAAAATATAATAGCAAGTTTAAATGCTAAAGTCTACCTTCACCTAGATATATAAATGTCAATTATTACTTGCTAGATTCTTTTTTTTTCTTCCTGTCACGAACTGTGAACTCTGGTTCCGCTACAGCTTGAGATTCTTCTCCCGTAACAGGACGTTTCAGCTGTCGCTGTTTCTCGATCGTCTTGGATATATCGAGCTCCCAAGGATCACGGTTAGCATCCACGAGATCGGACACTACCTCTGCAACAAAAAATAATCGTTAGCTGAATGTTATACACGAGCAGATAAAGTCAACATCCACATCCGACTGCACCTGTTAAAAGACACAAGTTCAATTGTTTATTCCCTACCGTACATTGAAGGTCTAGCACGACAGTGCCGATTCGGTTCAGACAGATTATGTTAAATAGGCCGAGTATAATGATCCTAGATACTTGAGTTTTTTCTGCTATCTGCTCAAGGGTAAGAAATAATAAATAATTGAAGTTTGAACAACCTTCAAACAAGATGTCCGATGTATTACCGATGACCCCGTTGTAAACCAGCGCCAGCTTCTTAGTATTCAGCTCTTGCAGCTCTTCATCGTTGAATGATTCAGAGATGCGATTAGGAAGATAAGTTAATTCGTCAGTTTGCAGTTGCGCTATGATCTTTCTGCCAAACTTTGTTGTTACCGATTTGAAACTCTTAACCGGATATGGTATGCCTATATATAATTCACTCAACTTCACCTGCTTCTGCACGCAGCACGACACGTTTTGAAGTTTATTGAGAATATCCATGGTGATGCTCAACCTTTTATAACGTTTAGCAGGGTTGCAGAGGGGTCTTAAATAGGTGTTCTATCCATCTCCCTCCTCCACCTTCCTCTACATACACAGCAAGCCCCTCAACCCTCTTACCTCTACATATACTCCGAGCTGTAAACTATGTAACTACAATTTCCAACAATTTTCCCTATCCGGGTGTTTAGGACAGCCAAAGTCAAGGTTTTTGGAAAATTGTTTAGTTTCTCCTTTTCACTCAAGCGACGAGTTCTGGTTTGAAGATAGAGGCTACCTTCAAGAATCTTCAATCTATCTATAAGCTGCAGTGGATGGGCTCCAACACTATAGCAGATTGAGAAGAAAGCGATCTGGACTATACTGGGTCTGTAGACTTGGTTTATACACTTAGACGTTCAGCTTGTTTTGGAAAAGATAAAGCCTCCTTTATAAAATATATAAGTTTTCCAGATTGTGTTATTGTAAAAGCTTCTCAAAATTAGACTACCCTAATGTATTTACTGTTCATGCTATGAAATACTGTTATTTAGCTATGATTAATGTTTATAAGGAGAGTCGGGATATCAAACCCTGTCCTCCTGAAAAGAGTAAGCCATCTTATTCTAGAAAGTCTATATTATCACAATTATTATTATTATTCTATCCGTTCGGGTTATACACACTTTCGCTAATGTGTAATGGTAGGGTGATTGTGAGATGAAATGGAGGACCTACAGTTTAACGTAGAATCCGAACCACGGTGGAGGCCTGGCATTCCTCACATTCACAAGTTGTGATTAATACACGTCTTGTCAGAGGTGAAGGAAGGGTTTGGCAATCAGATAAATCTGTCCCGGAATCGAGGATTGAAACCCGGACCCTCAGCACAGAAGTCTGACACCTTACCCCAAGACCACCAGGTCACCATCACAATCATTAATCTTTCTTATTGTATAACCATTATCCATGTAACTTTTGAAAATAAATTTTAAACCTCTGTTCAGACAACCAGACCTGTTCATTCCTATCAAATCTTGCCAACAACAGCATATAACCTAGTAGAGGTGGTATGTCTATACTATATTAAAAAGGACAAACATGATATTCAGATAGGTTTTAATAGCACTTTAAGTTTGAGTATAAAATTATTGCTTTTAACATAAACTCCATAACTGTCGAATATTTTGTAGCAAGATGCTTTGTTATTCTCAGCTGTATCCACGAATAACAATGTTCAAGGATGTTTTCAAACTCTCGATATTGTGAGATTATCTAATGACCGTTTTTGATAAGAAGGGAATAAAAGAGAATGTAAAAATATACACCGTTTTTGATAAGAAGGAAATAATTGTGACGTTGTCACAGACATAAAGCAAATAAGGACGATCTGGCTCACCTAATCTTGGTCCCCTTTGACTGGGCTGGATCTCGACTTCATGAAACACGCGCACTCAACTCCACTCAACATCACGCGGCTTACTGACCGCCCGTGGCTCGAGGCCCGATTAGAGCAAGACTCGGATATCTGAACATCAAGATGCGCTAACCCGTATGCGCCGACGGTTGTGTTCGAGTGAAACAAGACTCATCCACCGGCGCGTGATTTGAATTTATTACGAGAATAATCGAGACTTCTGTCGAAGCAGTGTACACCCCTCTCCCTTCGTCCCCAGTGTGATTCCCGCCTTATGTGAACACGTGATTGACTTTGTACAGTATATAACGGCTGGACTGTGTAGTGATGTCACTCATTACTCTGCACTCGATTAGGTGAGACACTTGTCTTAGATTTAGACGTAGGTTGTTGTTCGACGTTTTCTAAATTATGTTTGGGTTAATTTGTTCAAAATTTAGGTTTCGACTTTAAATATAAATCATGGTTACTAATAACTATATTTCTCTGAGACTGCAGGATTTGCCTGTCAGCCATTATGGTTTATGCGCTAGCTTTGTTTCTTTGTACTTAACGTTGTGTCCGCCTCACGGACGGGTTGGAACTTTAGTATGTCGCCATCTTGGGGCGCTAATTATTTCTGTTTAATGTGTAACTTATTTAAAATAGTTGTACTGCTTGCTAAAGGTTAAAGATTTGTTATGATTGTAATTTTTTCAAGTTGCTACTCAACTCGGGGGGCGCGAGCCCGTGCACCCAGCACATTGGTCATTATAATAATAATAATTAGATTGAACTAATTTGATTAGGATCTATTGTAACAGGTTAGGTTTAGGTAAATCATTTATTGCTTTTCTCTGTTGCGCCTTACGATGGCAGTCTATTATAAAACTACATACTTATGTCAATGTAGTGTCAACATCGCCAGGTCGTGTAGACCTATACATATTACTTGTATTTAACTTTCTTGCTAGGTTAGTCGCCTTCTGCGAGGGTCAATTTAATTATGTCTATGTTGGTATTAATCATTCTGTTTTCTCTTAAAGACTTGGGATCTTGCCCCTTTATTTAGTGTTTACTTCGGCCCTTATCGGCCAGTCACTCGACTTTCCTAGAGTGCCTCGCTCTCGTATTTCTGCTAGTTGTTTGTAAAATAAAATAAACTCTCTTGTAACTAACCTACCTTTTATTTATAGCAATAAGAACCTATCAAATCAAAGGGGGGGTTACATAATTGAGAATGAGAAATAGCCTAAGGCAATATCTGAAGATGAGAAGTATAGTTTTTCATTATCAATTATTCCCTTCTTATCGAAAACGGTGTATAGTTTTTCATAGCCTAAGGCAATATCCGAGGATGAGAAGTTTAGTTTTAGATTATCAATTATTCCCTTATTATCGAAAACGAAGTATAGTTTTTCATATCCTAAGGAAATATCTGAATCACCGTTTTCGATAAGAAGGTAATAATTGAGAAACTATACACCGTTTTTGATAAGAAGGAGAAATAGCCTACGATAATATCTGAGGATGAGAAATATAGTTTTGAGATTTACCTTCGGTGCTTGACGCTACTTAACGGATAACCCCGACATCCGCCTCCGCATCCGCATCCATCGCAAGAGAATAATCGAAAAATAGGACACTATATACACGGTTTTCGATAAGTACGGGTATAGTCGAGAATAAAAAACTATAGACTGTTTTCGATAAGAAGGGAGATTGAAGGGAGAATGAAAAACTATACACCGTTGTGAAATAGACTACGAGGATGAGAAGTATAGTGTTTCCCAAACGGTGTATATAGTATTCTCCCCACGGTTTCACATTCTATATTCGTATCGAAAACAATGTATAGTTTCACATCCGACCTTCTTAGCGAAAACGGTCTATGGTTTACCATTCTTAATTATTACCTTCTTAGCGAAAACAACGTATGGTTTTTCATAGACTAAGGCAATATCCGAGGATGAGAAGCGTAATATTGTATTGGATATTTGGACATTCATAGCGAAAACGTAATATAACTCGCAGGGGAAATAGCCTGAGGCACTATCTGAGGATGAGGAACCTCTCTACTTTTAAATCACCTTAAAGCAGTGACTGAAAATAACCCAATGTCTCAATACATTGTGAGCAGTGGCGGATCTATGATTATGTCATGAGGGGGGGAGGTGCCTACTTCACAAAAGAAATATCTTTAGGAACCAATAAAGTGTTGGTCCGTGCCCTAGGGGTTTTTCACCCCCGGAAAAAAATTGTAATTCTAAGGTTCAAAATTGTAACTTTTAAGCATATTTTGTACCTAATAGTTTCTGATTAAACTTATATTGGTTATAAATATCTGTTACCTTGGAATTGGTTGCCAGCTTTAATCTCTAAATATACCCACTGTAGCATATATATTTCGTATGTGATTATAATTTTTAAATTAATATAAAAATGAACTATTAAAAATATAGATGCCTAATTCAAGTGACTATAATATAGTAATATTATTTTAGTTAAAATATGAAGATAAAATCAATAGTAAATAATACGCTGTTTATTACAAAAAGGAGGGGTGAGATAGGAGGGGAGTGTGCAGGAAAACCAGGGTTCGGTAACTTCTATACTTTGGCTACCCCTTTAGAATAATTTCTGTGTGCTCCCCTGCTCTAGAAGATATTTGAAGTGTGCTTCCACCGACATACTTTTGGAAATTGGATGCTTTCAGAAACTATTTGGAGTTATCCTTCACTACGATTTTTTTTTAATTTGGCAAATAATGTAACACTATCTTGTTGAGTGTCCAAACAATAGTAAACTAAAGTAAAGATCTCTAACCACCCCCACTTTGTTGATGAAGTAATACATTATAATTGTTTTTGGGCTCTAAAAAACACAATTACCCCTCACCCAACACCCTCTCTCCCGCCCTCTTATTATATATTCTTATTTCTATGAGCACTCACCTCGATATATCCATATTATCCGTATATATTGTAGATCGAATTGAAGTCTCCCCTAAAATAAACCAAGTTGAACGCAAAATAGCTTGCTATGGCACCCAACACTAATAAATATTTTGGCCTCCTGCTTTTTTTTTTACCTTTTTTCCCTTCAGTAAACTACCCTTAATTTTTGTGTTATATATCTAATTACAAAATCCCTTGGGGGGGAGCTTTATGAAAACCCTAATACCAAGTTTTATATAGATCAATAGAATAATTTAGGCTTTAGTTTGAGATACAGAGAGACACACAGACAAACGGCATCTCGAAAATTATTTTTTTTTTCAGGAGGTCCATCGATATCTATAAAATATTGAACTCAATTTTTTTGTTGATAACAATACTTTCTTTATCCTTTGGGTTTAAGTCAGTAAAAAATAAGTGCCAATCTAATAAATGGAAGGTGATGTTTAGATTATTATCACAGTGTCTTACTACCTGTTCAGGTTACGCAGATGTTTAGATTAATAGACAACTCGCATGTTAGTTAAAAGGCACTGGTACTACCAACTCTTTTTTTTTACATAAATATTATATAATAAACTTAACATAGGCCTATATTTAAAAAAAATAGTATACTGTTGACAAGATTTTTCAAAAATTGGAAATATTTTTAAAAAAAGTTCAAACTATTTGGTTCCAAATAGATATCTTAGGAGTGTTTCAAATTACAAATATCACAGTGTACTTTAAAAAAAAAAAAAAGTCGTTTATGGGTAGTTTACTGATGACTGATTTTTCAAAATATTGAAATATTTTTAAAGTGGCTATGACGATTTCGGTTCCAAATGGGTATCTTAAGCTTGTTTGAGATGACAAATATCACTTGTTAAAAAAAAATCAATAGTAATTTATGTGTTGTTTACTGATGACTGATTTTTCAATAATAGATTATGAGAAAGCTAAGTATGACTGTCTCGTACCATTTATTCATACTTGTGTATTGTGTAGTATATTGTATTTAGAAAACACTTTCTAATCAACTAACTTTTTCTTATATATAAGTAAATATGTATCACACTATGTACAAGTTATGTTTGTTTAAATAATCAAGACTTATCCAGAAAAAAAAGTGTCAAACATATTTTGCTTCGAAAAAACATCATATTTATCTAGTATTCTTATGCTTTTACATATTTTGTGTAAAAAAAGTTTCTATTTTTTTCTCACTTGGTTTTCTTATAACAATGTCATTTCAGAGGGAAAATTCCCGATTTGTCTTGGAAAAGATTCTATATATAAAATTGTATTTTGATACAGGCCTATATAAAGAGTTTATATATGTAAATGTTAAGGGGATTCACAAAAACTTCGATCTTATTGAAAATTTCGATATATGTAAGTTTGATATATTGAGGGTATTTATATAATACATTAATCTTTAATTAAGACAATGTTTCGAAATAAAACACAAAATTTACTCTACTGTAATTAAAAATTACAGTAAGTTTAAACTTATTGCTACTGTAAACAAGAATGCAATGAACTTGATTCATACAGTAGGCCTACAGTACTGTATTTATGTAAAAACTAAGTTGATACTAATGTACATGTGTACGGTAGTAGTGTAATTTGAAATATCATTTTTACAGAACAGTATTTTTCCTTTTTTATTTAATTTCCTGATAATGATCCGGATATTTGGCGATCCGGATTACTGGAGTTCTACCATATATATAATTATGTGTGTGTGCAGTGGTGGAGTCAGGGGAGTGGCACCGGGGCACGTACCCCCCTTGTCAATTTTCAGAAAATATAGACAATCGCTTAAATGCCCTCTAGCTACAATCAAATTAATTGTTAGCTATGAAGAGACACTGGATGCAGCAAAAACCATAGATCTGGTGTTTTCATCCACTATAGGGTACTTCAAGGAGAATTGAAACTATGACGGGAATTTTTGATACAGAAATCCGTAAAAGTCGATACGCCAATGAAAGCTTACTGATTTTTGTCAATAACACCGAATGCCCATTGAAAACGGTGTGATACCAGTTACTACTTAAACAGCCGAACAAACTTATAGTTCGTTGAATATAATTAAAAACTACTTGAGATCAACAATAGGTCAGGGAAGACTCAATGGTTTGGCCAGGCTCATTGCCCAGTCTAAATAAAAGTATTGAAATATTCCCTGAAGAGGTTCTAAACAAGGTTGATAGAAAACACACACGAAAACTTAAATCAAACTCTTAAAGATAAATAATTATTTATCAGCATTTATCAGTGGGCTCAAAAGGCTTTTATACAATATAGCTTTGTAAATCTTGTTTAAATATTAATTTTAACATACATATACGAGATTTTTAAAAGGATGTAAGGTAGCAATATAATTATAATAATAATAATATTAATAATAATATATTATCATGGTGCCCCCCTGTCATTTTTTTCTGGATCCGCCACTGTGTGTGTATATTATATGAAACAATCAATGTGTTTCAACATTAATAAAATTGTTTATTTCTTATTGTTTTTAATAAGTTCTTAGTTGATTTAATTATTTAAAACGTAAAGATCAAGCTAGACAAGAGAGTCAGCGACAAAGAGGTCGGGGTTTGAATCTCGGCCAGGTTTACTAAGGGTAGTTTATCCACAGCTCTCTCTCTAAACAAATACGGGTACATTTCATCAAAACCTTCCTTCCTCTTCACCTTTCAGCTAGAATAATCAGTGGAAATTACTGATAGCCTGAATAGGCACCTAAAATTAAAACGAATTAATTGTTGAAAATAGGTTACACATGACCATTTAACCTATTATTTATGTAAACTCTAGCTTTGTGTAGGCGTAAACAGTGTAGGTGATAAACAATGTGTAGTCAATCTCATTTTAGTTGACAGTAAAAGTTAACTAATTTGACCCGCTTCGGTGGCCGCATGGTCTAAGTGAAAGCGTCACACATTAGAGTAATTATTACATAGGTGTGTAATCCGAACGGGTTGTAAGACGCGGTCTAAAAGGAAAAACCTCTTTGGTTTGATTAACAACAATGAGGTCGGAAGGGGGGAGGATTATTTCCCGATTTTTTAGCAAAAAAAAATTAATGCTTTTAGAAGCTATTTGAAGGTTTTTTACATCTTCCATATTTATAAGTATTTACTAAACTTTTTACGCAGATAGAATAAATCTAAGAGGGGTTGGGGGTATAGGGCCGTGTGTTGGAGCCCCTTATACTCCTCGGTTTCCGACGCCCGCTATCGACTAAGTAAGGTAAGATAGAAATTTAGTCTACACGTGATTAATTATTGTATAGTAAATATTCATATTTCCCTAAAAAAAAAAAAGTGACATGTATAAAAGTGCGTTCTTCAAGACATTTTTTTTTAGCATCGCGTCCTACTACCCGTTCGTATTATAAGGTTTCAAGACAAGTTAAACCATCAATAGAGGATTGTGCTCGTTTGTGAAACCTTCACGAGAATCTGAAGTTAGCAAAATATCACAAGATAAACACAGGCTGCCGGCTGGACCAACACCACCTAGACTACACAAGGCCTCGGCGCTACTGACCAAGATTACAGTGACGTCACTCATAGCCGGCCGGCCGTTATCTCAAACTCAAAAGTTCCAACGGGCTTTCCCGCTAGTTCAAGCAAAGGCATGCTCGCAAACAGTGTGACATTAACGTGAACATTATAATATAAGTGTATTTAAGTGTTTTAGTATAGTTGTGAAATATTCTTTGTCTTGTACAATGTAAATACTTAAATATTTAACTATCACTATGGTGTTTAAATGCTGTGTCCCCAACTGCAGGGGAAATTATCCGAACACACCTAAAGTACAGCTATTTTCATTTCCTAAAAATGTTGATCTTCGTGAAAAGTGGGTTCATGCTATCAAAAGAAAAGATTTCACTCCAACAGAATATACCAAGGTATGAATAGATCAAGACTTTATTGTTACTGACGTTAGTAAACTATCATAAAATTAATATTCTCGTTACTTATGTTTTATCCCAAAATGTTAGTTGATCGCTTAGAGTTATTTTATGAGGCTAGAGGAATTCAGTTAGGATCTTGATTGTGTTGACGAACAAATTTATCAGTTAGGATCTTGATTGTGTTGACGAACAAATTTATCAGTTAGGATCTTGATTGTGTTGACGAACAATTTATCAGTTAGGATCTTGATTGTGTTGACGAACAAATTTATCAGTTAGGATCTTGATTGTGTTGACGAACAAATTTAATTTAGGTAGATTGTCTTTTCTGACTTATTCTCAGGAAATAGATCTAGAACTAGATGCGTAGGCTATTATTATGTAGGTGTGTTATTCTAATTGATGACTTGTGTGCTGATTAATTTTTTTTCTTTATAAAATGCAATTTAAATATATTTATTGTAATTAACTTAAATAAAAATAAAGGTGCGCTCTTAGTACTAAACAACTAGATCAATACATTCTCAAACATATTATTATGATTGTTGGGTACTTATTTATACACAAATATAAAATTAAATTTATAAGAAGCTGTATCTATTCAATATAATGATCCGGTTTAGTAGTAGCTTGCTTCTGATGGGGAGGCCAGGGTTCTAAACCAGAGGAATGGATCGGAGAAGGATTAATTGATTGATGAATTGTCATTATCTATTCAATAAAACGCCGGCGCAGCTCCTTAAATCTCAACCTTTACATTATTTATGCTTGGATTTGTTAATTAGTGCAAGATTCAGCGAAACCATAAAACCAAACATGCAGCACTTTATAATATAAAATTTCCATCAATCTTCCCTTCCAATCATTTACAACTTAATTAAGTGGTAGATTAACGTAGCTGTGGCCAAGGGATCTAATTGAAACACTCGCATTGCGCCCACATGATGTGGACGAGAAGGTCATGGTTCAAATCTCATCTGGGATTACTGGTATGATTTTACTCTAAATTTTTTCTAGGCCCAAACTTATCCACATACAAGTGGTGGTGCATTTCCTCAAAGCATAGCTTTATCATCCCTGCCTGGTTATATTAATCCGTTAATAATTGTACTGTTAAATCAGCACTATTCGCTGCTGTATCAACTTAAGTTAGTTAAATTTAATACAAATAATAGCGTGATTTTTAAAATTATAATAACCATTTATTATATCAAAACATTAGTTCCTCTTTTTATTCAGTTTATTAGCCTGCTTGAGCTCCTTAAACTTTTGAACTAATTTATTAATTTCAAACAATTTGCTCACACACTTAAAAACCTCACAAATAATTAAATTCATATTTCGCAATCAAAGAATGTACTGTAATTGTTTAAAAGCTAGGTGGAGCTAGATTAGGTTGCGCTTTTCAATTTTGTCACTCCACTGACACTAAATAATTTGCCACAGCTTTGAGGGGAATATATTTTTAAAAATAAACCTATTTTTCTCAGGTTTAATTTAAAACATAGGTAGTTAAATATTTTTTCCAAAGAGATCGTTTAGGATATGTGACAATTAAGGTTAAATTTTTCTCGAATACATTCAACTGGGCTCGAACCACAAACGCTACATCAAAAGCATATGGGTGCAATATTAGTATAACATTTACAACCCTCGATATCTGCTGTGGAGGAAAATTGTTTTTTAAAACGTACCAAAACTTTTTCACGCATGTAAAACTTCGTATTTAACATATGAACTTCGTATTTAACATATGAATTTTTAATTGTAGGTGTGTGCGCTTCATTTTCAAAATAATGACATTCAGCGGGAAACGGAATGCTATGATGAGAAGACGGGGAAGAAAATAACAGTTTCATTAAAACGTCCGAGGTTACAGGATGGTGCTATTCCATCTCAACTACCGAACTGTCCAGAATATTTGTCTTCATCGCGGCCTACAAGGGAAAATGCTGATCAGCGCCGAGAGAGGATTGATAATGATAATTTAAGACGTGCCATAGCTCAAAGTGTTATATCTAAAGAAACGTATGATAGTAAAACACGGTTTTCTTCATTTTCTGAATTTTTAGATTGCTTGAAAAGGGAAAATTTTTCTGACGTATGGACAGTTAAACATAAAAATGATCAAGTTATGTTTGTGGTTATTGATATGACACCTACACCTGTGATTCAAGTATCAGCTGTTATTAATGAAAAATTGGAAATGTCTATATTTGTTGGTAAGGTTGAATTTAAAAAACTAGGTAAGCACATATTTCCTAAACTGGTCTATAATATTAATGATCTAGTTAACATTTTAGAGCTTTTATTACTGCACATTAAGCCCGTTACTGCAGAATCTGTATCTGATATTGTTGAATCTGCCCATGGCTTGTTATTAAATTTAAATAAGTATCTTGATGACGATGAAAAAAAGGGGGTAGAATTTTTATCTGAACAACTATTATTAATTAATTGCAAAAAAGAATGCATACGATATTCGTCCCATGCGTCAGTATTTTTTAGTATTTTATATTCTATATCACCCCATGCTTACAAGTTTTTGAGAAGTTCTGGCAATGTTATTGCTCCTCATCCTAGGACAATACAGAATATTTGTGCATCCTTTAACACTAATCCACAAAGTGAACAGTCAGATAAAAACTTTCTTAAGTTTAGTAAGCAAAAATTCAATGTGCTAAAACCTGTAGACCTAACTGTCGTAATGATGATAGACGAAATTCAC
This sequence comes from Timema podura, assembly GCA_033556935.1. Lineage (NCBI taxonomy): Eukaryota > Metazoa > Arthropoda > Insecta > Phasmatodea > Timematidae > Timema > Timema podura. The sequence goes on from JAVRXN010000010.1 coordinate 14,893,446, forward strand.
ATCAAACCATACTAGACTATAAAGGTGGCAATATTCTAGGGATGGCTTATAATAGTGAACACGCTGCGACTACCGCTTATGTTCTAATGATACAAAGTTCTACTTTCTGCTTACAAGGAAGTTATTCATATAATTCCTGTTAAAACAATAGCAGCAGAACACTTACATTCAATAGTAAAGAAAGCAGTCATCGGTCTCCAGCATATTGGATTTAATATTATATGTGTTGTTAGTGATAACAATTCTATTAATAGAAAAGCAATGTCCTTTTTTGCTTCACCGCCTCAGTTAAGTATTGTGTATCCACATCCATCTGACCCCAAAAAACCCTTGTTTTTTATTTTAGACTCGGTACATATATTGAAGTGTTTACGTAACAACTGGATTAACCAAAAAAATGCCCATCAATGCTTGTATTACCCAAACTTTGAAAATATTGACAATACATCCCTATCATCAGCATCCTTCACTACACTCAAACGTCTGCATGAAGTTGAAAAGGGAAACTACGTCAAGTACGCATATGGGTTGACTTTGAAAGCACTATGCCCATCTAATTTGGAAAAACAAAATGTAAAACTTGTACTAAGCATTTTTAATAAGTTTGTGATTGAGGGCCTATTAAATGTGGGTGAGAAGCATGCTCTTTTGAATTACAAAACAACGGCAGATTTTATTGGTTTGATTTGCAATTGGTGGAGTATTGTGAATGTGAAAACACCTCGAAAGGGGGAACGATTAAATGATCCATTTCAACAACCTCTATTTATGTCGGAAACTGATCAAAGTGTAGCATACTTGTACAAATTTATATCTTGGCTAGATTCTTGGAAAGAAAGAAAGTGCACTACAGGTACTCTAACAAAAGAAACACATTTAGCAATTACCCACACAACTCATGGTCTAATTGAAATGGCTAAATATTGTATTGATGAACTACATTTTAGGTATTTTCTTCCAGGAAAAATCCAAACAGACACTTTGGAAGATCGCTTTGGAAAGTATAGGACATTAGCAGGTTCACAGTACTTGATATCAATCCGTCAAATTTTTGAATCTGAGTCTAAATTAAGGATGCAAAATTTTCTTCCTTTAACATTGTCTTCAAGTACTTATGGAAACCTAGAAGTTGAAAATATTGATTGTGATTCTAATGACGATAAAGTGGAAGACTGTGAAGTGAAATCATATTTCGATATTACTATATCAGAAAAAGATTTTGAAAATATTGAACCACTGATTCCTGTTTTAACTTATTTATCAGGTTATTGTGCTCGGGCAGCTCTAAAAAAACTTAAATGTGACTCATGTTCAAAATCTATTGTTTTAGATAAAACCTTAAATCTTGATTCACACTATAAACTAATTCACAGCATGGACAGAGGTGGTTTATTATGCCCGAACTCTGATATTGTTAATGCGGTTGTGTTTAATTATATTACTGTCCAAAAGCTACTTTCTGAGAAAACACGAAAACTTGTTTTTGAGGAGTAATAACCAACGTAATCTTGTCTTAAATCTAACCATCAACCTAATCAATAACCATGAATTCTTTCTAACTGATGGATATTGTGATCAAGGACATTCACCAGATGATGTACTACAACACCTTATAAGGGCATCAACTAATGCCCTTTTAAACAATTACTGCAATCAAAAGAATGATTGTGTACGACATGTACCAAAAAAAAAGAAAATTACAAACTGTTAAAAAAGATATTTTAAATAGTTCCGTTATGTCGAGTGCTTCATAGATATTAAAGTAAGGCTATACGAGTAAACCTTTACGTATTTAATTGTGCTTGACTTACATGTTATTTTAATTACCTTTTATTAAATCTATTAGATGTGTTAATGAAAATTGTTTAGTGATGAAAACATACAAACAAACAACTATTGCAGTATGTAACTATTTTAAGTGGTTAAATTTCTCAGATAAATTGTTTAAAAAATGTTGCAATTTTATCTCTAAGCTTTTTCAATTTGTATGGAATTAAATTCCATGGCTATATTATTTAAATTAAGATTTTCACACACGTGTCCTTTAACAAGTTAGAGGGTTTCGAATTAGTATGTAATTTTTCTTATGCCTTATGATAGTAATAACTGTTCTAAACGCACATGTATAATAATTTGTAATAACCTGACCCAACCTAATGTAGCACCACTCAAATATTTGGTTTAACACACGCATTTTCATAACACATTATTTTGGTTATTGTTGACATTATTTACATCTACATTGAGGAAACATTAAAATATGTTTTAATTTGACAGGTATTTTGGCTCCAATTAAAAGTGTTATACTTTTAATAATAGTAGTACAGAAGTATTATTACCGTTTTTACTGTGTTTCCTGTAAATGCGGTTTTTTAAATAAAAATTACATAAATATAACTTAAAACCGCTCATTATAGCACATGAAAGGTTTTAAGAAAATTTAAACTGTGTTAATTTGATGTGCTAGGAACTAAATTGTGGCAAATAGACAATATTATTATTAGCACCGCGTCTTACTACCCGTTCGGGTTATACGCACTTACGCTAATGTGCAATGGTAGGGTGATTGTGAGATGAAATGGAGGACCTACAGTTTAACGTGGGATCCGAACCACGGTGGAGGCCTGGCATTCCTCACATTCACAAGTTGTGATTAATACACATCTTGTCAGAGGTGAAGGAAGGGTTTGGCAATCAGATAAATCTGTGCCGGAACCGAGGATTGAACCCCGGACCCTCAGCACAGAAGTCTGACACCTTACCCCTAGACCAAATAGACAATAGAAATAGCTGTATTTTTCTTATGGAGTTAATGTTTTATTTAAGATGATTATAGATACGCTTTTTACTCTAGATTGATAACCATTCAAATATGTTTATAGTTTAACTACATATTTAATTTATAAAGTGCACAGATAAAATGCAATGTTTATATGGAACATATATAAAACCGCATAGCTATATTTAAATATATAGGTGATAAAATAAATATTAAAATGATTGAAACTATTATTATTACTACTGGATGGAAATGAAAATACCTAATGTTAGCCTATAAATATGCTCCAAGTTCCCTACTAGCGTGTAAGGCCTACTGATGTCTGCTCAACTCTCTTGCCGGCTTGGAGTGACGTCACAGCTCAGCGCCGAGGCCTTGTGTAGTCTAGGTGGTGTTGGCTGGACTGTGTAATGGCGAGGCGAACAGCCGCGCGCATTCTTCCTCTTGACCTTGAAATAGTTTTCCATTTTTTTGCTTCTCTTCTTCTGACATGGGGTGGTAGGGTAAAGCCCGTATCACACGACACTAGCTCGTACTTGAAATCCAGTGTGCTAGCTAGCGCTAGCTAGCACGTCATCATCTAGCTTCGTGTGAATCAGAAAAAGTATACTGGTTCTGCCACTTGGTACTGGCTACCATACTAGTTTTGAGGATAGAACAGGCGCTATTTTCGTACTAGTTCTGACACTAGTCTGTGTAATTCGACCAATCAAAGCGCGCTGAGACTTTGTGAGTTTGTGTGGAGAAATAATAGAAATGGCGCCGACATGGTCATCGGATGTTATTTTGTTGGTGGCAGAAAATTATTCTAAATATCCTTGTTTATATAATACCAAATTTCCACAATATGACAATATATTAAATATATATTTAATTAAAAACATGTCATCTAAAAATGACAAACTGTGTTCCAGACCCAAATTTAATCTAAATAAACTTGATAGCATGCCAACTTGGGTGGTTGCTTTTTTAGAATATAAAGTGTGCGTAGGCCTAAAAAAAGAACATGTGTGTGTTAAGGATACTGTACTTGGACACCCATAGTCTTAGGTGCCTCTGACCACATCGTAAATAAATGAATACAAATTTGGGGAGATACTAAACGTTAGAGTCACCCTGAATGTATCCTACCTAACCTCCGAATGTATCATTTTCAGTATCCCGCGATCATTATTTCGTCTTTCCAGCCAGTTCCGTGTCCGTATTCTTTTCCTACTCTCCCTCTCATAATTTTCAATATCATTATTAATAATTAATTCAGCTGCTTCACCCAAAATTAATAGTTGATGTTCCATTAATATTTGCACTAGAACCTAGTACCAAACTAGCAGCGTGTGAATACTCTAGTCCCGTTTCTATTGTACTAGCTAGTATACAGATATCTAGGCGCTAGCTAGCACACTTGATTTCTAGTACAAGCAAGTGTCGTGTGATAGTAGCTTAAGTGTGAAGAGGATAAGATTAGAGAGAGACAGACGCTGTAGTTCAAGATATCAGCACAGAGCATTTCATTTTAAGACATAAGGTCTAACACGAATGATACTTTCTTACGTACCGAGGCGGCCCCCTTAAGTAGTTTTCCTATAATCAAGTCAACATGTTGTTACACCCCTCTCCAACCTTTCCTTACGACCATCGATAACTTAAAGGAAGGGGGAGGGTTGCAATTTACATATTTACAAAGGACATGAAATGCAAGATTTAAATAACAATACCATAAATGGTTTATTCAAAGCAAAACAAAGTAGCAAAGTAGAGTTCAATTACATGGTCTCAATAATCGTACTGAGTTCTGTGGAAAATCATATTAGAAATAAACAGTTATTTAGCGCAGTTCATTAGAGAGAACTTCTCTCCTTCTAGACATATCTAGGGATGGGTTGTGAAATCACAACCTGCTCCTTTGTCACTGCTCCTCTGACGTCACATTCACAGCCTGTTCCTGTCAGACGAAAGGAGCTGTTCCTTTTTGTCACAGGTCAGTTTGAAACGTTAAACCTATTACTGTATTCCCATTTGTTTTCTCCGAGCTTCTACTGTTTTCTCTCAGTCGAGACTGAGTCGTTACCATATTGTACGGTAGATGGCAGCACAAAACAGCTACGTATTAGAAGTGTTTATCAACGCTTGGCATTGTTCCTCGTCTCTCTTTCACAGGCAGCGCTGGAACAGGTCCAGAGGAACCTTGCTCCTCGTCTCTGTCACAGGCTGCGCTGTAACAGGTCCAAAGTAACCTTGCTCCTCGTCTCTCTGTCACAGGCAGCGCTGTAACAGGTCCAAAGTAACCTTGCTCCTCGTCTCTCTGTCACAGGCAGCACTGGAAATGGTCCAAAGTAACCTTGCTCCTCGTCTCTGTAACAGGTCCTGACGCGGAGCACCTTGTTCCTTTATGCTCCGGAGATATTTTGGAGCAGTCGTACAGTAGAAAGGAAGTGGATACGTTGTGTTCTTGTCACAGCGCTGAGATCAGGTCCAGCGCAACCTTACTTATCTATTATAGACCTAGTTTAGTGTTGGTTTGGGGAGTCACAAATTAGTTTTTAGGAGGAAAGCTTTCGTAGTAAAAAACAATATTTCCACAATACAAGTACAGTATGTAATGAATTCACACAATAAATTGTTACGTTAATGTTGAACATTGAAAGGGCCTACTTGGTGATCAAATGATTCAAGGCAAGGTTCAGCAATCTACGGCTCACTGACTGGTTTTATCTAGCCCACAAAATATTTAGAAAACAATTGTGTTCAATAGAATTAATAATTAATTGTTACATGAAAAATATAAAGTTGAACTTTTTTTTTCGAATAAGCCCAACAATTGTTATTTTTTAAACACATATGGCCCACGATATCAAAAATGTTGCAGACCCCTAGTCTCTAGCGTTACTCTTGCAATAGACTGAACTGCCGATATAGGGAGATTGGGGTTCGATCTCAGTTGGTTGCAATGAGGGTGGTTTTACGTAAATGTTTTCCACTCTCATTTCACACAAATGTGGGTGCACTTCTTCTAAAATTAGCCATCTCCGTCCCTAACAAATTAGCGCAATTAGTGCATATGGCTATAAACCGAACGGGCAGTAGACACGATGCTTAAAAAAAATTAGGCTGGGAGTAATTTTGTATATAGGGAACTGTGACAAAAAGGAGCAGGTAAATAGGAACAGGTCCAGTGGTGGAGCAGTAGCAGATTGCTCCACTAAAGGAGCAGTTTTTCCCATCCCTAGACATATCATACAATCAGATGGGCTAGTCTTTATCCTCCTGAGACCCCTGGTATAGTATACCTCAATTTTAAACGAAAAATATCACAGAGCGCAGCACTAATCAGACACTTTAACACATCAGCGTTTGTACAGTTCAATACTGTACCCTCTATGACTTTTTTGGTTATTTCTTTGGCTTTAACCAAGTTTAGTAGAAGAATTAGTCAAAATGGATCCTGCCGTTCCTTCAACAAGTGGAACGTCACGTAAAAACAAAATAGTAAGTACATAATTTATTAACATTTTCTTTTGAATTCATTGTAAATTGTAGTTAAATATCTTCTAATTTCACTGCAATATTCGGATTGTTCCAATGTTTTGTACTTTTTACGCTAATAAGTTTTAAACTTCGTGGTATAGTATACCATACTTCAGTCACAATTGAACAAGTTCATTACATAAAATTTTTATTATTAAAAAAAAATATTACTACAATATTGTTATTCTTTGCCCTACTCTTTTTAAATAAGCTGTAAAAATGTTGTGGTAATTTGTGAGAATTAATTTCTCATTAATTGCAAAATATATAAAAAAAATTTAGATTAATATCCGATAGATGTAAATTTTAAACTCATCAAACTGTTATCAATTGTAAATTGAAATAGCTTTTACTAACATTTATTTCTACTATTTCAACTCATACTTAAAATAATAGGCCTATTTATTTATTGTTCCAGTTTCCCATAATCTAGATACAATTCTTGAAGTACTTGACGAGTCAGAAATTGAGCTGTCTGATCTTGAAGAAGATGTTGTAGATGGTTCAGATCCAGATTATTTACCTATTTCGAATACTTCAACAATCGATTCCACAGAGAATGTAAACAGAGATGATGATGATGATGATGATGATGATGATGATGATGAAAGTGAAGATGAACATAAACATGAACATGATGAACCAGTGGTTAGTAAAGTTTTATTATTTTTGTTAGTGGTTATTTACATTTGAAAAAAGAACAGACTCGTTCTTACAATTTCCTCTTCTCATGCAGGTGGGAAATAAGAAAGACCTCCCTTGGCGACGCAGAGTTTTTCAACCTACTGTGCCAGATGAAATTGACCCTTACCCAGACATCTACAGAACAGGCTGGGACGAAGAGAAATATTTCAATCAGTACATTGATGATGATTTTTTCAGTTTTATATCTGAGAAAACAAATCAAACCTCCGTCCTTACTAAAATAAATCTTTGCAAAGCAACTCCTAAGGAAATTAAATTATGGTTTGGGGTATCTCTTGTAATGGCATGTTTACAATATCCACAGATTAGGAAGTATTGGCAGCGGCGTTGGAGAATCCCCTTAATTGTTGATAATATAACTTGGGATAGATTTTTTGCTTTGCGCTCTTCTATGAAAGTGCAGTTTGATTTAGATGTAACTGATGATGCTCGCAAAGAAAACAAACTGTGGAAAGTTCAATCACTATTAGAAAGGATACTGAAGGGATGTCATCAGATCGTCAGAGATAATAATATTTGTGTTGATGAAATGATAATGCCATTTAGTGGTTCATTGGGAGTTAAACAATTTGTAAAGGGAACACCTAACCCAGTTGGTATGAAAATATTTGTTTTAGCTAACGCTAGTGGTCTTATTTGCGATTTTGTGCCTTACCAAGGTGACACTACACTCCCACCAGAATTTAGAAAATATCCCATTTCCCAAGGTTCTGTATTGTGTCTTACAACAACACTTAATAAAGGGCATGTAATATTCCATGATCGGTGGTTCACTTCTGTCAAACTTTGCGAATCCCTACATGCTTTGGGTTTTTGATCAGTTGGTACAATAATGTCTAATCGACTACCTAAAAATATCCGTTTACTATCAGATAAAGAACTGCAAAAGAAAGGAAGGGGTTCTAGTGATGTTTTAGTTCGGCAAGACCAGCAGCTTGCTGTAACAAAATGGATGGATAACAAGGGAGTACTCATGTTATCTAATTACTTAGCAGATGAACCAACTGATAAGTGTAAAAGATATTCCAAAAAAGAGAAAACAATTATTGAGATTGATTGACCAGCAGTAATTAGGGAATATAATATCCAAATGGGAGGAGTTGACATGGCAGATCGGATGAATTCTTATTGTCCAATGAGGGCACGTACCAAAAAGTGGACCATAAGGACGATATCTCACATGACTGACATGACTGTTAGCAATGCCTGGTGTTGTATCGGAAAGACATGCGAGAACAAGGGGCAAAACAAAAAGAAATTCACCAGCTAAGGTCATTTAAGATGAATTTGGGGGAGAAATTAATATTAGATGGTATAGCAGATGATTCAGAAGACACAATTGATAGTGATGCTAATGAACCAGTTCAAAAGAGAAGGAATGTGGTTCCAATGCCATCATATTATAAAAAGACAAAAAGTGCCTTGCACATGCCTGAAATAAGCACTAGCAAAGTGTTTTAAAAATGCAGAAAACTTGGTTGCAAAAAACTTTGCAGAACAAAGTGCACTTCATGCAATATTTTCCTTTGTCTTAACGCAGGCAGGAATTGCTATGCAGAATTTCACAAATAAAAAGATTTAGTCAGTAAATTATTTGGCGTAGTAATTATAATTTATTTTTATTTTAAAATTTTAATTATTTTCTACATACTATTGTAATCCAATTATTACAGCTATATTGTGTGATAATCGGCAAAATATTTAATATCTTCAATAAAACAATTGAATAATTCATGTTTTTTTTATGAATTAAATTAGTTGTTAAGAATTTGGTTTTATTTCATCATGTTTTTCTGTTAAACTTTAAATGTAAGTACCTATGGATCTTAATAAGGTAATTTTATTTTTCAAACATTTTTACGTTATGAATTGTATGCATCAAGACCCCAAGTATAGTATACTATACTTCCTGTTTTAGGAAAACCAAAATTTTGAAAATTTTGAAATTGAGTTTTTTCATGTCCTATAAGAATATTATTAGTAAAAAAAATTGAATTAACATTTTTTACAATGCTTGTGATGCTCGGGTCTCAGGAGGTTATGAGACAAACAACCCACAGTGTTGAAAAGAATACATAAATAAATAATAAATCAGTTAATAAATTTGTAAGGTTTATATAAGAGCCTTATGGGCCTTATTATATTGTTTCAAAGGCTTTTACCTGCATCAACTAAAGCAGACTTCAACAATTTAAATAATAAATATAAAGTATATTTATTTGACAATTTTAAAATACGCGAGAGTTTGGCTAACAGACTTTAGTCAAACTCCCGCGGGACTACATGACCTAGACTATCAGTTTAGAAATTTCCATTTATTCGTGAATTCAAAGTAATAAATTACTATAAACAAAGTCTAGCGAAAACATTTAAACAAAGTTCATCTATAAAATTAATCGCTAATTAATTTTTATCTGTCATACAATTTTACGATGCAAAGTTAAATATTATAAGTGTTCATTATAACAAAAGAAATCAAAACATTTTATTTGCAACATTATTTCAGAATGAAATATTAATAAACTTCTCCAACACAAAAATTATCAAAAGTTATCATAATGTAAAGTTCAAAATAAACAGCTGTCTCGAGCGCCCAAGTGGCGACAGACATTTTATAGTTTAACATTTGGCAAAGAAAATTAATGTAAAAATTTACAACGCCTAACACGGCTTATACAAAAGTTAAAGTTTTGAATTATAATGTTCAATGTATACGTCGCGGTCGCCATAATTTACGTTCGTAGATTATCATGGATGATCCTGTCATAGTCCTGGTACTAGGACTATGTTCCTCCGTCAAGTGTTGGTTGAATAGTCAATTTAATAATACGATTACAGGACTTTAAATAGGGGTTTTTCACAGCAGGGTAGCAAGGTGGGGGGAAAGAACAATTCTGTCGGTGGCCTTCCTTCTAGAAGGAATGGAACATCACGTAGCTTGTTGATGTTGTCCCATTCATCATTTAGAGCAGTGATTCTTCAATCGGACGTTATTTCTGTAGTTCTGGAACATTCCATCAGGGGGCAGGTGAGTAGTATTCTGTTGATCGTGGATAGTTTGGCACTGGACGTCTTCAGTATCTATTTGATTTAGTCGGGTTGACTTCGATGAAGGGGTCTGGTGGCTGGCGTGGTCACCTCTGCTCTTCTACCCGGTGTTGCTAGTCGTTGCTACACAAGATAGATTTTGTGAGTATAGATCCCAATGTATTGCACAGTTATATAGAATTGATTTTATTGATTAGAATTGTCTATTACGTTGTGTCTATTTACAGGAACTACAATAGTGAAGAATACTATTGTAGGGTTTAGAATATTATTGAATATTATTTGGAGCGGGTAGTATGAATCAGCGGCGAGTTGTGCGTGAAGTTTAGAATGGGGGCGAGCTCTAATGTAACTCAATGTTACAATGTAGTAACAGGACCAAGGCATTTCAATGTGGTGAGCTAACAAACCGAGATGTTAATCATTTCCACAGTACTTTTTATAGTATTCCAAAGAAAATTGCACAAGATTTTTTATTCATATTGAAATATACAACTGCAAGTTTCCCGACAAGACTTATATTAAGAGTTACACCTGACAAAAAAGAAAGTAAAAAGTCTTGTTCAGTAAAATATTTTGTTAAAAAGACTGTTTTAGTACCTAAAAAAAAAACATGGTCTCTGTTTGGAGGACAACGTTCCTCAATATCTTAAGGCGATTGGCTCTTTTCATTTGGCGTGGAAATGCAGAACCTTGGAAACAAACGGTTATCTTCAAGAATTTTTATTGTTTTTCAATTTTCTTTTTGGAAACGATTTGTTCAAGAATAGAAGCATGTTGATTATGATATACTTTTTATACACACACCTCCTCTATAATTTTACCAGTGTTCACATATCAATAATTTTGACATTTTTCAATAGAAAACTGAAGGCTGCAAAACAAAAAATAAGAGAATGTAACAACTAATAAATATTATATGTATCTTAGAAGAGATGTTAAAATATTGCTCTAAAAATTTCAATCGTTCTCTAGAAAACTGATATTTCCAAACGTATGATTTTTCCGCAAGACCTGTCTGGTAGCTAGCGCCATCTGCGTTTTTCGTGATCCATCTGTTCTTGTTGGCGTGGAAGGATACTTTGGTTGGTTGTGAAGCCACGCCACGCCTTTCACCCCCCCGCCCACCATTCCATAAAATAGATTTTAGACTTGCACTCGACAGGGCCAAGGGCCTTAAGCATTTCCAAAGACATAGTACAACGCATTTGCAAACATAATTTGTTTGATGGATGTCTTCCTAGTGATAAACAAAGAGGGGACCGCCACAATTAAAGATTTGAGGCAAAAAAAAAATCAATGAAGAAGCTGTTTATCATGAAGTTAAACACTGTAGAAACACACTATTGCAGGAGTAAGACTAAATCCCAGGACTACGTTTCAAATGACCTTAATACTAACAAAATTTGGAGACACTCTAACTCATCCGTTGATGTGTACCTTAAAGTTAGAAAGTCTTAAATCAGAAACTATTTTAATAAAAATTTTAATATTGGAATTGGAACTTCTTCCACAGATGCTTGTTCGTACTTCGACGTGCATAATGCTGAAAGAACAAATCAATAATACAGTCTCAGACAGTGATAACATAAAGACAATGACTGAATTAAGGATTCATAAGCTCAAAGCTTCTACATTTTATGACATGTTAAAGAATAATGTATAAATTGTTATGATTATGTCTTATGACTGCCAAAGAAACCTTGTTCTACCTAAAGTGCCGGACCAAGTGGCTTACTACTCCCGACAGATAAACTATCACAATTTCACTGTGTGTGTAGGTAACTCTAAAGAACCCCAAATCAAAGATAATGTTTTTCTCTATGTCTGTAAGGAAACTGACGTACCAAAGGTGGCTAAGGAAATAATCTCAGCTGTGTATCATCGTATGTGTAACACTGACTATACTGGCAACATAAGATGAAAGTTAATGTCCTACGGTTGTGGAGGACAAAATAAGAACACTGCTATAGTGGTTATGATTTCATATTGGCTGGTTCATAATGCCCCAGAAATTATCATGGATGTTACTATGATATTTCCCGTGGTGGGACACACTTTTATACCACCGGACTGTGTGTTCGGACGTATAGAGAAAGTATTTTTTAAAAAAGGACACTATTATCTTACCAGAAGATTACTGGGAAATATTTAATGACCATGGAACAGTAATCAATTATTGAATAAATAGTAAAATTTATGACTGGAATTCCACAAGAGGTGAAACATTAAAAGCACCATCTTCTTGGCTCTTTAAGTTTAACTTGTCAAAGAAAATCTATGTTTAAAGAAATAAGAGTGGCAGAATCATTGTTTGCGAGATGTAAAATTATATAAATGACAAGGGATATGCAAACGAGGGAAAACTATTGTTTCAATGAATTTAATGTAACTAAATAAACCTAGAATTACAACCAAGCGACAGAAATTGATTGATGTATACAATTTATTAGAAAAACACTTTGGGGCAGATCGGCGGCAGCTTCAAATGTTAAAATGGTACAGGAATGTTATTGACACTGAATGTTAACCTCAAGTGGAAGAAGAAAACTTATGTGAGCCTGCAATAGAAATCGAGTAGACTTGGGCAGAACCCTGCATAGACTCCGGTGGCAGCATTGGACAGGGGGTGTGCCTTTAGTAGGACGGTGGTTCCGGCTGGGAGGGGGTCCACCTTGCCTCCGGGTGTCTTAGTTAATTATCTCTTCTTGCCTTCTTGCTTCAGTTCGCAGGGTCTCTAGTTCATCCTCCCTAAGGTTTTACAAATAGGTCAATTCTGGGGGAGAGGGGAGGTCTGGGTTTTCCATAGCCCAGTCTTCCAGTCACCGGAGGGTTTGGCCGAGGAGGAGCTCCTTGCTTTGTTTCTTCAATTTCTGAGACAAAACAGAATTTGTGAGTTGGCCTGATCCCACTGTCGGTGCTCCCTTCCTTGTAGACGTGTGCGGATTGCTATTTTCAGCTCTTGATTTCGTCTCTCCACAGGATTCTCTCGCGAGTGATAGGCCACCGCTGTCCACCTCTTTATCTTCCAGTCCTTGCACAGCTTCTTCCACCCAGAAGAGCGGAACTGTGGTCCATTGTCCATGAGGATTGCTTTTGGGTATCCCCATCTAGGGAGGATCTCGCGTTCTAGGATTCATTTGATTTGTGGGCTGAGGGAGTTTGATAAGGCGAAGGCTTCTGTCTAGCGGGAGGAGAAGTCGGATATAACTAAAAGAAACCTTTTCCCCTTGCTGGACCTAGCATATAGGCCAACCAGATCCAGGCCGGTCTCTTTCCATGGTTTGGTAGGTCTTTGGGCTTTCCAGGGAGTGTTGCTAGTTCTTCCAGTGGTTTTCATGAGAGCGCGTATTGAAGGAGTGGATATGTCTTCGTACATCTCGTGTTATTGCCCTCCAGGAGTACTCTGGTTTGATGCTGTGCAGGATGTTCTCATCTTCAGGATGTCCAGCATCGGGATGCTCATGGAAGTGTTGTAGGATTTCTTTCCTTGCTTCCTGGGGTACCTCGATTTTCCAGGAATCTTCTGGATGATTTCGATACGGGAGCGCTTCGTTTTCATTAATGATTCTTCTAACATATCCTTCTTCTCATCTTGATCATCGTTTAGTGGGGATTCCTTTGATTTCTTCGAGTTTATTGCGTTGTTTCTGGACGTTGGGGTTGGTTTGCTGTGCTCGGATAACTTTCTCTGGTAGGGAAGGAGGGGACGGGAGTTTGAGGGGGCTGGGTGTCTCTGTGAATAGGGGGATAGTTTCTGGAAGCGTCATTAGATCCCATTCCGTCGTACTGGCTTCCATTGATTCTTCCCCTGGGCTTCGGGATAGTGCATCTGGTAGCTCATTCTTTCTTCCCAGTCTGTTTTGAATGGTTAAACTGTACTCTTGTAGCAGGTTAGACCATCTTTTAAGCTTTAATCTCCCATCCTTCATGATACTCAGCCAGGTCAGGAATTGACTGCGTAGTGTGAACTGATTAATATATATATATATATACATACACATCATTTTACTGCCCAGATTATGGCGAGGCATTCCCGCGCATTGCTGAAGTATCTTTGTTCCGTGGGAGATAGTTTTGCGCTGCCATAAGAAATGACTTTACGTTGCTCTTTAATTTCTTGATATAGGACTGCACCTAGCCCCTTACCGCTAGCGTCTCTTTGTAAGAAAAAAAGGATGATTTTCTCTAAGTCCATGTAAAGCGTGGATGTTCTTGAAAGCTTCTTTAATTTGTTCAAAGGCTGTTTGTTCTTGCATATCCCACGTCCTCCATTTTTTGTTTGCTATGGAGCAAGTGGTGAGGGGATCAGAGATTTCTGCCATATTAGGGACGAGTTCCCTCAATCAGTTGCATGTTCCTAAAAATTGTTGTAGTTGCCGCCGTCTGTTGGGGACTGAGTACTCTTGTATCTTTTTGAGTTGCCCGGGGTTGGGGAGGCTACCTCCTGGAAATATGATATGCCCTAGATATTCGAGTGTGGTTTTTCCAAATTTAAATTTGTTTAAGGAGCAGGTCAGTTTGTAAATTTTTAGTCTCTCTAGTATCCTCCCTAGGTGAGTGAGGTGCTCTTCGTAGGTGTGGGAGAATATTATTATGTCATCCATGTACGCAAAACAGAATTTTGCCTGATAGCCGGCTAAGAACTGTTGGCTCATCATCTTCTGAAAAGTCCCAGGAGCCGCTTTCAATCCGAACGGCATGACTATGAACTGGTAGATTTTCCCTTTAGGGTTGCTGAAGGCCATTAGGTGTTTGCTTGCGGGGTCCAGTGGAATTTGCAAGTATCCGGACTTTAGGTATAGTGTGCTGAAAATTTTTGATGAGCCTATTTCTTGTAGAATTTGTGGGACGTACACTTTTGGGCTGTTCTCGTATTTGGTGGCTTTGTTCAGTAGTTTGTAATCAATGCAGAATCTAGGGTATTTGTTTTCTCGTTCGACGATCAAGAAGGGAGCCTGGTATCGGGGCGTGCGGTGTTCTATGATATTATATCTTATCATGTCCTTGATACTGAATAATTTGTTTCTTCTCTGGAGAATATCGGTATGTAGGTCCTTGGAAAGGCTGGTGGTCTTTCAGTCGGATCTGGTGTTGGGTGCCGTATGTTTGGTTTTGAGGGCTATGAACATCGAAGGCTAGTGGATATCGTTTCATTAGTTGGAAGAGGTCGTCTTGGAAATAGGGAGGGCCGTTGTGTTGGACGTTGATAGGTTCGATATCTTCTGTTTCCTCCAGTCTCTTGTTTATCCACTACACCTGTCTTCTCGGGGTTATTCCGAAGAGGATGCATGCTCGGTCGTAGTCTATGATTGTCTGTTGGTCTGTGAGCCAAGGGTAATGTCTTCGGTGAGTTTGTCGGCAACAAAAATTAGGACGTTGGCCATTTTCTGTCTTATCTCAATGAGGAGTTAGTATCTTCCTTTAAAATGAAGTTCGCTGATTTCCTTTGCTAGTCTTACGTAGATGGACTCAATTTGCATGGCTTATATTGTGTGGGGGTCGAGAGTAGAAGTTCGTATAAAGTTTAGTGAAGCTCCGGAGTCAAGGACGTCCAAGTATGTCCCTGAAGAGGTGTTGACTGGGATTCTGGGTAGGGTTGACTTGATTCCACTACTGAGTATGGCCTCTTGAATCAGTGGTGAGTTCGAACTATCTTTTATCCCCAAGACCCGTTTCCCTGAAGCTGGGTAAGGTCTGTGCAGATCGTGGCTTATCCATGGATCTTATTGCTATGAGGATGGAGCAATCTCTATGAAAGAAACGTCCGGGGCAGTACTGCAAGGGGGAAAGGGGAGGGTTGGAATGCTCAGGGGGAGTTCTAGAGGGAGGGGTTGTTAGTTGATTAGAGGGTGGAGGAAGTATGTCGTGTTGGATGGATTGGGCTCGTTCTAAGAGCTTGTTCAGAGAGGTAGGTGGGACAAATGTAATGAAAGGTCTGATGGTGGGATGAAAAAGCTCACTAATGACGGGCAGGATTTGTTCATTGGAAGCCAGGGGGAAGAACCTTTTATACAATTGGATTTTTCTGAGGATGGACTGGCCTGTGGATTCTTCCGTGGTCTGGACCTTTCCGTAAAGTTTTTCTTGGAGTTTGACCTTAAGTGAGGGAGAGTCAAAGCGCTCCTTAACCTTTTGCTTAGCTCTTCCCAGGTGTTGGAATAGCTCTCGTAGTATCTCTACCACTGTGCTACGTCTTGGCTCAGTTTTTCCCTTACGTACGTCGTCCACAGTTCACTTGGTGTGTTGTGTTGCTGACGGATAGCTCCGCATTTTTTTAAGGAACAAGGAGGGATCTTCATGGGCGAATCAGGCGGGTCTTGGAAGGATTGGCTTGAAGATGTCCGTAGGGATTGGTGTGCTGTCGGTTAGTGAAGGGGACTATCTGACTTTCTTCCGTAATTCTTGAAGTTCGGTGCGTTCTTCTTCCGCTTTCTGGACGCAGGATTGCAGGTGAATTATAGTCCGGTTGTGTCTCTGTCCTAACCATCCCATCCTAGGCATGGGAAATGGAACGATTCGTCACACCCATCGCAATATAGTGCGTTCCCCTTTGGCTAGGCAGTTGGACAACCCACACTGGTGTCGTGTGCGTCTTGGCATGGTGTTCAGTGCTGTTGTTGGACACGTGTTGAGTGCTGTTTTTGGACGCCACCAAGTTTGGCTGAACTTGGAAAAGTTGTCGGTTGATTTCTCAGGTGGTGGATGTGTTGACCGTGTCTGCCTTCAGAAGTCCATTAGACCTGGCCCCACGTTAGGCACCACCTTTTGTCTCGTGGCCCTTTTTGTTTCGGTGTTGTTGGTCGTGGTGGTGACGAACTTAGATCTAGCTCAGTGGGTTGGTAGTTGTTGTCTGGGAGTCATGTGTTGTTGCTCGTAGCTATGTTGTGGTGTCGACCTTCAAGCTTGCTCAGTGGGGGGTTAGGTTGCTGTTGGGAGTC